>OX638416.1:1200000-1800000 GCA_951813805.1 Limnephilus auricula
GACGTAGTTGTTTCGTTAGGAAGAAATTATTATTTATTTTATGTTACGTATGTATATTTTTAAATGTTCCGTTATTGACTTAATTGTTAATAATAAAGTACATAAGGAGAGCGTTAAAAAAAAGTAGACAGTTTGAAAGGGAAGTTTTTAAATACAAATATTAGATGAAGCGCGCTAATATTGAAAAAACTAAGTACTAAAATTAAGTGACAATTGTGAAAATATTTTATAAAACATGACTCGTTTAAAATAAAGCAAAACTTTTTGGTAAATGTCTTCAGTAGCTTTTAAAGATGCAGAAAAACGTAGTAGACTCTCGTTACATCAATAATACAGGAATGTCATACACGGAATGGCGCAAGGTCTATTCGACCGAACCAGTCAGAATACATTATTTTTCCAAATATTTTCTGTGGAACCCACTATATTGTTTTGTAATAATTTTCTAAGCGAAACAAAATAATCAAAGTTTATTCAAATGCGAGTTCCGTTAAAACTACGTTCTGTTTCAGATACATGTTTCGGACTTGAAACGCACTGTCCTGCCACAACTGTGCCATGGATTTACTTAATCTAGAGAATGATTCCATCAAGACTGAACTAGGGCCCCAGGAAGAGGGAGGAGGTGAAATGCCGTATTCGGATATAGATTTCGACCTCCCAGATATAAAAAAGGAATGTTTGCAGTATGCGGAGAGTACTCAGATAGCCAGTAAGTTGCATAATTTTTAATAAATTTTAACCTATATTACTCACAAAAGTTTCCGACTTATCAAGTTTTCCCCACCTCGTCTTATTATTTGGCTAATGATGTAAGATTATAAGTCTCAAGAATTTTTATACATTATGAATACATATAATATTGATCTTGACATCTAGGGTCCTTCTTATTCCTTCAATTAACCTTAAAGCATCTTATTAAATATCAAACGTAATTCGCTGTTCATTTCAGCATACCAATAAACGAGGGAAACAGAAAAAACAGAGATTTAAAGATACATTAAAGACCCAAACCTAGTTATTACCGAAAATTATAATTATAGGCAATTCCAACCTTTAAAAATCTTCTTTTGGTCAAAGAAATTGTTTAAATAAAGCTTCACTCATATTAAATACCCTTTCAGATCATCTAAAGTCATCTTATTCCTTGTGCGCTATTAAAAAGGTTGTTAAATTATTTGTGTTAACCAATTGATTTTTTCATCATTGTCTTTTCTATATTAATAGTGTATTTTTACTTTGTAAAATTATTAACCTCGACACGGGCTTGTACTAGTGAAGATAAAATTGAATTGTAAACAGCCATGTAATTATAACTACCATGTAAAATATGTATACATAATTTTTGCTTTTGTTATTCCAGGTAGGGTTAATGTAAATACTGTTTCCATTAAGTCAGAACCAGGACCACGAGAAGAAGATGGAGGAGAGATTCCTTATACGGAAATAGATATAGACCTGCTGGATGTCAAAAGGGAATCTGTAGAACGCCTTGACAAAATTTCCCAGTCAACAGGTAAACCTAATTGGTGTTTAACAACTCCGTTTTGAAGGTGCTCAAGACTGAAATTGACAAAGTTTTGATGTGATATTTTCTCGGAGAGGTACGAAAATAATTTTAAATATTATGCTTTGTTCATCTCAGCATATCAAAGCAAGTGTTGTTTTATTTTTCCAGGTAACATAATAGTGGAGACTGTTACCATGAAACGAAAACAAGGACCACGAGAAGAAGATGAAGGGGGCATTAAATCAACTTTAGAACATCACTTGCGCTCCCATACTGAAGTAAAACCTTTGTCTCGTTCTCAAAAGGGACCTGTGACGAGACACGTGGTGACTCACAGTGAAGGAAAACCTTTTTCATGTTCCAACTGTAGCTATTCATGTATTCGAAAAGAAAATTTAAAAACCCACATAATGACTCACACTGGTGAAAAACCCTTTTCATGTTCCAACTGTAGCTATTCATGTAGTCGAAAAGAAAATTTAAAAAACCACATAATGACTCACACTGGTGAAAAACCCTTTTCATGTTCCAACTGTAGCTATTCATGTATTCGAAAAGCATATTTAAAAAACCACATGCTGATTCACACTGGACAAAAACCATTTACATGTTCCTACTGTAAGTATTCGTACCGTCTAAAAGGGAGTTTGATGAGACACATGCTTACTCACAGCGGAGAAAAGACTTTTTCATGCCCCGTCTGTAGCTATTCATTTAACAATAAGGGAAGTTTGAAGAGTCACATGCTGATTCACATTGGAGAAAAACCTTTTTCATGTACCGATTGCAGCTATTCGTGTGTTCGAAAGATAGGTTTAAAGAAACACATGCTGGTTCACAGTGGAGAAAAACCTTTTTCATGCCCCGACTGCAGCTATTCATGTTCTAGAAAATAATCTTTAAATAACCATATGCTGACTCATACTGGACGAAAACCATTTTCATGTTCCTATTGTACATATTCGTATCATCTAAAAACACGTTTGGTGAGACACATGCTAACTCACAGCGGAGAAAAGTTTCTTTCATGCCCCGTCTGTAACTATTCATGTAACAATAAAGGAAGTTTGAAGAGTCACATGCTGATTCACAGTGGAGAAAAACCTTTTTCATGTACCGATTGCAGCTATTCATGTGCTCGAAAGAGATATTTAAAGATCCACATGCTGACTCATAGTGGAGAAAAACCCTTTTCATGCTCCCACTGCAGCAATTCATATGCTCGAAAGGCATATTTGAAGATCCACATGCTGACTCATAGCGGAGAAAAACCTTTTTCATGTCCCGATTGTAGCTATTCGTGTTCTCAAAATAGACAATTAAAGAAACATACGCTGATTCACAATTGACAACAATGTTAGCTATTTACTGAAAATGGAAATCTAACCAAATTCCATTTTCGAAATTCAATGAGGCACATGCTGTTTCAAAGCCGAGAATAGCCCTTTTCTCTTTTCGTGTGTCGCTTTCGATCTTCATTTGTTTTCCTTTTTATGACATACCTTATAGAAACTAGAGGATTCTTGGTCTTAGATGCGACCTTACACTCGGGAGTCTCTGATATTCAAAATTATTAGCGATAATAAATTAGTAAATTGGCGGATGCTCTAATTTCCTTTTTTTCAAATTTTTTATTTAATAATTCCAACGTGTATGTTGAACAACTGTATTCATTCTACATTGTTACTTTTTTGTTTTGTTTATCTATTAACTGAACTTTTTCATGTACATATTACTCACCTGTAAATTTATCATATTAACCTACACTTTATTATTTTTTTATGCCATCTGCAATTTAAAAACTGGATTCCTTTTTTAATTATTTTAATTTTTTCTCTTTTCTTGTAATATAATATTTTTACTTACCTTTATACCTACCATTTTTATAATGTTCATTGCTATGAGTTTATTTTTCTTATTTAAACATTATATTACAAATATAATAATATCTCTGTATTATACACTTATTATGTAAAAGCCCATCAGGGCGTTGAAAATGAATAATAAATAAATAAGTTTAGATAATGTTACCATAAAAAAAAATTCTGCGTTGATTGTTCAAGAGTAACTATTTTTTGCGATAAACCATGACAGTTTGCTAATTGTTAAGAGGAACACCTTTATTTATACGTAAAGCTCAACAATGTAGTTATTCACCAATTTATTTCTGTTGTCCAATGATACGTGGTAATCGTACAGAAAAAAACGTTCATTAGTTAATAAATTTTTTTATTTACGTACTAATATTTTAGAATCCAGATACTAATATCTACAGCCTGTATGTCGGACGAATATCTACAGCTCATATGTTGGACAAATGTCTACGACGTTCAGAGTGAAGACTAATGTCTACAGAGCTAAGGTCGGATTAATATCTATGAGGGTCCCAGTGGTGACGAATATCTATGGAGCGTAGGTGGGACTAATATCTACAGAGGGCAGCTAAGCAAGAGGTTGTACGGAAAAGCATAAATTACTTAATATTACGTATTTTGCTGTAATGTTGAAATTGGCATAAAATATTTCCAAATAGTTATGCAATATTAATCTATTTTGTAGATCAAGTTGTATAGCTTAAATACTAAGTTAATTATTATGTTTGGTTTGGAGTAAATAAGTTTTGGAAAAATAGTGTTCCTTTAGTTTTTATCCAGTATATGATCTGTTTTTTTAGTTTATTTGTTGGTGAATTTTCAGCAGATTGTTTCAAAGAAGGTGGCATGCAGTTATACAGTTTAATGGAATAGTAGTTAAAGGATCTTTGTCCTTATTGTTTGATTTTCTCCTTATTTACCGATTTATATTGAGGGATCAGTAGGATTTATCGGTCAAATTAGGAATTCCACCGAGCCGAATCCCCTGATATGAAAATATCTGGAGTCGGTGAATTATTTTCCCATTTAATAATCTGGTAGGTTAACATGTTGTTCTTGTATTGTTTTGTATTAACCCGGCCGTATCCACGATGTAAAGATAGTCTACCACGCTCTTTCAAACTTCAATAACTCCTTAAATACGTTAATCACCAGATCAAAATTTTAGGTATTCCTAAAAAATATATTTTTGCACCCGTAAAAAATATTTAAATAATTGTGACAGTTCTGCATAAATTAATAAAAAATGTTTTCCTAAATACCGGCACATTTCTATGTCAGATGAGAGAGCAAATTTCAATTTTCTGTGGGATTGACCGAGAAACCAATATATTCTGTCATAATAACTTCGTTGACCTACGTTCAATATGTTGATCTCCTTTTAGTTATTTGTGCGAGAGAGAGATGAAACTTAAAACGTAAAAATCTGTGCCTATCTGTACACACTACTTTACTGTTCTAAGTTGACATAATATTATGGGTGAAGTCTCTTTCTAGCCCATTAGTTTGATGTGTCTAAAGCAGATGTCAATATTAATTATCTTACTACAAAAATATCAGTTGCTTGACTTTCCGATTTAATTTGAAGAACCGAAGTCGGAAGGTTCGGCTGTCGGACCAACTGTTCCTTAAACCGGTGTCATTTGTTTAATCTCCTTCAGCACGTGTCCTTCAAATTGACTGCACAATCGGACAAGTCTAGACAACCATACGAGTGAGAATACACAATACGAGAATGCCCATATTTTTTGTTCGATTTTTTGTCAGTTTTTAGTATTATGGGGGTCACACCATTATACAGCTTGAACATTAGTTCCGAAGTAATGTTTTTTTTATTATCTAATTTATTTTTACCAAATCTCGTGATGGAAAACTTGACTTACAAGAATGCATTACAAAGGAGTGCTTAAGTACGGCAATAAAGATGAATGTAGACATAATGCTGTACAAATGAGATCGTGTTAAATTTGTGGCGGTCCGGAAAAAATGCAATGCTGAAATGTGAGCGTAATGGATAATAATATTAGTAATGGTCATTGTTTTATAACACCGTTCAGTGATAAAATCACCTCAAGGGCACTTGATGAAAAATATTAAAAAAGGGACACTAATGATTGGGAGCTGTACAACGATTGGACTAAGAACAGATAATGTATGAAGCGGAAGCAAATCAAATATTTGGATCGATGAATGTCAAGAGTTAGAATAACAGAACTGCACAAACAAATGTTTTTTACAGAGCACTTGTTTGAATGTATATGTATACGCTGATAGAGTTCGCACTGGTTCGGACTATTTTAGAACACTCGCCAACAGTTCCCTTATACCCCACAGGTAGTCCCCCGATAAATTACATATGTGTGATATATTTAAATTTGAACGAAGCAGTGCGTGCTAAGGCAAAGTTGTGTGGCGGTCTATCCGCTCTGCATACCCCTTTGGATTACCGGGATGACGGCCGGTTAGGTAGTTATCCAAGACAAGACTTTAACCACAATAATTGCAACCTCTTTGTAAAGATTGTAAAAATGCCCTCGAGGCACAAAAGAGATTTTTTTTCATTCATGAACCGATTTCCTTTCTGAGCCTACCACCATAAAACTATTACTTTTATGTGGGTACACTACGATATTTTTAATCTATCCTAGTTTATTTCTGTACCCTCATAAAAAGCATTATTTTAAAAATGGACCTTTCACACCCCAGAAACAAAAGATTAGTTTCATCATTACAAATAATTATAACATTAAAAAAGAAGTAATAATAGATAAAGATTTTTAGCTTTGACAATGGAAGATGTAATAAATTGCCATGGATTTTGAGATCACTTTATTTTAATGGATTCAAAGGATTGCAGTTCTTCGTATTAGTTTAAATTTCTAAAATATTTTCCTTTATAAATGCTGTACCCCCAGTTTTTACTTCAAAATTTTTATTTTTTTATTTTTTTATTGACAAAATTTCTTGATACATAAATTTACATACATAATAACGTAAATGAAGAGAGTAACAAAAAAATCCCACAAAGCCTGTGCGTGGGCATTATAATATGTGGGTATAAAAACAGTGGTGGTTAAAATAAATATATTAAAATTAAAAATATAGTAGGTACATATGTGTACATAAGTAATTGATTTTGCAGGAATTTCTGTGAAAATTTTAATTAAAATTTTAAAAATATTTTTGTATTCGTATATATAGATGTATATTTATATATGTATATATATATACGTATTATATACATACATATATAATACGTATACATACATGTACACACACGTACATATACATATACACACATTTTTTTTTTTTTTTTAAAGAAAGACAAACATTCCCGGGTTACGAATAACCCAACAACATTTGAAAATCTCCTACTACCACCACACTAAGCGGAAAATGTTGCTTGTGTTGTGATGGAGGACTTAGCCAGCCGAGGAATCGAACACGGAACGCCTGGGTGAAACCCAAACGCTATGCCCACTCAACCGCTGATATATATATTATTTTTTAAATCTAATGATTCGGAAAGACATGGCATATTGTAGTTATTTAATATGTAGATAGTACAGATTACATCCAAGGGACCACGCCTACCAAGTTTTAATTCTTATTAGGTACAGTTGTAATGTATAGGTGTCACCTGCAACAAGCGTTCCAAGTGAGCAATTTTTCAGTGCGGCAGAAATTGTTTATGATCCTCATCGTAACGGACTTTTGAGGGACATAGCTGCCAAGTTACTGTTTTTGAAATACAATTTACCCTGAATTCATTTCAATTATGATTAACAATTTTTTCAAGTTCCTCTAATTTTCACTGTGTTTACTCGTGTAATATAATGTTTACACTTTATGTGGTACGCAGTATAAATTTACTTTGTTAGAATAATCATTCAATTAGAATTCATTTTTGGTTTTCTCATTATCTCATACTTATAAAAGTGATCTTATAACTTTCTATCATATTGATCTCATAATTATAAAGAAAAACGAAGACAAGTTTTGGTTTTCTCATTTTCTTATATTTATAACGGTGGTGTGATAACTTTCTATAATATGGATCTCATTATATTGATAGTTGATTTAGTAACTTTGACTGATGTACTATTGGTACGGTAACTTAATTCATTCAGCAAATGATTAAGCATAAATAGGTATACAACGTGTATTTTTTTTAAATATGTATCTGCCTGCTATCTCATTACTATGCTATGTATACTTTTTAGTTTTAAAATCCTATAATAAATAAATTAGGGAGAAATATTTTTGTAACGTACATAAACTATTATAATTTCTTATGTTTTTTTCGCATTTTGAGTGCTGCTTAAAAGCAAAAAATAAACAATGTTAGGTAGGTACCTATACGTAAGATTGTTTAAACATTATTTCAATTCGAATATTGTAGAAGTATTGGGTATGCATTTCTTATAATTTTTTATTTCCTAATTTTCTATCAAAAAATTGTTACCAAATAAATATATACATTTAGTTACAATCATTATCTGAAAGCAGTAGTGAAACAAAATTATAATAAAAATCTCATGCCTAAAAAGTTTGTTTTTATTTGTTTTCAAAAAAGACCATCTGTACTTTTGACCATCTGTATATGGAACGGTCCACAGCTCGAATCCACCCTCCGTAATATTGCCCACTACCGCATTCCATAAACATGTGCGGCTTACTCGGCGCATGACGCCAGCAGCACGATCACAGAATTGCGAATAATATTTTATTATTCAATGAATGATTATTTTTTTAATTATTTCAGTTTTATGGACAAAACCAATACTTTTTTTAAACATAAAATTAATTTAGGCATACGAAAAATTATTCACATCAATATTTTTTGAAAAATGAATAATAAAATCCAAAACCCCCATAGAGTAACACTGTTTGACACGGCGGCACGACGAGGGTGTTTTTAGCATGGTATGGGAAAGGTTAATTATACTTATATAATACACTTCCATAGCGTGGATTTACTAGATGATAATTTTTTATGGAAAAGTGTGTGAAAGGGTTTAGTTTTTCCTATGGGGAAAACTAAACCCGGACCTAAAAGTCTGGTGCGTAAAAAATTAATAATCAAATTATTTTATCTTTTAGTCCTATTCTAAATATATTTCCAGTAAACCGTTCTGTTATTGTCGAAAATACCGCAATCACCCCTTCTCCTTTGTTCACCTCCCACTCAAACACCTAAAAAAGTTTTTTTGTTTTGTTTATATCATCCTGTCAAAAAAAATGTATATAGCGTCGCCCGGGTGTATAATTGTCTAAACGACCGTTAGCAAATTTTACAGAAGAGAAGGTTTTATTTAACTATTTCAATTAAATTTATTATTTTTTTATTTCTTATTAGAGCAATCCCGATGAGTTACAAAACTCATTTTAAGACAGGAGGAACTTACAATTCATAGGTAGGAGGTAGTAGTTACAATTTAACAATGGTATTTTGATATCAAAATAGAAGTTTTACATTCGGTACAGCATAAAAATTAAAATAAAGATAGGTTAAGTAGAACAAACAAAAAGATAAAACAAGTAAGAGCTCATTCACACTTCCGTTTTAAAAACGGAGGCGGGTTCCGTTTTTAAAAACGGAGCCCCACGGCACTATTCACACTTCCGTTTTAGCGCCGGATCCGTTTTAGCGACGGATCCGTTTTAGCGACGGATCCGTTTTTAAAAACGGATCCTACTCTACGAAAACAAATAATTGTCAATTCAACCAAAGATTATAGGTAGATTATTTTGTAGGTACTTATGTAGGTTCATATTTAGGTACTTAGGTAGATACTTAGGTAGATTATAAGGTAGATACTTAGGTAGGTTTTCAGGTAGGTATTTTAATAGGTTTTAAGATAGATAGGTATTTAGGTAGATAGAGTAGATAAGTACTTATGTAGATACTTAGGTAGATTATTTTGTAGGTACTTAGGTAGATACTTAGGTAGGTACTTAGGTAGGTACTTATGTAGATTCATATTTAGGTACTTAGGTAGATACTTAGGTACGTACTTAGGTAGGTTCTCAGGTAGATAGGTAGATAGGTCTTAGGTAGATAGGTACTTATGTAGATAGGTACTTAGGTAGGTACTTAGTTAGGTACTTAGGTAGATACTTAGGTAGGTACTTAGGTAGGTTCACAGGTAGGTACTTAGGTAGATCCTTAGGTAGGTTCTCAAGTAGGTATTTTGGGAGGTTCTAAGGTAGATAGGTACTTAGATATGTACTTATGTAGATACTTAGGTAGAATCTTTTGAAGTTACTTAGGTAGACTATTTTGTAAGTACTTGTGTAGGTTCGTATTTGGGTAATTAGGTAGGTACTTATGTAGATTCATATTTAGGTACTTAGGTAGATACTTAGGTACGTACTTAGGTAGGTTCTCAGGTAGATAGGTATTTAGGTAGATAGGTAGATAGGTACTTATGTAGATACTTAGGTAGATTATTTTGAAGGTACTTGTGTAGGATCGTATTTCGGTAATTAGGTAGGTACTTAGGTACTTATGTAGATACTTAGGTAGATTATTTTGAATATACTTGTGTAGGTTCGTATTTGGGTAATTATGAATTCACTTAGGTACTTATGTAGATACTTAGGTAGATTATTTTGTAGGTACTGGTGTAGGTTTGTATTTGAGTACTTAGGTAGGTACTTAGGTAAATTCTTAGGTACGTACTTAGGTAGGTTCTCAGGTAGATAGGTATTTAGGTAGATAGGTAGATAGGTACTTATGTAGATACTTAGGTAGATTATTTTGAAGGTACTTGTGTAGGATCGTATTTCGGTAATTAGGTAGGTACTTAGGTAGGTACTTAGGTAGGTTCACAGGTAGGTACTTAGGTAGATCCTTAGGTAGGTTCTCAAGTAGGTATTTTGGTAGGTTCCAAGGTAGATAGGTACTTAGATATGTACTTATGTAGATACTTAGGTAGAATCTTTTGAAGTTACTTAGGTAGACTATTTTGTAAGTACTTGTGTAGGTTCGTATTTGGGTAATTAGGTAGGTACTTATGTATCTTCATATTTAGGTACTTAGGTAGATACTTAGGTACGTACTTAGGTAGGTTCTCAGGTAGATAGGTATTTAGGTAGATAGGTACTTATGTAGATACTTAGGTAGATTATTTTGAAGGTACTTGTGTAGGATCGTATTTTGGTAATTAGGTAGGTACTTAGGTACTTATGTAGATACTTAGGTAGATTATTTTGAATATACTTGTGTAGGTTCGTATTTGGGTAATTATGTAGGCACTTAGGTACTTATGTAGATACTTAGGTAGATTATTTTGTAGGTACTGGTGTAGGTTTGTATTTGAGTACTTAGGTAAATTCTTAGGTACGTACTTAGGTAGGTTCTCAGGTAGGTACTTAGGTAGGTTCAAAGGTAGACAGGTATTTAGGTAGAGAGGTTCTTAGGTAGATAGGTACCTATGTAGATGGGTACTTATGTAGGTACTTAGTTAGGTACTTAGGTAGATCTTTAGGTAGGTTCTCAAGTAGGTATTTTAATAGGTTCTAAGGTAGATAGGTACTTATTTAGATACTAGATAGGTAGATTATTTTGTAAGTACTTGTGTAGGTTCGTATTTGGGTACTTAGGTAGGTACTTATGTAGACACTTAGGTACGTAATTAGGTAGGTTCTCAGGTAGGTACTTAGGAAGGTTCTCAGGTAGGTACTTAGGTAGGTTCAAATGTATTTAGGTAGATAGGTCTTAGGTAGACAGGTACTTATGTAAATAGGTACTTTTGTAGGTACTTAGTAAGGTACTAAGGTAGATACTTAGGTTGATACTTAGGTAGGTTCTCAGGTATTTGGGTAATTAGGTAGGTAATTATGTAGACACTTAGGTATGTAATTAGGTAGGTTCTCAGGTAGGTACATAGGTAGGTTCTAAGGTAGATAGGTATTTAGGTAGATAGGTTGTTAGGTAGATAGGCACTTATGTAGATAGGTACTTATGTAGGAACTTAGGTAGGCACTTAGATAGATACTTAGGTAGGTACTTTGGTAGATACTTGTGTAGGTTCATATTTAGGTACTTAGGTAGATACTTAGATAGGTGCTTAGGTAGGTTCTATAATTGGTAGTGCTCGTCCGTTATTACAGTTTTAATTAATGAACTGAGGAATAGAAAAGCCAAAAATATTTTACTACCCCTCCGCGTGTTATTATCTGCACAAGGAAAGTAGCACCAAAGTTGTTTTTATTATTTTTATGAATAATTTTACAAGAACGAAAAAAAGTTAGTCAATGGATTGAGTCAAAAATAATCTTAGCCATAAAGGGGTATTTTTTAAAAGTGGTTTCTTGTATAACTTCAGATTTATGTAATGAAAAAACAAAATATTTAGTACTTTACGCTTATATTTTTTGTAACGTAATTAATAAATCTATCTTAATTCCAATAAATTTAAAAGGTAGGAAAAGTTTCAATAAATAAATAGCATATTTTTTCATATTCATAATGTAAACCGATTCGTAGTAAAGAGAAATCTAAATAGTGATTTGGCGTAAACCTTCATCAAAACAAACAGATGCGACCACGCAACTCTCGTGCTTCCTCGCGACTGGGAGCGTTCGGGCTGAGGAGCGGGGCGTGGCGGGTTTCGCCGGAGCTACGAGACGGCAAGTGTGAACAGCTCCATGCAAACCTATGGGCGAGCGAGACACATCCGTTTTTACAACGGATGCGCTGCGCTGGCGATCTCTCCGACAATAAAAACGGATCCGTTTTTAAAACGGAGACGGACAAGTGTGAACAGCTCCATACATCCACTACAGCCGCTAGGACATCCGTTTTTAAAACGGGACCCGCCTCCGTTTTTAAAACGGAAATGTGAACGCTCACTAAAGAAAGAAAAACAAGGATACTAGTATATAAGATTGAATAAAAAATTAAAGACGGTTAAAAATTTTCATTTAATGTAGTTAAAAAATATTCTTTTAAGTATAGCATTGCTTTGCAATTTTTTATTATGCTGGATGTTTTGGTACATATCTGGAAGTGAATTATATAGTGTAAAGGCAATATAGTTCAAAGATTTTATCCCATATTTTGTAGGGTGTTTTTGATGAACGCGGATTTTATTGTTATTTCGAGTACCTATTGTAGTTGTGGATGTCTTGATTGTAAAGTGGCGTGATGTTAGTCTGAGTTGATTGTTGGGTAATTTGTAGGATGGTGCTTGTGATTTCATGTTTAGGGAGGATTGTGAGTGTGGCGATTGATATGCCACCTACTTACGGTACATATATTGCATTGATTATTACTGCACGGCCGTCTGTACCTACTACCTCGCTACGCATCATAACTTTGACCACCTTCTGGAAAGAGCTCGGAACTGCGACGCATAACACACAGCACTGCGCCGCAATATCGAAAAACTTCTCGCGTGTGCAGGTCAAACTTTGACCTACCTTCCGTGTGCCTTTGGGTCGGCCTATATAAGGACTCGAGCAAGCCAAGTCTGGCAGTCGTTCTTAATCAGTATTGCAGACAACACACATTCGGTCGGCAACGGGCCGCGCCGCGAGCACATCTGCAGTTCTCGGAATAATCTTACGCAATTTGTGAATACGGTGCATTTGTAAAATACTGTACATTTGTAAATATTATAAATAAACATCATCATCATCAATCATCATACAGTGTCATTATTCCGACCAGCATGCGCGGAGTCATCACTACTCACCGATAGCTCCTCTTCCAACCGGAGGCCCATTTCTCTCCTCATCCAGGATATCACACATACTGCCTCCATGTGATTGGAACCACAATCAAATTATTATATTATTATAGGTTTTGAAGATGAAGCTAATCCCGTAAAGGTAAAGGTCTTATTAGTTTAAATAATTATCAGTAAAGCGATTAATTATCGTTTTTGAAATTCAATTTTAAATTTTAAAATGGAGATTGAACAAAAACTAAAATGGTCGTTTGGACAATTAAGCACTCAGGCGATGACAGGTTAGTTTTAATATTCTCCGGATGACGGAAGGGTCCCTATTAAATCGGTAGAATTTGATAAAAATTAATGTGGTCTAAAACAAATTTATTTGTTATTTTTATTGCAAACTATGGCGAGCCACAAAGTTAATGCTTTTTGACAAAAATGAAATAAAATTATACAGTAAAAATATGTAAACTTGTTTCAGACCACTTTAATTACTCTACCAGTTTCGGAAGAACCTTTCCTTCGACAGGCGCAGGCGAATAATAAAACTAATGGTACTTCCACACCGCAGCCAACCTTCCAACTCCGTTCGACTAAGTTCGGAGTTGGAAGGTTAACCGATCGTGTGGTGGCTGATGCCAACCTTCCAACTCCAAACTCTGAATTTCAACATGGCGGATGTCGAACAGCTGATTCGGCGCTTATCTTATCAGTTGCCTACAATTATTACTTACAAGTATATACACGACATGTTTACAAACAATTGTTATACCACTCTCCCGTAATAATATTTTCATATTAATGGTACGCGGCACACGTGTCTTGATCGCCGGCCGTTCGCAGACATGTGTGGACGGCGGCGGCAGGCTGGTTCGTGTGAGTTGGCCGTCGCGATCGCCTCGGAGGCGATCCCGGGCCAACTCAAACTCGAACCTTCCAACTCGATCTTCCAACGCACCAACTACCCCTCCACACAATCGTCCAAACGTTTGAAGTTGGAAGTTGGCCGCATCTGGACGTAGCATAACCTACGATCCAAAATTTTAATAGATATTACAAATATGAATTGTAGTTTATGACTTCAATATTGTCTATGGATAACCTTGACACATGCCAAGCTTTCGCCGCCATACGTTTCACCCTGTTATCAAACTCTATATTTACAAAATAACCCTTGCGGTCTTTAAATAATTCATCTTTATCATCATTCTTGGAAGTTAAATAATTCATCCGTTATTGGTGAGTTATAATGCTGAATTTTCAAATGAATGAATGAAGTATTATTAACGCTTTGCATTTGTTTAAGTTGCCGTTGTTCCAAATCAAACACAGTGACCACGGTTCTCTAATTTGGGGTAAGAAATGCTCAAATATACAACGAGTGACGTAGATTTAACACGATGCTTTTTTCATTAATTTTATCTATTCACAAGGATTCGGAATGAAAAAAATTACGTGATCTCTTTTGGTGCCGATTTTCATACAGTTTAATATCTCTCTCTCTGGTTTCAATCCTGGGATTGGTTTGCAGCAATTTCCTCTATTTTTCTCTTCCATTCATCCCTGTCTCGTGCGGCTCTTTTGAAGTCTGCATATGATGAGCAGCGCATGTCTCGGCGTGGGCGTTCCCTAGAGTTTGTCCCCTCGGTCATACCCTCCATTATGGCATGCAAGAGGCCTTCTTGTCGTATTATATGGCTGATCCATCTTGCACGCCTTTCGGACAAGGTCCCGAGCAGGTGCCTTCCTCCTTCGATTCTTTGGAGAACCTCCTCATTTGTACTGTGGTCTCTCCAGGAAATTCCTAACAGTCTTCTATAGGACCACATCTCAAAAGCCTCTAGTCTCCGTTTATCTCTTTCGGATAGGCACCATGTTTCGCAGCCGTACATCAAGATACTCCATACATAGGTCTTGATGAGTAGTATTCTCAGTTTTAGGTCTATATTATTTGATTCTATTATATTCGACCTTTTATTGAATGCAAGCCTAGCCTGGTGTATACGGCTGTCGACCTCGCTCTTAGACCGACCGTCCCATGTTATTTTTTAAGATAGCGGACATCATTTAACATCTGTCATTTCTCATTGTATTCGAAACTTTATTATGTTAAAATGTTGCACGTTTATTTCGTTTTATATTTGAAATATTTTAAAGTCAAAACACTGCAATATGTGTTAATTACTGATTATCAACGTGTATCACTGTTAGGTATTGTGAATATCGCGGGTATGTTTGATGATTTGACATTTAGTTTTGAGGCAATACGAGATCTTTACATACGTACTGTAATAATAAATAATATCTACTTTGTTTACATTGTAATGTGCCAAGACTGCCAAGGGCCTTGTGATTGGTTTATTTATGGGCCTTTAGCTTGTCCATTATCTGTGTAACAATATTGTTTTTTGAAGTATCATTTTTATTTTACCTATATTATTTGTGTTTTTTGAAGTATTATTGTGTTTTTTGAAGTATTATTTTTGTTTCCTTTTTCTTTTGTGTTATTTTGTTACTTTGTAAATAATTGTTAACCTCAACACAGGCTTGTCCTAGTGAGGTTAAAAATTGTATTGTAAACTGAAAACTAAAATGTGGAGAAGAAACAATAAACAATAAACAAAAAAAAAAACAATCTACGTGTGTTAACATCATATTCATATTTTAAAATATTTAATGAATGTACTTATAGAGAAAGTGTTGTGACAGCTATTGCGTCATCAATAGTATATTTTTAAATGCCTTAATTTCAAAGTCTGTACAGTCAAATAGCATCCTTATTTCAAATTATTTGTAATTTAAACGACTCCATTGTTTTGACAGAAATCGAACCAAATACAATATATTCAGAGCTATTTAAAATAAAATAAAATAATAAAATATACGGCGTAGTCCAGCGGCAGGGCGTTGGACTCCCGTTCCGAAGGCCGCGGGTTCGAACCAGGCGTTCGCAAATAAATTTTATTTAATTGATGTGTGTTATTTCACAATTAATTATTAAAAATAATATAAAGTATATTTGCGGCACGTTCCAGAGTGGAAGATACTCTTAGTATCGCCCTGGTGTAAGACCACCGTTCAGAATTGAAACGTTGCTTGAAATGGCTTAAGCCGTGTTTAGTGACTAGATCTGAATAGCCAGGCACTTCCCCACCTTCCTCTACCTCGTCTTCTTCCCTTCCCCACTTAGCTTCAGCCTCATAACATACCGCAATTGGGAATGCCATAGTCTCACTGGCTCCAGACGGGAGCAGTTGGAACTCTTGTGAGATATTCACTATAAATTTTTTTTTAAAGTTCCATAGAAACTATGTTGTTCTGTTACAGGTATTTTTTTTTGGCTTGGACCATAACGCTATCACAGCAGTGCCATGGATCTTCTTAATCCAGAGAGGGTTTCCGTTAAGAAGGAACCAGGGCCCCAGGAAGTAGGCGGAGGCGAAAAGGATATAGATTTCAACCCCCCCGATGTAAAGAAGGCGTGTTTGCTTTATGCGGAGAGCACTCCGACAGCCAGTAAGTGACATTGCATAGTAATAAAAAAATGAATTCAGATTTTCATTGTTTGTTTTTGCTGTGTTATGCCGTGTTGCGCTACCTCCTTCTTTAGCCGACGTTTCGGACACTGCAACGCTGTCCGAAACACCCCCAAAACATACAACGAAAATGCTTTTGGCCGTGAAAACCTAAAAACGTATATGAATTCAGATGTTGCGCAAACAGGACATACTTGCTTGCTCACAACGTCCTCGCTTGTCGTACATAAGTTACTTTGGTAACTTATGTACGACAGTAATTTAAAGTCGAAAGAACATAAACCTATCACTCTTTGAAAGTCCATGCACTTCTTTAGAAAAACTCCCAACTTTCTCGTACTTGCGGTATTATAGCCTGGGGAGGAGAAAACGCTGCGGCCATTGATCCAATCTTTAAGAAGAACTTTTGACAACCAAAGTGAAAAATTAATATTGTAATCAAAGGGTATATTAAGTATCTGGTACGGATATGAGCTACTTTATTTATTTTTGCTTTAAATTAAAAAAATATAGGCCAACATGTTAATATTTCGGGATTTTAGAGGCAACTTGCGCAACCATTGTGAGTAAATGAAAACATTTAAAAAATAAATTTAGCCTATTTTCGTTTATTTTCTTTTTTCTAGGTGGCATCGATGTGGAGACTGTTACAATCAAGGTGGAACCAGGAACACGCGAAGAACATAGACAAAAAAATACTTTTATTGAAATTGACATAGATTTGCCGGATGTTAAAAAGGAATGCTCCGAAAGCTCTAAAAGAATTACCCAGACAACAGGTAAATCCGATTTTGTTTGTTAGCATAGACATATGAATATGTATAGACCTGCCCTAAGTGATAAAAGCGTATTATTTCCCCCTCCTTAATTCTGGGTTCCATGGAACCGGCCAGGCTGGCGTATAGGTTCGCGTGAATCTAGAAAATGTGACGTCATCATTCTTGTGCGGACTAGCGTCGAGCTCTTATCGGCACATTTTACGAAATAACACGGCAAAAATGGTAACTTGTGCTATTAAAACATGTAAAAATAGAAGTGAAATAGAGTATAAACCCAATTGTCGTATTACCTTCCATATGCAGGCATTATTTGTCATTATTTTAAGCTTATTCACATCATATAATATGATCAGTTTTAGACATGAAGCGGAAGCAACCGAAATTCCCGGTCCCGTCGTGTGCACGTTGCAGTTTACTGTGATAAGTAAATTATGAAACATTTGTAAAAGTGTCTTAACTAAACACGGTAACAAAATATTCGACTCTCAAAACAAGCGAACCTTTCTTCATTTTATATGGATTACACAAGTTTGTTCAAACCGGGCGAACAATTCGCGCTCCCATGTAAAAAGGTCTATTCATTCAAAAGCAGATTTTACTTTTAAGAGCTAAATGGTGATATTATAATGCGTGATGCCTATATACTGTCATATTGAAGGATTAACGAATCACATATCGTTACCGTCAACTCATCCTTCTCCGCCCCGCTACAGATGGTTATTACCCCTCTCCCTGATTCTCAAGTCTATGAATAATATTATTTATTTTATTTTTTTTTTATCTATTTATTAATAAGTAAAAGATTTTACATACAGGTGATTACATTGTGCAAAGTTATACAATTATACATAATTATTCTACTACTCCATAAGTTGAGCTCTAAGAGCTCGTGTTTATGGGAGGAATATTTACAGCAAAAAATAACGTTCTAATTAAATTTGTAATCAATAATCAAAAACTTATAAGATAAATACAAACATTATTACATAGGTTTACAATTTAGAAAGAATTTTTTATTGAAAGACAACAATACATATATATATTTTTTACATTGAATAGTGCAGATTAAACTAAGCGTAAACTAAGTGTAAATTATGGTTACAATATATCATTATCCAATTTCAGGGACTTAATTTGTTTTTTGTATTGTTCATATTTCAAAGTTTCGGTTATACTAATTTTGTTTTTGGACAATAATAAATTGTACCATTTCACACCTAAATTCAGGTAGTGATGCTGAGCCGTGGTGTTTCTAAGCATAGGGATGGTTATTAAGCCTTTAGTTTTAAATCTATTGCTTATGTTATCTTATGTTATATGTCTGTTTTTGTTAGTTAACAATGCGTGATTTCTTAATTTAACTTTTTTAAACTTTTGCAGGCTTACTGACAGATCTGAAAACGCATCCTGAAGAAAAGCGATTCTCCTGTACCTATTGTGACTACCCCTGCTCTCATAAATCGAAGTTCGAACAACACTTGCGAACTCATACTGGAAAAAAACCGTTTTCATGTTCCCAGTGTAACTATTCAAGTTATCGGAAGGGACATTTGACAAGACACATGCTGACCCACAGTGGAGAAAAACCTTTTAAATGTTCCGAATGCAACTTTTCATGTTCTCAAAGGGGAGGTTTGAAGAAACACATGCTGACACACAGTGGAGATAAACCCTTTTCATGTTCTGACTGTAGGTTTTTATGTTCTCGAAAGGAAAATTTGATGAGACACATGCTGACTCACAGTGGAGAAAAACCTTTTTCGTGTTCGGACTGCAATTACTCATGTTCTCAGAAGAGTAATTTGAAGGCTCACATAGTGTCCCACATTAGAAAAAAACTATTTTTGTGTTATAATGGCGGAAGCTTTTGATTATCTGGAATTTAGCCTGAAGCGAATGGTAAAATCTTTGTGTGTGTTTCATTTTAAAGCGAAACTAACATTTATTACGGTCTTACGTCATTTTTCCAATACAAATATATTTTTATTTTTAACTTAATGAGTTTAAATCATACATAAAAATAGCAGCCAATAAAAATATGCTTTAAGAAAATGAAAATAATGTTGATAGTTCTCAGTCGAAGTATATTAAATTATACAGTTAAATATGACCGAATCGGATAGGGACACATAAGGTCAGTGGTCAGAGCTGCGGCCCGGAAAGCCGAAGGTCCTGGGTTCGAGTCCCAGATGTGACCGTATCCTTTTATGATTTTTCTTTTTCTGATTTTCGATTGAGTTTCGCTAATAATATCTTCATTAATTAAATGTTACAAATATATATATATAAAGGTAAATTTAATACTAAAATTACGATTCTGAATTGTCCGATCAAATGCAATTTATTAGTGCGATAAAATACATATAATTAATTTGTCAAAAATATGTCTCACATACAGTACAGCATAAAAATAAAAGGCAGGTTAAGAAGAACAAACAACAAGAGAAAACGAATAACGAAAAATATACAAGGATATACAAATATGGATGATTACCAATGAAGGGAAAAGAAGAGGAGAGCAAAGAAACAAAACATGACAAGAAAATTATATTATTATAAGCAATAATTATTAGCCTGAAACACTCATCCATATTGAAAGAATCTTCCGAGAAAAGATACATATCGCCGACGGGACTCAAACCCGCACCCTTTTGATTGTTGCACAAGTGCTCTAGGTGCCGGTCAAGTGCTCTACCATTAAGCTACGGCGGGATACCTCCTACCCGCCAAATGATTCAATATATACCTAGTGTTTCATTCAACAATAACTGCTTATTACACTTTTTCACCTGCAAACAACCAACTTTATTTTTATATGGGAAAGGCATGTAAGTGCTAACTCTCCCACCAGATGGCGTCGAGACATATTATGCCTACTTTTTTTGTATACTCTTTTGGTGGGGGTATCTGGTCGATAGTTAAAAAGTTTTTTTATAACTTTATTCTGAATTATTTGAATTTCGTTTAAGAGTGTGATATTTGTGTTTCCCCATATTTCTATGAGGTAATTAAAATGGGAATGAATTAAACTAAAGTATAATCCCCTCTTTTCTTGTATTGGTAGAAGATGGGCTATTCTACCAAATCCACCAATTAGTGGGATAATTTTTTCTTTTACGTTTTGTATGTGGTGTTTAAAAGACAAGTGTTTATCGATATAAAGTCCCAGGTATTTTTCACTCTCTGAAATTTGTAGGTTTATTCCTTCTATTTGCAAAGGTTTATGAGACGGCGTTTTTCTTTTTTGTGAACTTAAGATCATGTAATTAGTTTTTTTAGTGTTAATAGTTAATAAATTTTTAATTACTTGACCGGCAATCAAAATGGTGCGGGTTCGAGTCCCGTCGGCGATATGTATCTTTTCTCGGAAGATTCTTTCAATATGGATCAGTGGCGGTTTTCTCTAAGGTGCGGTTGTGCGGTGAACCCCCATTAAAAAATATGATAAAATAAAACAATCTTGTTGTATAGTAATATAAGCGCATCACAGATAGCTCGACATTAAAATTCCGTCTTTAAAACTCGCGCCACCGAAAAATACGGTAGGTATCTGTTCCCATTTTGTGCGCGTTGCGATCCGCACACATTTGTCCATACGAAAAAATCATAGCCGATACGAATCGCTGTGCCGGTAGAATGGACAAAACTACGCAGCTTGGTGCGCTGCTCACGAGTCAAGATGTCACGTGACCTCCGAACTTTGACGAGTCTCGCCGAAACGAAGCCCGAGATTGTCGCAGGATGACCGGCTGACGGTCGACTTTTGCACCGACGGATGCAAGTTAAATGTTATATATTATGGTATTTAACTTTGTAGTCATTTTTGTACATTTTTTATTTTCTTGTTTCTGCATTTCTCCAACCGTTTACTAATGGCATTTGTAAACCTACTATTGAAGTGGACCGATTTTGACTTCTGTTTTCGTATTATTTTTTTATGGATAAGTTGTTATATCCCTTAGTTACGAGTACATTTACTAAAGTTTCGGCAAACAACGTCGCTAGTTATGCAATTTTGTGTTGAGCTTTCCTAGTATTGTTTCGGCTTTCAAATTGAAAGTGGTTGCGTTTATCGGTTGTCGCGAATATTCTGTCCTAATGTTTTCACACAATGACGGAATACAGTGTTAGATACAATAAATAACGCTATATACAAAAAATAACGCTAATGCTTATGAAAAAAGTTTGGAAATTAAATATAATAATTTTTTTGTAAAAAGCTAATTTTATTTCGTGGCCACCTTTATTTGTGTTTCTAGTTTTTTTTAAGTTTTAAAATATCAATTATATTATTTTCTACATTCTAGGCAATTTTTCTTATTGAAAAAAAAATTAGCAATGTACACATTGAGTGTTGTAAAAACCATTAAACAATTTAAATCCTCTAAAACCATTTTGGTTTTTTAATAATTGTGTCGAGGAGTATCAAGTTATTTAAAAACAATAGTACCTATTTAGGTACCCCTCCACTATCTTTATTTAATTTGTGTAAATTTTGATTAGACAATATATAGAGTAAATTTTGATTAGACAATATATCTTCTCTTGAATTTCTGAACCCCCCGTTAAAAAGACCACGAACCGCCACTGATATGGATGAGTGTTTCAGGCTAATAATTATTGCTTATAATAATTGTTACCCTTTGTGCTATGTTATGCATAAAATTTTTTGTCTTAAACATTAGTTTATCAATTAAAAAAAAAAATAATAAGAAAATAATATATTTTTTTATTTTTTAATGTACTTACTTAAAAAATACTATTTAAAGCTTAACTTTGAAATATCTTTTTTTTTTACATATCTGGAAGCGAATAACAAAGTGTGTTTATGCAATATAGTTCAGAGATCTTTATCCTATATTTTGTAGTGTGTGTTTGAGGAAACGCGTATTTTATTGTAATTTTGAGTATTGTGGTTGTGTATGTCTTGATTGTAAGGTGGATTTATGTAAGTGTGAGTTGTTGATTAGGTTATTTGTAGGATAGTGCTTGTGATTTCATATTTAGGAAGGATTGGGATTGGACGGGCACCGGAAACTGAATTGATGTCCCTGCCATGAATGTCCCACGGAATTTGAATCTTTCGTTTTATTTGCTGCCTATTAAAAAACCTGTTTTGTAATGAAAAGTGTATATCCATATAAGAAATGTATGGCAGTGAAGCATGGAACTGGCAGAGGAAGGATGAAAGTAGACTGAATGCTGTAGAAATGAGATCCCTGAGGCGTATGTGTGGTAAAACCATGTATGATCGTTTGAGGAATGTGGAGATACTAAAAGAATGCAAGGCTGATGTGAGCGTAATAAGTAATATTAAGAAAGGGACGCTTAGATGGTTTGGGCATGTTGAGTGAATCAATGAAGAAAGGAGTGTAAAGAGAATTTATGACGCGAATGTGAATGGTAGAAGAAGCCGAGGACGCCCAAGGAAACGTGGCACGATCAAGTGAATCAGATACTTGAGTCGGGCCATGTCAAGAGTCGGAATAATAGAATAGTATGTGTGAGAAAATGTATGAATGTGAATGAGGAAAAGAGTGTGTGCCAAGACCGAGTTGTTTGGCGGTCCGTCCTCTCCGCCTACCCCTGCGGCGAAACGGTGTGATGGTTAGTTAGTTAGTTTAAATTTATAAAATTTAAAAAAAAAAATTGTAAAATTAACCTGGATTGAATTTTACGTGTTTAATTTAAATTAAAGAAGTGGTCAGGCATTGTATGTATCATGTATATGTAATTTGTATAAGAATAATTCTTTTTTTATAACTTTGAAGGTTATTCTCATCAATGTAATATATCATTGAAGCACAATATAACACTTTATAATGAAAATATGAAAATAAACAAGAAATAGAAAAATAAAAGAAAACTGTCGCAACTGGGACTCGAACACAGATATTACATGTCCAGGAGTGACGGACGAAAGATTCCATCCCTGTCACTATGCTGCATGTTGCAAGAGAGCCCTGTTGGAGAAGTCAAAAGGCCTCCCTCAACCTGTCTCTCCCGATCTGGCCTGTCGCGCATTTGGTGGTCAGACGCATCCACAGCCAAGACCCTGACAAACCACTCACCCCGTGAACCCGGGCACCCCTGCTAAGTCACCAAACATAGCGAACCACTTAGATGACCTATGGCAGAGGTGTTGATTATCCAATAAATGGTTCCCGGGGCGGCGGTACCCATACCCTCCTACCAAATTCAAATGAGATTTGTACATTATTCAGTTCGTTCTCACAAATTTGAAATTAAAGTCCCTGATTCCCCAAATTGTACATTCTATGGTCCAGAGGCCCTAGCACGCTCGCTGAGTGTCCTTAATATATTCGATATCAACTGTCGTTTGTACGTTTGCGATCTGCAGTTGTCCTAGGGAACGATGAGAAGTTACCGACAATCGGTCGGTAACTTCATATCGAGCGACCGTGCTAGCACACCAGAGGCCCTAGCACGCTCGCTCTATAACGATCGATAGGATAACTATCGGTAACTTCTCATCGTTCCCTAGGACAACTGCAGATCGCAAACGAATAGGTGACAGTTCACAATGACTAAGTGTCCTTAATATATTCGATATCAACTGCCGTTTGTGCGTTTGAGATCTGCAGTTGTCCTAGGGAACGATGAGAAGTTACCGACAATCGGTCAGTAACTTCATATCGAGCGACCGTGCTAGCACACCAGAAGTGGGAACTTAAGATCACATATTAATTGTCCCTCTACCACTGAACCGATTTTTGGCTTATTTACGCGCCACTTTAAATGTCTACGATTGCTTTATGGCTTTAAAAAGCCAATTTTCTCTTGATTCGATAAAAAAATATTTAAAAAATATTTGTAGCTCCGACGTTTGTTATTTTGGTCTTAAAACGAAGCCATTGAAATGCTTTATCTATTATAACTGTAGATACTGCAAATTCGAACCTCGTAGATTATTTTAGAACGATGTTAAAAATAATTTTTTTAAATATATGTTTAGCGCAAAATTTATGATCAGCTGTTTACGGTTAAAATTAAGCCCCTTTTCCAAAGATATGTACTTTTCATTAAAGCGCCATTCAGACGTTTCACTAATCGCTCATTTCCGCATTTCATTCGGCCTAGTTTACTCGGAATGACACGTCTGAACATGAAATGAATCGAAAGTGCCGAACACTGCCGATTGAAATCTTCAAGTGAACCGATCCAACAATGTTGG
The DNA here is from genome assembly GCA_951813805.1 of Limnephilus auricula. Lineage (NCBI taxonomy): Eukaryota > Metazoa > Arthropoda > Insecta > Trichoptera > Limnephilidae > Limnephilus > Limnephilus auricula. The sequence continues at coordinate 1,224,581 of OX638416.1, forward strand.
ATATTTTCATTCGGCATCCTTCACTTGCGCGCGTATGCGCGCGGAAGAGAGCAAAGTGAATCGTCTGAACACCGAGTGAACTCTCAATCAGTTTGTCTCGCGTCCTTTACGGGAAGGACCATGAAAGGACGCTATCAAATCGCACGCAAAACGTCAAAATGGTATTCGTTCGGCTAATTTGTTTGCTTTTGGGAACACCTCTCATATAAATTTTTGGGTCTCCCTTATTATCCATGTATTTTATATGTTTTTTAATGTATGTAAGATTATTAATTTGTAGGAAAATGTTCGTAATAAAAAAAGTGAAATCCAATTGTGTTATTATGCCATAAAAAATAAAAAGGTTTATAAGACGACACGATAATGTTTTTTTATTTAATTGTGTCAACAAAATTGCGTAAAAATCGATGCATCTGACATGTTTTACCATAAAATTCGGGGCCGGACCGCGCTGGAAAACAAACGAATTCCAGCGCGGTTGACCTCGCTCGGCGACGCTGTGGTCGGAATGGACGAGTGAACGCTTATTTCTATAGCGCCGTGTGAACATGGAATGAAACAAAATGGACGATTAGGCCGAAAAAACATGGCGAAAACCTTCCCTCGAGTGAACCGTCTGATTCCAGATTCCAGCAGACGGTTCACTAATCGTTCATTTCTGTATTTCATTCGGCCTAGTTTACTCGGAATGACACGTCTGAACATGAAATGAAATGAAAGTGCCGAATACTGCCGAATGAAATGTTTAAGTGAACCGATCTAACTATGTTGGATATTTTCACTCGGCGTCCTTCACTCGGCATCCTTCACTCGCGCGCGGAAGAGAGCAAAGTGACACGTCTGAACACTGAGTGAAATCTCAATCAGTTTGTCTCGCGTCCTGTACTGGAATTGGAAACTGGTACTGGAAAAATTCTCTTTTTAACTTGTGAAGGTTATTCCCATCAATGTAATACATCATTGAAGAAGAAGATAACAATAATAATCTAATTTTTTAAAATATGAAAATGAACAAGACACAGAAAAATAATAAAAGATAATGGTCGCAACTGGGACTCGAACCCAGAACCTTACGTCTTAACGGGACATACACCTCTACCAATTGGGCCACTGCGATCTATTATGAGACTGTCGTTATTGTCAACTTCATATTTCAAATTTCAGAATTAGCAATATTATCTTCGACTAAAGTTTTTTTTTTGTTCCATTTTATTGGCAGCTACCTTTATTATTGGAAACAAGTATTCAAAGAACGTATTTGTTACCTAGATAGTGTCTCGGATAAATATACCCGATTATATTTTTATGGAACACCTATTGACTATTTATAAAAGTCTAAATGAATATAATTTTTTTTTGTGTGTCTTGTTCATATTCCTATTTAAAAAAAAAGATTATTATTGTTATCTTCTTCTTCAATATAAAATAATGTTTGTTTGTTTGTTCGTACCTTATGCGCGGCCATACCGTTCATCCGATTGCGATGAAACTTTGGGAATATGATGTGCGCATACCCGGGATGGTTATAGGACAGTGAGTTCTGGCGTTATGAAATTATTTCCTATACTATTCATACGATTGCGATTAAAATTGTTGTGAACATGCCCGTTCTGTATCTATACTGGTGAGCTCTGGCATTATGAAATTTAAATACTTATATAAAAAATGGGTCACGCGAGTTATTTGGAAAAATAGGTGTATTTTATGGAGTTAGGCGGCAGGAAAATGGCTAAGGGGAGAGATACGCGGGAGGGTCGGTAAAGGGGGGCATTTTCGGGAGGTGGGACGAGGAAAGCGGGAGGGGAAGAGGAAGAAGAGTCGGAAGGGGAACAGGGACGAATGGGAAATGACACGAAGGGAGAAACAATTTATTTATTTAATTGGCATTGCAATGCATGCCAGGTATAAGATAGTTTTAATAAATACAAAGTAGTAACTCGATTCCATTATTAACATTAAAAGATTGGAAAACTCCGAGAAACTAATTAATTTAAGTCGATGTCTGTTGTTGGAATTATTATTAAGATGATAGACTTCGCTTTTCGGCCCATACAAAAAGGACGCCAGGGAAAAAACACTTTTCTACATCGAAAATTGCACAAAATGAATATATTTTTTTATACTGCCTTCTGGAGGGTGAAAACTATGTCGGTATGTTTTTGAATTTTCGATGCGTTTCGTATTAACGTAAACATTCAATGTCAAACAGGAACGATTTATCAAAAAATATTATTTAAGGAAAAAGTGCTGCTAACTCAACTCTCATAAAGAATTATAAAATTATAAAAAGCTACCGACGTAGCTTCTTCTTTCTAAAAAATATATATTTTTTTAAATTTCAATTTCGTGAAAGTTTCGGTGTAGAAAAGTGTATTCTCCATAAACCCCTTTTCGAGCGATTTGTGTAGGTAAATTTGAGCGTTGTCTCATTCGCACATTTCGCATGTATTGTAAGTGTGCGTGAGCTTATTGTGAGCGGGACAGAATGACAGACGCGGGTGTTCCGTGTGTCGTTCAAAGTCTAGCCTCTTAAACATTAGTATATCAATTAAAAAATAATATTTAAAAATATATTTGTTGATAGGTTGCAGATTTAGATGTTATTTATTTGTTAAAACTCAGAGTTGTTGCATAATATTTCTCCACAGTGCCAAGCAATTAGAGGATTCGTTATGCAATATCCATTAGCACACAAAAAGCATATAACCGCTAAAATGTCGCAAACACTATCTGAATGACTGTGACCACACTGCGGCTCTTTGCGGGACTTCTCACTAACTCACTAACTAACTAACTTATTCTTATTCTTAGATATATATATATATATATATAAGAATAAGATAAATAAGAATATGTATGACAAAATGCTTTTATATTCAGAGCCTGTAATATATTTAATATGAAATTTAACGATATGGACATATTCTCGTGTAATTTAAGAAACTTTAAAAAATTTGTCATAGCTAACATTAAATAATTTTAAAAATTCGTTTTACAAGTTGTTGTTGTGCTGTGAATTCTTTCCAGTTACTTGTCATCCAATTTATACACATTTTGTTCACTTTAGTTGTAGGTATAATATATATTTTGTACATTTATTATTATTTATGTATTGTTATTATTGCTATTGTGTAATGAAGATAAGTTTATAATACATTATGATTTTGAAATTTAGCTGGTTATTAGTAGATTAGTTACATTTAAATTGTTATTTATTTGTGTTCTTACATCTTCTATTATATTTTATCTAATTTTTTATTTATTTATTTATTTATTTATACGCCTATTAGGCTTTTACATACATAGTTATAAAAAATATTCATAAGATTATAAGTTCACAGTTACAGTAGTAAAACATAATATAATCTATCCATTTGACATATTATAACAGCAAGTAACTAGTAATGCATACGATGATTATTTGTAGGTATAAACTTGTTGTACAAAAATAAGAATTTGCCTACTCCTAAGGTTAACAAACGTAATTTAGCTATAAAGAAATGTAAAGTTTATATGTACATAGTAGACAGTGAGAGCAGTAACATGGTATAATACGACATAATAATATAGTGTATAATATGAGGCCTTTGAATTAGAGAGTTTACGAAATAATTGTTGGCGGTATTGTTAACATAATATACCTACATCATTTGACCAGTTATCGTGGCCCGTTAAATCCAAGGCGTTCGCTCTGCCATTTTACATAGTTTATAAAAAATAATATACACAAAGATTATAAGTATAGAATAGTAAAAGCAATAATTTAACCTTAACTGTTTGACACATAAAAGCAAGTAAAAAGCAAATGAAAACATGATAGTTTGTAGGTGTAAACCTGTCGTAAGAAAATAAGAATATGCCTACTTCTAAGGTATAAAAACCAAAAATTTCTTTTAATATTTACAATATTGTATTTTTTGTAAATATGTCAGCCCACGGGTACAGGACCCTTAGTTTTTTTTTTTTTTTTTTCACCAGATTTACAGGAACGGGTTTAGTTTTTCCCATAGGAAAAACTAAACCCTTTCATACACTTTTCCATATAAATGATCATCTAGTAAATCCACGTTATGCAAGTGTATTATATAAGTATAATTAATACAAAACAATACAAGAACAACACGTTAATCTACCAAACTATTAAATGGGAATATAATTCACCGTCTCCAGATATTTTCATATCAGAGGGTTCGGCTCTGTGGAATTCCTAATTTGACCGATAAATCCTACTGATCCCTCAATATAAATATTTAAAAAATCTTTCGTAATTCTACATGTATTTAAAATGACTGATTTTTGCATTTTTATATACAAATTCTTTGACAAATCTAATATGCCTAAATTTTTAATAAGAGAGCTAGGTATGATGCCAGTAGCCGAAATAACAAAAGGTAATATTTTTATAGTCTGAGAATGCCAAATTCTTTTAATTTCATTTCCTAAATCTGTATACTTTCTTATTTTTTCAGAAACAGATTTTTGAATATTACAGGAATTTGGAATAGCTACATCAATAATATAAGTTATTTTTTTAATTTTGTCATGTAAAACTATATCAGGTCTATTATGACCAATTGGTCTGTCTGTTAGTATAGTTTTATCATAGTAAATTTTAAAGAAATTATTTTCTAAAAATGAATTTGGTTCGTATTCATAATATGGTACTATATTATGACAGTCAATCAAGTTATGTTTAATTACCAAACTTTGGTGAATTATTTTTAAAACCTGATTGTGCCTAAATGTATACTCAGACGGCGCTAATATAGAACATCCTGATATAATGTTATTATAATATTATTATTACAATGTTAAGTTATGTGAAAATCTGTAATTAGATTTTATTTTTATTATTAAGTTTTTTGTAATAGATGTAAATAATCTGTTGATTTTCCTAAATAAATAAATAAATAGCAATGAACATTAAAAAATAGTAGGTATGGTAATGGTAGGTAAGTGGAGAGAAGAGAAGCATTAAAAAAAGTAAAAAAATAAAAATAAATTAAACAGTTTTTAAATTTCAATTTTAATAATATTGCATGTGAAATATTGGTCACCCTATATTTCTCTTTATTCTCTTTGTAGAAATTCGAATGCAAACATGACAAAGATCTAAAGATCAACGCTTCAAATTACTAGTGATGTCATCAAATCACGATGTTTTTTCGATATAATCGAGCTGTTTAGAATCGAAGCATTCGATTTGATTAATTTTATATTTTCGAATAAATTTTTAAACTCAATCTAAATCTGAAATAGAAAAATCAGAAAAGGATCGGGTCACATCTGAGGCCCTAGCACGCTTGCTCTATAACGATCGATAGGATAACTACCGGTAACTTCTCATCGTTCTCTAGGACAACTGCAGATCGCAAACGAATAGGTGACAGTTCACAATGACTAAGTGTCCTTAATATATTGGATATCAACTGTCGTTTGTCGTATGTCGTGACAGCCAATGTCAGCCGTGTGGGTAGAATTCTCGAAAGGCACACTTCACATGCCGTCTCTCTAATATCCATACTCTTAGGTTTTTTCAGATACTTTGGGCCTCCAGGGTGCTAGCATGGTCGATCGATAAGGATCTGTAGGATAATTGTCGGTAACTTCTCATCGTTCCCTAGCATGACTACAGATCGCCAACGAATAAGCGACAGTTCACAATGACTAAGTGTCCTTAATATATTCGATATCAACTGTTGTTTGTACGTTTGAGATCTGCAGTTGTCCTAGGGAACGATATGAAGTTACCGACAATGGGTCGGTAACTTCATATCGAGCGACCGTGCTAGCACACCTGGTGCTCGAACCCTGGACCTTCGGCTGAGACTCCTGGGCATGCGTCCCAGATGTGACCCGATCTTTTCTGATTTTTCTGTTTCTGATTAAGGTTGAGTTTCGATAATATTATCTTCATTAATTAACCACTGGAGCGACAGAGCAATTTAAAACTTATTTCTCTGTTTGCTAAAGGACATTTCTCCGCCCACAATAATAAAAATCATACCTTTGAATTTGAATATGGAGACATACAAACTTATTATAGTTCTATGTAGCCAATGAATTCACCTATCGTTTGTCTATTATCACATATTCGTAGGATTTAAAAAATATATTATAAAAACATTAACTTTTTAAAGAATCTAGAGAATTTTTGTTGTTTATTTTTGGGTTGTTATGTCGTGTTACGATAACTCCATCTTTAGCCGACGTTTCGGACAACGTTACGTTGTCCATCATCATACAACGTTACAGTGTTCATCATCAGTATCATCACACATCTGCCCTGATGATGGACACTGTAACGCTGTCCGAAACGTCGGCTAAAGAAGGAGTTAGCGTAACACGACATAAAAACCCAAAAATAAACAACAAAAATACTTTTGGTCGTGAAAATCTTTAATCTAGAGAAAATTTGCCACATTTTGACAGCAAAGCCATCCGTGGTTTTGGAAATAGTGCCATATTGTGGCAAAATCGGTCGAGTGGTTAAGATATTTTTATATAACCACTCGAGCGCTTTTTGTGGCACTATTTCAAAAACCGCGGATTGCTTTGTTCCCAAAATGTGGCAAATTTTCAAAAAAAGTTTTTATTGAAACGACCATATATATATTTTAAATGTACAACATATTATATTGTCGCTTTAAAAAAATGCCAACATAATTGGCAACAAAGCAATCTGTTGTTTTGAAAATAGTGCCTTAAGGGCCCGTAGTACCCGCCCAAAAAGAATAAGAAGGAGAGATATGAACGTCGGAGCGAGTGCGCCAATATTATATCGGCTAAAGAAGGAGGAAGCGCAACACGGCATAACACCCCCAAAACAAACAACTAAAAAAACTAGAAAATGTTTTTTAAAAAAAAAAGTTAAAAGTACAGACATAGAATATTTTTTTTTATGTAGTTGGTAAAAAAACATTGAAAATCAGTCCAATTTTAGAGGAGAAAAGTGGGGAATACAAAACCTCCATTTTAGTTAGGTATTAGTAGGCCTAGGTGCATCGTCCCTTTCGCTCAATATCCGGTGGAGTAAGAGCAACAGAGACAGCAACAATTTAGTAAAATCTATTTTTCTAATTTCTCCACCACCCGGGTATCATCTTAAGATGATAGACTTCGCTTTTCGGCCCATACAAAAAGGACGCCCGGGAAAAAACACTTTTCTACATCGAAAATTGCACAAAATGAATATATTTTTTTTATACTGCCTTCTAGAGGGTGAAAACTATGTCGGTATGTTTTCGAATTTTCGATGCGTTTCGTATTAACGTAAACATTCACTGTCAAACATGTACGATTTATTAAAAAATATTATTTAAGGAAAAAGTGCTGCTAACTCCATTCTCATAAAGAATTATAAAATTATAAAAAGCTACCGACATAGCTTCTTCTTTCTAAAAAATATATTTTTTTTAAAATTTCAATTTCGTGAAAGTTTTGGTGTAGAAAAGTGTATTCTCCATAAACCCCTTTTCGAGCGATTTCTGTAGGTAAATTTGAGCGTTGTCTCATTCGCACATTTCGCATTCGCATGTATTGTAAGTGTACGTGAGCTTATTGTGAGCGGGACAGAATGACAGTCGCGGGTGTTCCGCGTGTGGTTTAAAGTCTAGCCTCTTAACATATACAATGAACGAGGTAAACATTAATTTTCCTTATAGCATCGTCATTGCGAAAGCAGTTGGACCTCTCCACCGTCGACCTCTGTCAAGAAACCATATTGCTTTGGTAGTATGTTCTAATTGTGTAAACCACTTGTATTTGGCTATCGGTTTAGAACGGACGTGAATACATAGCATATCTCAATAATGCGAAGTCAACATACAGCAAGTTTTTTTAATTAAATAAACTATGTTGTTTTACTAAATAATAAAAAAAAAAGTTTTAATTTCAGAGTTATTTTTGTGAATTTCGAAGTTCGGTGGAAGAAATTGTGCTGTTTTCAAGATTTTAAGGTAAGACGATAATAATTTTTTTTAATTTATTTCGTTTTGCAATTTGGGAGGCGGGAATGGGTACCGCCGCCCCTTGAGCCATTTATTGGATAACCAACACCTCTGTAATAATTCAGCGCAAGTATTTCGCCACGTTTGGTGTCTTAGCAGCGGTGCCCGTTTGTTCATGTTCATGGGGTGAGGTTTGATGATCTGGACACACTAAATCCCGGATTCCTACCCAGTCCTTGTACCTTTTTCTTTCCTGTAGCTTCCTCACTTTCCTTTCCTTAAAAATACCCTCCACTCAGCATCCCCAAAGATGACATAGGCCCTGAGGAAAGTTATTTTCCTCAGATCCTCCAGTGTGAAGCTAATTTTTTTTTTAAATGTCGTGACTCCACTTTGCAGATTGAAAACTTACGCACCGATTTTCGAGTTGATTAGACAGACATCTACGATAAATCGAAAATTGAGTTGAGCTTGCAGTTATATGTAAAAGTACACTCTCTATCTGGTACAATACTCAGATTTCTCATAAACAGTGAAAGATGATTTAAGACAAAAGTACTTTTGGGATATTATGCCGTATTACGCTAACTCCTTCTTTAGCCGACGTTTCGGACAACATTACAGTGTCCATCATCGGGGCAGATTTGTAGTAGTGAATGATGATGTTTTCTGGGTCACTAGTGTTAGAATATACTAAAATGTCATAATAATTTACCGGACTGTTATGCCTCCCGGTGTTATTTTATCTCATAATTAATATGTAAAACGCAGACACACGTATAAAATATTAGACTTATTGTGAGCATTTGAATATTGCTTTCCCGTCGTTTTGAAAATGTCTGACTAATAAACTTTACGATCGATATTATATAAGTAATTATAATATGTATAACAATTTAAAATAAAAAAAATTTAGGCATATTAGATTTGTCAAAGAGTTTGTATATAAAAATGCAAAAATCAGTCATTTTAAATACATGTAGGATTACGAAAGATTTTTAAAATATTTATATTGAGGGATCAGTAGGATTTATCGGTCAAATTAGGAATTCCACAGAGCCGAACCCTCTGATATGAAAATATCTGGAGTCGGTGAATTATATTCCCATTTAATAGTTTGGTAGATTAACGTGTTGTTCTTGTATTGTTTTGTATTAATTATACTTATATAATACACTTGCATAACGTGAATTTACTAGATGATCATTTATATGGAAAAGTGTATGAAAGGGTTTAGTTTTTCCTATCAGAAAACTAAACCCGGACCTGAAAATCTGGTGCGTAAAAAAAAAAAAAGTAGTCGAGTAATTTATTTAAAAAAAAGTTTTGCTATGTAATTATTATTGTCGGCCGGCATAGAGCCGCGTGTTCGAACCCGGCGTGCGCAAATAAATTTTATTTAATTGATTTGTGTTATTTCACAATTAATTATTTAAAATAATATATAGTATATTTGCGGCACGTTCCAGAGTGGAAGATACTCTTAATATCGCCCTGGTGTAAGACCACCATTCATAATTGAAACGTTGCTTGAAATGGCTTTAGCCGTGTTTAGTGACTAGATCTGAATAGCCAGGTACTTCCCCACCTTCCTCTTCCTCGTCTCCTTCCCTTCAATTTTTTTTTTTTTTTTTTTTAAATATGTTTATTCAGTTTTAATTTTACAATATTTTATTTTACAAATCTTACGAAACTGATCAATCAGTTTGATTGTAATTAATATATCAATATTGCAATCCGTTTGTCAAGACTGTATGTGGCATTTCAAAGCTTGCCGGGTACTCGGTAATAATAGTATAATGATAATAATATTGTATAATATAGTGTTTTGTTCTTGTTTACCTTGTTTTTCGTTTATTAGAGATTATATATATTGTGTTGAAGTGTTTTGTTGGTTCTGTGTGAAGTTTAGATAAAAGGTAATGAAAAAATCGACCCAGCTATGAATAATTGAACAAGTAATAAATATTTAGCATTTTCGTCATAAAAACACGTAAGTTATAGTTATAGTTTTCCTTGACTTAATGTTTTTCAATTATGTAATACTAGCTTCTTACTTTGAGCATACTTCGAGTGGCCTAATGTCAAAATTTGAGAATGTCATTTTGCAAAACAATGATTGTGAAATCAAAATACTATATGAAATTATTTGAAGTACTCGCCTAATACTTTGAATCGAATCAAGAATTATGGATATTTTAAATAAATAGGTACCGATGTTAGATACCAAATTTGATTGATTGTTCCTATAATATGGTAAAATGAATATTTGTAATGTATTGAAAATAGCTAGCTTTATAAATTATAACCTACATGGTATTCTGATGTATGAGCTATATTATTGTAAAGTTTCATTAAAATCCATTCAGTAGTTTTTGCGTGAAAGAATAACAAACACACGTACATCCATACATACTTTCGCGTTTATAATATTATAGTAAGATAATGTTTTTAGCTAAATCGGTAACGGTGTAAATTTTAAATTTATTTTAGCAACTATATAAAAAAAAAACTACATTTTTTAGGCGGCGGAACATGATCAGTTTGTAAATTATTTCGCTTTATAGAAAAAGACCCTCCACACAGCATCTTCAAAGATGACAGATGACTTCATAGATGACATGACTGAGGGAAATTATTTTCCTCAAGGCCTCCTGTGTTGAGTTAATGTAAAAAAAGTTCTACTAAACATAACAGAAACACATTAGTAAAGAAAAATAATCGGGTGATGTCTGACGTTTAAGTTTGATTTGACGTTTTGTTATTCGTTGCTAAGCTTCGAAATCTTTATTGACATAATGAAATATAAATCGAACGTCATTTCCGTTAATGTTACTTCCGTCCAAAAAAGATTTGCAACTATATAGGGAGATTCCAATGAGAAAGATCGATTATTCCACGTATAAATTTTTTTAATTAAAAAAATTTATATCGATTTATTCCATTCAAAACTTGCTTTAATATATACCTACATTCAAGTAAGCAATAAAAATGCTCAAAACGCACGATGATAAATTATTAATTATCGTGTACTTCTTGTAAGTATTTTTTGATCATAAGTATTTAAGATTTTTCAGTAATGTCTAAACAAAATAAGTGTGTAAAAATTTTTTGAAATATTTTAGCATGTAAGACCTTGAATAAATAGAAAAACTGAGGTATTTTTGTCACAAAACACGTTCTCGGATTAATTTAACTAAAATTAAAATTCTGAAAAGTGTGTTGACTAGATTATGTATTGATTTGTTTTGTTGTATGATTATATAATTTGAAATTTGAGTTGTTGAATAAAATCTATCGTTTGAAAATTGAACAAATCTGCCATCGACCAACGGTATAACCTTAGTATATTAAACATACACCTAGTTTTTCAAAATTTTAAAAGTGCGTGTACCAGATAAAATAACAACCTTTCAAAATCAATTTATGTTTTTTTGTAAAAAAGAGTCAATACGTCTGGAATTTGATTTAAAAAGGACTATGGTACAGTTAAATATGATCGAAAAAAAGAAACACATTAGCTCAGTTGGTAGAGCTGCGCCCGGCAAGGCGAGGGTTCTGGGTTCGAGTCCCAGACGTCACCGTATTTTTTCTAATTTTTCTCTGAGTTTTCAAATTTTCGATTGAGTTTCGCTAATATTTTCTTTATTAATTCAAATTAAATTTTCGCTTTATGGCATCATTTTATTCAAATGAGACAAATTACTTTTGTGTAAACCACTATAATCAATTTTATAATATATACATGTTTCAAAACCGATGGTTTCTTCGTCGCGATAATAACATGAACAAAAACGAGTGTCTTTAGACCACACGCAAAAGTAAAACTTCTTTATCTCCATCTATATTATTTATGTAAATATATGTATAAAATATATACATGTATTTACATATATTAATTTTCTACAAATATTTATTTAAAATTATTATCGTTCGCCTCGTCCGATCAAGCCGTGGGCATCGACGTCCGCTCTCCCCCGCGCTTGGCGCGTCACTGCGTGCAGGTACTGGAACGCACAATTTGTATTTCAAAATACTGACTGAGATATTTCATGCACTGACTATGAGAGGAAGAGAAAAAGAAAATGTGCGCGAGCACTGCTCTCTCTTTCTCCTACAGTCGCCCGATATAAAGCCTTTTCTTAAGAGGCTAGACTTTGAACCACACGCGGAACACCCGCGTCTGTCATTCTGTCCCGCTCACAATAAGCGCACGCACACTTACAATACATGCGAATGCGAAATGTGCGAATGAGACAACGCTCAAATTTACCTACAGAAATCGCTCGAAAAGGGGTTTATGGAGAATACACTTTTCTACACCGAAACTTTCACGAAGTTGAAATTTAAAAATATATATGTTTTTTAGAAAGAAGAAGCTACGTCGGTAGCTTTTTATAATTTTATAATTCTTTATGAGAGTTGAGTTAGCAGCACTTTTTCCTTAAATAATATTTTTCGATAGATCGTACATGTTTGACAGTGAATGTTTACGTTAATACGAAACGCATCGAAAATTCGAAAACATATCGACATAGTTTTCACCCTCTAAAAGGCAGTATAAAAAAATATATTCATTTTGTGCAATTTTCGATGTAGAAAAGTGTTTTTTCCCGGGCGTCCTTTTTGTATGGGCCGAAAAGCAAAGACTATCATCTTAAGGAACGATGCATTCGCCGTCGAGCATTCGCCGGTTTACCGCCCAAGTCAAGCGTGCGTAAAGAAGTTTTGCTTCAAAAACGACAAAAGAAACAAATAATTAATTTGTCTCATTTTAAAATTAAATGTATAATGTAATTGGATTAATGCAGGTAACTCTATTAAGAGCGATTGACCAGCGGCTGAGAATAAAAGTTAAAAAATGCTTGCAACTGTACAGGGAGGTTCCAATGAGAAAGATCGATGATTCCCCGTATCAATTTTTTTTAATTAAAAATTTAATATAGATTTATTTCATTAAAAACTTACTTTAATATATACCTACATTCAAGTAAGCAATAAAATAGCTCAAAACGCACGATGATAAATTATTAAATATCGTGTACTTCTTGATCATAAGCTAAGAGTATGGATATTAGAGAGACGGCATGTGAAGTGTGCCCGCGCGCTCCAAGTGTGCCTTTTCGAGAATTTTACCCAAACGGCTTACATTGGCTGCTGGTTTTTGGCCGTTTAATACGTTCCGACAGCAGCCATTTTACATGGTGACAGCCAATGTCAGCCATGTGGATAGAATTCTCGAAAAGGCACACTTGGAGCCTGCGGGCACACTTCACATGCCGTCTCTCTAATATCCATACTTTTAGATCATAAGATATGTCCCTTTCGCTCAGTAGACGAAAGCGACAGCAACAGTTTCGTAAAATACCTATTATATCATAGACATATTAATATGTATGTCTGTGTATTATATAAATATCTCAGTCACCGGGTTTCCTCTTCACAAATTTATTGACAAAAAATCATGTATTTTTGGTTTAAAAAATGATCGCTTTAATATATTGTAAATAGATGCTAATTCCTTAAATATTATAATGCGTGATGCCTATATACTGTCGTATTGAAGGATTAACGAATCACATATCGTTACCGTCAACTCATCCCTCTCCGCCCCGCTACAGTTGGTTATTACCCCTCTCCCTGATTCTCAAGTCTATGAATAATATGTCTGTGTATTATATAAATATCTCAGTCACCGGGTTTCCTCTTCACAAATTTATTGAAAAAAATCATGTATTTTTGGTTTAAAAAATGATCGCTTTAATATATTGTAAATAGATGCTAATTCCTTAAATATTATAATGCGTGATGCCTATATACTGTCGTATTAAAGGATTAACGAATCACATATCGTTACCGTCAACTCATCCCTCTCCGCCCCGCTACAGTTGGTTATTACCCCTCTCCCTGATTCTCAAGTCTATGAATAATATGTCTGTGTATTATATAAATATCTCAGTCACCGGGTTTCCTCTTCACAAATTTATTGAACAAAAATCATGTATTTTTGGTTTAAAAAATGATCGCTTTAATATATTGTAAATAGATGCTAATTCCTTAAATATTACAAGCAGAACAGGCGATTGGCCTTTGAGCATTTTTTGTTTCGTAAATCTTCGCAAGCCTCGAAAAAAACAGGTTTCTGTGTTGAAAAATATTTAGTAGTGTCAAATATGTTATTGGTCGAAGACTTGATTTCATCAAAGTACTGACACAGATGCATAACTTACATACAGCGTGTTTCATTTAGACTTTATTTATTTATTTTATATTATAGAAACAAACAGTACATTGATAAAACATATTTACATATAATATTAGTGAAATAAAAAAATTAATAGAATGATGAATTCTTGGAGCAGGTGGATGTGTTTGAGTGTTTGGGAAGTATGTTTACGAGAGATGGGAAGGACGATATATATATTGAAAGAAGGGTAAATGCAGGTAACTCCATTAAGAGCGATTGACCAGCGGCTGAGAATAAAAGTTTAAAAATGCTTGCAACTGTACAGGGAGGTTCTAATGAGAAAGATCGATTATTTCCCCTATCAATTTTTTTAAATTAAAAAGTAAATATCGATTTATTTCATTAAAAAATTGCTTTAATGTATATATACCTACCTACATTCAAGTTAGCAATAAAAATGCTCAAAACGCAAGATGATAAATTTTTAAATATCGTGTACTTCTTGTAAGTATTTTTTGATCATAAGATTTTTCTAATGGTTGATTATAGTTCTATGTAGCCAACGAATTCCCCTATCTTTTGTTTATTATCGCATATTTGTAGGATTTATAAAAAATATATAATTAAATCTTTAACCTAAAAACATTTTAAATTATCTAGAGAATATTTATTTTGTTATATTTTGAATATACAATAATATTGTATATTATATTATATAGTCGTTTTGATAAAAAAAAAAATAAATTTGCCACATTTTGGCAACAAAGCAATCCGTGGTTTTGGAAATAGTGCCAAATTTCTCTTATGGCACTCGAAAATAAACACTTTGGAAGTTGTGCTTAGTGTGATAAGTGTATAACAAATTCTGCGAACAATTATTTATCTGTAAATTATTTACGGGTAATAAAAACGTATACTAGCCGACCCGGCCACGCATTGTTGTGGCTAACGAAATACAATGCCATCTACTGGATGGTTACCTAACCTAAAACTAAGTTTCGTGTAAGCAATTAGTTAATTCAGACCGCCATCTGTTAGAAACTTATCACACTTACACATAATTACAAAGCATTGTAGTATAACAAAGATTTATTTCGCATTAATAAATATTGGGGTCAATAATCGAAATGAAGAATTCTATATTTTAAGTCGGAATAAATTACACACAGTAAGCTAAATTTGATCAAAATCGGTTAAGTAGTTTCGGAGTTTTTCTCGAACAAACATCGTGACGCGAGATTTTTCTTACTAATATTATAAACGCGAAAGTTTGTATGGATGTATGTATGTTTGTTACTATTTGACGCAAATCCTACTGAATAGATTTTAATGAAATTTTACAATAATGTAGCTCATACGTCAGAATAACATATAGGCTATAATTCATAGAGCTCGCCATATTCCATATATTAAAAATAATAATTATCTATTGTTTAATATAAAATGTCAAAATTTGAGAATGACATTTTGCAAAACAAGGATTGTGAAATCAAAATTCTATTTTAGAAAATATTTAAATTAGTGAATTCATTTGAAGTACTAGCCTAATACTTTGAATCGAATCAAGAATTATAGATACTAGCAGTGAAAAAAACGCTCCGCGGGTTTTTGCTGCTAGGCCCTGCGGGCGGTTTTTCGTTCTGCTTCGCCCTGTTTAAGTGTTTATAAGGCATAACCCTTTTGCCAAACTAACTCATTTTAACATTAAACTACAGAATACTTATATTTAATAGGTAGATATATAATAGTAGACATTCGTACATTAAGAACGTGAATAATGAGAGGAACACTCTTCACCCTAACATAAATCTTCTTATTATTGAATGAAAACGAAAAATGTTTCTTCTTCTTCATACATTTTTCCTTAAATATAGTATTATAGATAGCGCCACATCAGTTTGCAAATTGTATGTGAGCGAGGGATAAGTGTGCATATTACGGCAGCAGCTCCGTGGAAAAATGCACGTTCACGGACGGCTCAGAACGGTTTCCATATAGTGTGGCGTTGGAGATTTACTCGGGTCGGGTTCCTTAATTTGAACCGTACGGGCATTAACGTATTAATATACTTCGATTTTAAATAAATAGGTTAAGAATTTTGTTATATTCATAGATGGGACGTAGGAAAAGAAAATAGGCTACTCGAAGTACTAATCCTGCGCGGACAAAGTCGCGGGCAGAAGCTATATTTATATAAAGATAAAGATATGTTTTCTTTTTGTCCAGTAAAAACGTTTTTTAAAACACTTAAAATATAAAGAGAACGTCCGCGATGCTTTTTCCGTATTAAACAAAATTTTGGATTTGTTGCCAAAATTCCCAATCAACTTGAATATTATTTTAAAAAAAAAACCTTTTTCATTAAGTCAACAAGCTTATTTTATTTTTTAATTTTGATTTTTTTATACAATTTTTTACAAGAGAACAACCTTCTGCCCGCGACTTCGTCTGCGTAGGATTAGTACTTCGAGTAATCTATTTTCTTTTCCTAGGTCCCATCTACGTTTATACCAAAATTCTTAAACTATTTATTTAAAATATGTATAATTCTAGATTCGATTCAAAGTATTAGGCGAGTACTTCAAATAAATTCACTAATTTAAATACTTTCCAAAATAGAATTTTGATTTAACAATCATTGTTTTGCAAAATATCATTCTCAAATTTTGATTGAAAATAAATAGCTAGCTTTATAAATTATAGCCTATATGTTATTCTGATGTATGAGCTATATTATTGTAAAGTTTCATTAAAATCCATTCATTAAATTTCGATTTAAAGAGTAACAAACATACATACATCCATAAAAACTTTCGCGTTTATAATATTAGTAAGATAATTTATTATTGAGAATGGGGTACCCATTCTAAGGACACAATATACATGGATATGTCAATTATTTGAACTTTTGAATTCAGAAACGCCTTGTATCTTAAAAGTTTCGTCTTACAAAGAAAATGAGAACTGTATATAAAATATATTTTTTTAGATGGTTATTAGCTCGCTAAAATGCATTGAAAATCAGAAAAACACCTAAAACATTTATTTTTAAATTATGGAAATTAATATTTTTTTCACAATAATTACTGTTGTCATAACATGTTATCATTCAATTTTGAGCATCCGTTATTTTTTATTCGTTGTATTTTGTTCAAAGTTTTTGGTGTGGTTATTGTATAGTATCTCGATTTTATCCAGAAAAGATGTTTTTTTTCCGTTTTATATTTTTAACAAACAGATTACATATATTTTTGTTATTTATTTTGGGGTGTTTTGCCCCGTGTTACGCTATCTCCTTCTTCAGCCAAAGTTTCAGACAAGGTTATTGTGTACTCGTAAAATGCATGCAAAAATTAATATAATATAACTTAAATAATAGACAAAATTTTATGAATAAACAGAACTTCCAAGGTCATGATGGGCAGATGTGTCCATCATCTGCCTGATGACGGACACTGTAACGTTGTCCGAAAAGTTGGCTAAAGAAGGAGATAGCGTAACACGGCAAAACACCCCAAAAATAAATAACAAAAATACTTTTGGCCGTGAAAATTTAAAATCATATCTGACATTACGGGTGTTAAGGTACGTACTTGAGTTACTTTAACCAGTGATTCCTGACATTATTTGGAGTAAAAAATGTAAATGAAATTTTGGTCTCCGGTGACTTTTTTTATGTAAATTTTTTTTTTTTTCAAAATATTTTTTCTTCAAAATCAAACAAAAATTATTTTTTTTCACATGACCTTATTGGTCACTCAGCCGAGTTACCGCCCCACCACTTACCCCGCCCCCAACTACCCAACACCTACCATTATTTATGTTTTTGTAGAAAAAAAAAAAAAAAAAAACATCAAAAATGTCACCGGAGACCAAAATTTCATTTACATTTTTTACTTCAAATAATGTCAGGAATCACTGGTTAAAGTAACTCAAGTACGTACCTTAACACCCTGTATGTTTCAAAAATGTTTATTTTTTTGCGTTCTTTGGACTACAGTTATGGAATAAAAATTAAGTTTGCTAGAAAATATAAATTATGGACCCTATGTTTTATTTTTTTCAACTATTTACGGCTATTTTAGCGAGCTACTAGTGAACATTAATTTCATTTATTTTTAGGTTTTCGAATAGCTACAGATCATACGCACTTTTTGAGACCCCGGGCGTTTAAATTATTTTTCTCTCTATGGAGAGCGACACACGCTACTAGAACTTCTTTTTATTCATAACATTTGTTTATTATATAATATAATAATAATGTTCCGGAAACCATTCGTTTTCAGTCAAATGGATTAGCTGAACGATCTGTCCAAACATTCAAAAAGATTTTAATTAAATTTATGTTTTCAAAAAATTCTAAATATTTGTCACCAGCTCAACGTTTAATAGATTGTTTGTATACTTATCGTTCCACTCCTACTTCTGTCACGGGTGTGTCTCCTATGGCTAAAATATTTTCGTATGAGCCACGTACACCACTACACATTTTGTCAGAAGAAAATCATGTAAATAAAAGTAAGGAATCACAAATGGTCACACAATCGAGGAAAAACGTCATAAAAGAGTATAAGGAAAATGATAGTGTTTTAGTCTACTTAAGACATCTAAAAAGTCCGATGAAATGGGTGCAGGGAATAATTGTACTAAAATTAAGTCCATGGGTATATTTAATTAAATTAATGGGAGGAGAAATAAAAAAGGTTCATGTTAACCAGATAAAAAAAAAGTTGTTTAAAGTTTAAATCTAATTATGAAAATCCCGAAAAATGGTTCGACTTGGGAAGCCAAGAAAATAAACATGATAGTGAACCTGAACCCAGCACAAAAAATGATGTTATTACTAGGTCTGGCAGAGTGGTGAAACCCCCTGTCAGGTTTTGCCATAGTGATTATACTGATTATGTTTAAGTTGTGTCATTGTGATTAAGTTTAAAAAAAAAATGAAAGGAGGAAAGGATGTTATGTATTGATATGTTGGTATTCTCTTGTCATTTATATCGTTATGTTGGTAGCCCACAAGCGGCACTTGGAGAATAACCTGGAATGTATCGGAGTGTCAATAAACGTCATAATAAGCCAACCGTTTTCTTATTGATTGCAAATCCCAGATATTATAATTTGTTTATTAAAATTAAGGGGTGGCTAGAGCGTTTCAGCTTGTGAATTTTTCGGGTATTTTCGAATATAAAATAAATCACGTTTTTTGCAATTTTATTCGATTCAGCCAAGAAATCCGTCGTCCTTTAATTTCGAATACACACAAAATTCTATTATAGTTGTCATTTCTTATATTTAAAAAAAATCCCAATCGTATCTAATTATGCCAGTTTCCCTGACAGGCAGCTAAAATTAAAATTCCGTATATCAGAAAAAATCCAGTCTTCTGGTAACCCAACTCAAGAGTGTACGTAAGAGACTCGATTACATTTTGTCTTGCAGCTACCAATCGCATAGAAGATTGAAATTCTAAACCCTTATTTAAAAAAAAAACAGAGATTTTTTTACTAATAGATATAAACGCAATAAAGCAATGAAGCGATATCCCAGAAGGTGACGATCCGTTCGATGTTGTAATGGAGGATGACTTGTGGGCACAAGACGTCAACGATTCAACACCACCCCCTAGCCCTAGCACGCTTGCTCTATATCGATCGGTAGGATAACTATCGGTAACTTCTCATCGTTCCCTACGACAACTGCAGATCTCAAACGTACAAACAACAGTTGATATCGAATATATTAAGGACACTTAGTCATTGTGAACTGTCACCTATTTGTTTGCGATCTGCAGTTGTCGTAGGTCGTAGGGAACGATGACAAGTTACCGATAGTTATCCTATCGATCGATATAGAGCAAGCGTGCTAGGATGGGGATATGCCATCCCAATACGTCGATCCAGATACGGACGAACGTCAACCGGGACCTTCCAAGATGGATAAATTAATTTAATTTTTTGATTTTGAATATTACTCAATTTCCTTACAAATAAACTTATTAACTTTTGTTGTATTTATCTTTTTTACTTCATTAGGTATTTTTTTTTTACGCACCAGACCTTTAGGTCCGGGTTTAGTTTTCCCCATAGGAAAAACTAACCCCTTTCACACACTTTTCCATAAAAATGATAATCTAGTAAATCCACGCTATGCAAGTGTATTATATAAGTATAATTAATACAAAACAATACAATAACAACATGTTAACCTACCAGACTATTAAATGGGAAAATAATTCACCGACTCCAGATATTTTCATATCAGAGGGTTCGGCTCGGTGGAATTCCTAATTTGATCGATAAATCCTACGGATCCCTTAATATAAATATTTAAAAAATCTTTCGTAATCCTACATGTATTTAAAATGACTGATTTTTGCATTTTTATATACAAATTCTTTGACAAATCTAATACGTCAAAATTTTTAATGAGAGAGCTAGGTATAATGCCAGTAGCCGAAATAACAAATGGTAATATTAATACATTATTTTAATACATGTATTTAAAATGACTATTATTATTATTTTATCATTTTTTTTTTTATTTTTTTTTTTTTTATTTGTAGATAGGTACATTCTTTTTTTTATTATTTTATTTTCTAAATCTCTTTCTCTACTAATTATTTCATACTTATCTTATATAGAACCAACTTTCTTGTATTTATCTAATTTGCACTAAATTTTGTTACATTCATATGTGTTGCTTTTTTACAATTATTACAACTGCATTTTTATACTTAATTACAGTAACCAATTTATAAAATTTTCATATAAAGGCCCATTAGGGCGTGAATAAATAAATAAATAAATACATAAATTCGTAGCTTAGCAACATCATCGTTCACACTTCTCATTTTATTTTTTAACATCCCATCGTAAAAGAGGCTTCGATAGTAATCAGGGTCAAAATTCATTCAGAACGATAGAATTTAAAAAAATTGCGAAGTTCGAAAAAAATTATAACCTTTGAAAGACTTAATCTCGGAAACTATTGGGTCTACAGACACAGTTTTAGTATCATATTGTAGACAATTTAGTCTACTTTACAAACGTCCTAAACAATTTTTTTCAAAAACTAGTCCTTTAGGGTTGTAATCGCCAAAATTTAAAAATAAAACGATTTTTTCGCGTTTTTTTAGATTTTTGACAGAGTTGCGTTTGGCGCTCGAGGTCACAAACTTGGATTATTCATTAGGCCAATATCATAAACAAAATGCAAAAAATCAGAAGTACCGGATTTGACGCATGCTGCGATGTATAAAGCTACTGGACTATAAGCGTAATGAGTAAAATTAAGAAAGGGACGCTTTGATGATTAGGGCATGTTGAGCGAATGGATGAAAAAAGAAGAACGTGGGACGTTCAAGTGAATCAGATACTTGAGTCAGGCCATGTCAAGAGTCAGAATAATAGAAGAGTATGTATGAGAAGATGTATGAATGTGAATTAGGCAAATAGTGTGCGCCAAGACCGAGTTGTTTGGCGGTCCGTCCTCTCTGCCTACCCCTGCGGGAAACGGCGTGATGGTTAAATTAAGAAAGGGATTCTCAGATGGTTTGGGCATGTAGAGCGAATGAACGAAGAAAGGAGCTTACGGAGAATATATGACGCCAGTGTGAATGGTAAAAGAAGTCGAGGACGCCTAAGGAAGACGTGGCACGATCAAGTGAATCAGATACTTGAGTCAGGCCATGTCAAGAGTCAGAATAATAGAAGAGTAAGTATGAGAAGATGTATGAATGTAAATGAGACAAGGAGTGTGTGCCAAGACCAAGTTGTTTGGCGGTCCGTCCTCTCTGTCTACCCCTGAAACGGCGTGATGTGAGTTAGTTAGTTAGTTTTGGACCTAATGTATAATTTTTTTTTTTTTATAGAGAAACTTCACAAGAGTACCAACTGCTCCCTTCTGGAGCCAGTGAGACTATGGCATCCCCAATTGGAGTATGTTGTGAGGCTGAAGGTATGAGGGGAAGCGAAGGAGATGGGGAAGAGGAAGGCGGGAAAGTACCTGGCTATTCAGATCTAGTCACTAAACACGGCCAAAGCCATTATTAAGCAACGTTTCAATTCTGAATGGTGGTCATACACCAGGGCGATACTGAGAGTATCTTCCACTCTGGAACGTGCCGCAAATATAGTATATATTATTTTTATTAATTAATTGTGAAATAACACAAATTAATCAAATAAAATTTATTTGCGCACGCCGGGTTCGAACCCGCGACCTTCCGATTGTAAGTCAAGTGGCTTACCACTCGGCCACGGACGGTCGAAATGAAATATAAGAATGATTTTAGTCTTTCTTACATCCATTATTAATCTGTTCTACCTTGAGCCTATTTTTAATATCTTTACCATCTGTTCAGAAAAGTATTACATTGAGAATAGACCTTATTTTGGTGAAAGGGCTCACGAGCCATACAATTAACAGTTGGGCAATAGACTACCTAAAGGTTTGGTGAAGGTGATTCTAAATTGTGTGGTAATTTTTTGAAAGTGTTACGTAATATACACAAACAAAAATTACATCACAATTTTATACATGACATTCTGTCTATAACGTTAGATATTTACATAGATCTATTCAAATAATCTTCAAGACTTCTGCTCTTAGTGGAATGAAGTAATCTTACCTAGTTGTGACATAAGCACTGAATGGATTTGCATCTAGAAACGTTTTGTCGGCGTGTGAATCAAGTATGAAAAACGGCCGCTAAGAAATTGAATATTATTTATTTTAATATTTCTATTTTTGAAACTGATAATTCGTGGTGGAATTCCATTATCACAAAGTCGGGTTGGTTACACCATTTATAACTCAAGAACGGCTGGACCGATTTTTATGATCTTTGATTTGTTGGATTTGTCTCCGTCCCGGTTAACAGAATAACCATTAAAACATCGGAAAAAAACACAGGAAAAATAATTATAAAGAAAATATTTTTTTTCATATATTTTGTATGGAACGGCTTTTCAAATAATGTGCGTTGGTCGACATAATTTGAATCAATTCGAACAGCTAATAAATAGAACATTTATTGATTCTGAGGCGTACGAAGTTTGCCGGGTCAGCTAGTCTAATATATAAAAATCTCGTGTCGCGGTGTTTGTGTTCGCACTCCTTCGAAACGGCTGGATCGATTTTTATGATTTTTATGATTTTTAAAAATATATTTGGTAGGTACGAGAATAGGTGGTAAAGTATTTGTCATACCGCAAGCTTTGGCTTTATGAAATTAGCATAAAAAATTGAAATAGGTCAAAGCGTTTAACAGCAGGGAAAAAAATCGTGAGGGGGATGTCATTTAATAGATATATAAAAATTAATATTTGTTCGTTTGTATTTTACGCAGTGCCATACCGCTCATCCGATTTATTTTACAAAGCCTATTATAGATCTAGCAAGTTAAGAAGTTTTTTTTTTCTAAGAAAAAAAAACTACTACTACGTGGTTTTGCAAATAGTGTAATTTATATAAATTTATGTGAATAATATATATGTAAAGGAATAAGAGTACCTACCTAGTATTTAAGTACCTACCTAGAAATATCTAGGATTCCTTTATATTTGAATTATGAATTTTATTTTATTCTATTGTTTTTTTTCAAGTGTCATTACTTTGGTTACACTATGTTATGTGGGTGATATTTTTAAAAACATTATAAAAACAACCTCTATATGACAAATAAACTTTAATTGTCGTTTCTTTATACTCCAGAGCAACACATCTTTTATTTGTCATTTAAAACCGAAAGACAACAAACAGTTACAATTTGGGAGGCGGGAATGGGTACCGCCGGCCCGGGAACCATTTATTGGATAACCAACACCTCTGCCATAGGTCACCCCAAGTGGTTCGCTACGTTTGGTGACTTAGCAGTGGTGCCCGGGTTCATGGGGTTCATTGTCTAGGTCTTGGCGGCGGATGATCTAGACACATTGAACCCCAGATTCCTACCCAACCCTCATACCTTTTTCCTTCCCAGAACTTCTTCTCCTTCCTTTCCTTAAAAATACCCTCCACACAGCATCCCCAAAGGTGACATAGGCCCTGAGGGAAATTATTTTCCTCAGGGCTTCCTGTGTGGACCTAATGTAAAAAAAAAAAAAGTCTTATATATAAATATATTTAATTTATTTACTTAATATTTATTTTATATTTTATTATAATACGCATGGGCAAATCTGTAAAAGCTACAATTAATGTAGGTAACTTAAATAATACTATCACGCTTTGTTGTTAAGGCCGCGCTTGCCCACTCAAAAAGAAGAAGGAGGAATACGACAATACGAATGTTGGAGGGAGCAACGTGGGCGTTGTAAGCAGCATTTAAAGAAACATCGGAAATTTTTTCATACATCATATAACTTGTAGAATAACAGAAAAAAACCATTCTAATTTTCGGAGCATACTTTGCGATTTATTTCTATCGAGGGAATATCAAATAATTACCGTTTCGGCGTGAAGAATTTGTATATATATTATCTTAAATAATAACATATATTTTTAAGAGCTTAAAAACTTTAAGCGTTTAACCACTGGAGCGACCAAGCAATTTTAAACTTTTTCACGGATTGCTAAAGGAAATTTATCCGCCCACATTAAAAAAAATCATACCTCCGAATTTGGATATGGAGACATAAAAACTGATTATAGATCTATATAGCCAATGAATTCACCTATATTTTGTCTATTATCACATATTTGTAGGATTTATAACAAAAAAAATTACAAAATCGTTAACTAAAACTTTTATCTGGAGAATATTTGCTACATTGTGGCAGCAAAGCAATACGAAGGATTGGAAATAGTGTCATAATGTGGCAAAAAGCGTTTGAATGGTTAAGGAAAATAGGTCTGCCTATTATAAAAACCACGTCCGTGGTCTAGTGGCAAGGCTCTTGACTCCCAATCGGAAGGTCGCAGATTCGAACCCGGCATGCGCAAATAACTTTTATTTGATTAATTTGTTGTATTTCACAATTAATTAATAAAAATAATATATACTATATTTGCGCCACGTTCCAGAGTGGAAGATACTATCAGTATCGCCCTGGTGTAAGACCACCATTCAGAATTGAAACGTTGCATAATAATGGCTTTAGCCCTGTTTAGTGACTAGATCTGAATAGCCAGGTACTTCCCCACCTTCCTCTTCCCCGTCTCCTTCACTTCACTCCCTCACAACATACCCCAATTGGGGATGCCATAGTCTCACTGGCTCCAGACGGGAGCAGTTAAGACTCTTGTGAGGTATTCTCTAAAAAAAAAAAAGGTAAGAAATTCGGAGCTATTGGTGCCCCGAATAAAATAAAATAAATAAATAAAACAAATTGATTTTGATAACACTTCTAGAGATCCTGTATTCAGTGGATGAGCACGTCTCTCAAATTTAAATAATTTTCAGATTTGAATTTTGAAACTAGGCAGTGAAAATCTGATGTTGTTATTTAATATTTGGTAATCAAGTTGTGATATTTCTGCACGCGAACAAATTAGTGATTTTCTAAAGATGGCCTTATTGACATAATATTATATGTAGCAATAAAAAAACTTGTATTCTTGATTTAAGAGGATATTACCAGAGAATACCGGAAATTAGTCATTTTAAAATCAAATTCTAGACGTATTGACTTTTTTTTACAAAAAAAAAATACATTTATTTTGAAAGATTGTTATTTTATCTGGTGCACGCAGTTTTAAAATTTTGAAAAACTAAGTTTATTTTTAATATACTAAGGTTGAACCGTTGGTCGTTGGCAGATTTGTTCAATTTTCAAACGATAGATTCTATTCAACGACACAAATTTAAAATCATATAATCATACAACAAAATAAATCAATACTGTCTAGTAAACACAGTTTTCAGAATTTTAATTATAGTTAAATTAAAATCATTAAAAAATATATTCGATCGAATTGATTTAAGGTCTTACAAACTAAAATATTTCAATTTTTTTTACACTCTTATTTTGTTTAGACATTATTGAAAAATCATAAATACAAGAAGTACACGATATTTAATAATTTATTATCGTGCGTTTTGAGCATTTTTATTGCTTACTCGAATGTAGGTAAATATTAAAGCAAGTTTTGAAAGAAATGAATCGATATTAAATTGTTAATTTAAAAAATTTGATAGGGGAATAATCGATCTTTCTCATTGGAACCTACCTGATAAGTTGCAAGCATTTTGAAACTTTTATTCTCAGCCGCTGGTCAATGGCTCTTAAGAGGCTAGACTTTGAACCACACGCGGAACACCCGCGTCTGTCATTCTGTCCCGCTCACAATAAGCTCACGCACACTTACAATACATGCGAATGCGAAATGTGCGAATGAGACAACGCTCAAATTTACCTTCAGAAATTGCTCGAAAAGGGGTTTATGGAGAATACACTTTTCTACGCCAAAACTTTCACGAAATTGAAATTTTAAAAAATATTTATTTTTTAGAAAGAAGAAGCTACGTCGGTTGTTTTTTTATAATTTTATAATTCTTTATGAGAGTTGAGTTAGCAGCACTTTTTCCTTAAATAATATTTTTTTGATAAATCGTACATGTTTGACAGTAAATGTTTACGTTAATACGAAACGCATCGAAAATTCAAAAACATACCAACATAGTTTTCACCCTCTAGAAGGCAGTATAAAAAAATATATTCATTTTGTGCAATTTTAGATGTAGAAAAGTGTTTTTTCCCGGGCGTCGTTTTTGTATGGGCCGAAAAGCGAAGTCTATCATCTTAAGGGAAATCTGGAAGGGTTTTATCCATACAAACGTATTCCCCAATTTCTTCTATGGATTTTGACACTTTTCCAAATATTTTTTAATATAATATAGAATGATGTCGCCCAAAAGCGTGTCGTATTTTGACTTTTTGATAAGTCACTTCTTCTAGGAGTTAGGATATCCTAAAATCGTTGAAATTGCCTGGTTTTGACATCATCAACAGACATTCAGTACACATACTAGACAACAATTTTTTTTAACAAAGTATTTTTTCCTTATCCACTGGAGCGATTTAGGTCTCGATTTGGACCGCCTTTATTTTTCTGCGATTGATATCGCTCCAAAATTTGACCACATTTTCCTACCATCGTAAAACATTTATTGTAATTACTTGAAACATTTTCATGACCAGCAATTTATTCTACCAAATTATAAAATAGACTTTCTGTCTATGGCCTTATCGATTGTCTTTGATATCTCATATATAATGAATTTTGGCAGTTGGAAAGCTTCAGTTCTACAAATGAACATCAAAATAATTTTCAAACCAAACTTTTGATTTGATTTACCTACACATATAAAAAAATGATTTTCTAGTATATATTTGCATCTGTGATTATCAAGCAAGCCATAGAGAACATTAAAACTTAGAACAGTATTCAATATAGATATTAAAAAATTTCCACTGGCGGCAATTTCAAATATTCAAATCACTTAAGTACAAATTTCGTGCATTTATAAAATTAAATATTTTTTAATAGTTTTTCTATCAATTTTAAAAATATTAGGATAATTTGTCGAATATAGGTGAATTCATTGGCTGTAAATCACTATAATTTGTTTTTATGTTTACATACACAAATGTGGAGTAATAATTTTTTTTAATGTGGGCGTGAAATTTTCAAAAATAATTATCAAAAGTGGCGAGCACTCAAGGCGTTTTTTAAAATTCTCTGTGTCGCTCCAGTGGTAATACATATAATAGACGGCCGGCATAGTACAGCGGTAGGGCGTTAGCTTCCCATTCCGAAGGCCGCGGGTTCGAATCCGGCGTGCTCAAATAAATTTTATTTAATGGATTTGTGTTATTTCACAATTAATTATTTAAAAAAATAATATACAGTATATTTGCGGCACGTTCCAGAGTGGAAGATACTCTTAGTATCGCCCTGGTGTAATACCACCATTCAGAATTGAATCGTTGCTTGAAATGGCTTTAGCCGTGTTTAGTGACTAGATCTGAATAGCCAGGTCAAAACCATCGTCTCCTTCCCTTCCCCACTTACCTTCAGCCTCATAGCATACCCCAATACCCCAATTAGGGATGCCATAGTCTCACTGGCTCCAGACGGGAGCAGTTAGGACTCTTGTGAGGTATTCACTATAAAAAATAAAATAAAATACAGTTAGTAAAAAAATCTTAATAATCGGTTTAGTTTTGGAGGAGGAAATAGGGTAATACAATATCTCGATTTTGATGATTTTATTTAGGTATTATCAGCCTGAGGTGCAGTTATCTCTTTCGCTCAGTATTCGGGGGAGTAAGTGCGACAGTGACAGCATCAGTTTGATAAAATAACTATTGTTCAAATTTCCTTATTCAACTAACTACCTTATTCAATTAACTCAAATATGCATTGAATGTGTCATTTTTCAAATTGGAACTGATTGTGTTAGTAATTAAGATAAGCTAGACAATGTAAAAGAATTAAAATATTCCATTATTTTATTATTTACATAATCCTTGACAAATAAGTTAAAATTTTGATAACGGCATTTAAAAACAGTGTCCTTATAAACTGAATTATTCAAACAATTTGTTAAAAATTTAAAAAACGATACTTAAATTCAAAGGAAATTTGAGTTCATTGAGATTTTCGAATTCATGGAGAATTGACTAAATCACAGCACGCACAGACGACCGAAATTATTATATTTGATTAATTATTAAAAGCTATAAAAGCCAATAAAAAGTCTAGACGATTGTGTCATTTTACAACATGATTTAATCAATGTAGCTTATTGCCAACCAAATAAATTATTTCTAAATGTTTCAAAATTATTACCATTACTACCATTATTACTACCATTTTATTGTAGTAATACTGCGACCAGGGCCCAATTCAATATACCACTACAGAGAATTCAAAACATGGGAAATATGTATTCGCACGTAGATGTATGGAATGTGTCGCTGATACAATACAAACATGAAATTATTAAATCATTCATGTCAGAATGTGAAATCAGACGTGTTTAATATTAGTTACTGTTATTTAAAAGATTCCATAATATCTTGATGTAGCATATTCTTATAATGTAGGAGCTGTTGCACATATTTTTGTATTATTTCTATTTATCTATAATGTAAAAACTTGTTACTCTCTTTTGTTTTTCTGTATTGTAAACTTTTTCTTGTATTACTCATCTGTAAATTTCTAATATTAACTTACACTATATATTATGACTTTTATGCCATCTGCAATTTAAAAACTGGTTCCAGTTTAATTTATTTTTACTTTTTCTCTTTTATTATAATATAATATTTTTTACTTACTTTTATACCTAAAATTTTTGTAATGTTAATTGCTATAATTTTATATTTCTTATTTAAACATTATTATCACTGTATTATATATATATATTACATATATATCACTGTATTATATACTTACTATGTAAAAGCCCATCAGGGCGTTGAAAATTAATAATAAATAAATAATAAATAGGATTAAAAAAAAAAAAAAAAAAAAAAAAAAATGTCATCACACTGTCTTTTTGCAACAGTTTCAGATATTCGTAATCTTGGAATAAACTTTTATAGTAAACTACAATATAAGCCTCACATACTACCACAAATCACAAATAAGCCTGCTAAAATGTTAGGTTTCGTCATTAGAAACACAAAACATTTTAATAGCGTCAATATCATTAAGCAACTCCTCTTTGCATACGTACGTAGTCATCTGGAGTTTGCATCAGTTGTTTGGTCTCCATTTTATAAAATACACATAATCGAAGCGATTCAATACAAATTTCTAAAATATCTTTGTTACAGATCGAGGTCATTTGTAAGATTTAATAATAATAATTATGCAAAGGGAGCTTCATACTTTAAAATTGAATCATTGAGTGTACGAATATATGATATAGATGCACTATTCCTATGCCCAGAGTTGCTAAAAAAGATTCAATTTAATGTACCTGCGCATTCAACACGCTTTTCTGTTCTGTTTAAAGTAGATCAATGCAAAACGAACTGTAAACAAAATTCTTGCCTGAACAGACTATGCAATAATTACAATAACATATATCGGCCACCATAACACGGGCATGTGCCTAGTATGGCGGCCATAAATTCCACAATTGTTATATATTTACTATTCAAAGAATAAAGAAACATTTAAAAAAAAAATAAAAAATATTACCTAGAGTGAAACTTTCATCCACTGGAGGGACAGAGCAATTAAAATATTTTTTCTCGGATTGCTAAAGGAAATTTTTCCGCCCACATTAAAAAAATCATACCTCAGAATTTGAATATGGAGACATACAAACTGATTATAGTTCTATGTAGCCAATGAATTCTTCTATCTTTTGTCTATTATTACATATTTGTAGGATTTATAAAAAAAAAAATTAAATCTTTAACCTTAAAACATTTTTAAGAGTCTAGAGAATATTTATTTTGTTATATTTTGAATGTACAATATATTATATAGTCGTTTTAATAAAATTTTTTTTTTGAAAATTTGCCACATTTTGGCAACAAAGCAATCCGAGGTTTTGGAAATAGTGCCATAATGTGGCAAAAAGCGCTCGAGTGGTTATAAGAGTATTATATAATGTTACGTTTCTATTGTTAATCTTTTTATTTCTGTTATGATTTGACTTTATTTTTATTTTTATAGTGAATACCTCACAAGAGTCCCAACTGCTCCCGTCTGGAGCCAGTGAGACTATGGCATCCCAAATTGGGGTATATTATGAGGCTGAACGTAAGTGGGGAAGGAGACGAGGAAGAAGAAGGAGGTGCCGGCAATTCAGATCTAGTCACTAAACACGGCTAAAGCCATTTCAAGCAACGTTTCAATTCGGAATGGTGGTCTTACACCAGGGCGATACTAAGAGTATCTTCCACTCTGGAACGTGCCGCAAATATACTACATACTATTTAAAAAAAATAATTGTGAAATAACACAAATCGATTAAATAAAATGTATTTGCGCATGCGCAGCTCGACTACGTCGGCTGTCAGCCGGACTTGCATACATAACCTGTCTTCTTATGGTTACCAATTTATTGATAATTTTTCGTTTTTCATAATTTTTTGTTTCATTCATATTCCTCTCTGTAATTATTTCTTATTCCTTAATATGATGTCTTATTAGAGGTAATATCACAAGGAGGAAATCCATAATTGTTTTTATTTTGACTAAATTACTTATATAAAAAAGTTGAACTGTCGATTTCGTGAAAAATAATACTTAAATTAATATTTTTTAATTCTTGACAATTATCTCGACAATTTTCTAATTATCAATTTGTTTTCTTTTTTCAGATACCGATTAGGACAGCTTTCCAACATTCGTCAGAAAAATAAATCCCAAAAATAATCACCGATCAGAAAAGAAAGCCAAAATTACAATGGAACAAAGTAGATTCTTAGAATCAAAGTGATAAAACTGATCAGTGATCTCTGCTAGCTAGAAAAACTATCAAACATCGAACAATTGTTTACTGTAAACAAAGCGATCCAATTACTAAATTTCTGCTAGCTAGAAAGCCATCTAAAACTGAACAATTGTGTACAGTAAACAAGGTGATTAAACCATCAAATCTCTGCTAGCAAGAAATACCAATCCAATTCATGAACAATTGTTAACTGAAAAGGTTTTTTTCTAATCTGCAGACAGAAAATTTGGACTAAACGAATTTGACATATCCAAGACACTATGGAAGCTTTTGCATTTATGATCGTATTTGTTCAAATAGGAGTTGTGACGCTTATTGCTTGGGCAACGGGCAGTGGCGCTATGTTCACCCATCCGGCTTGGAGAGCAAAAGTTTGGCTTGTATATCTCCTCAACTGCACCTGGTCCCTAATGTGCGATAATTACTACAGAAACAAGCAGAAGGTCATAGACTGTTCGGATAAGACAGGGTGTGTTGCAGTGGTAACGGGAGGGGGAAGGGGGTTGGGGTACCACGTGGTCAGGGGACTTGTTGAAAGGGGGATGCACGTGGTAGTCGGAGTCAGGAATCCAGATAACTGTAAAGATATGGGAGAGGTGTTCCAGAAAGAAGGACTTAAAGGTTTGAATATTTTTAGTGATTGCTTTTATCAACCCGTTCAATCACAGGAGATCATATTATTTGTCCCAGCTCACATAGGTCTCATAGAAATCGTTGTGTCTCCCTTACTAGCATGGTGAAAAGTATGATTTAAACCGTATTGCAAATAGAATATAACACTCTGTATATATAAACTTAAAAGTAAACCACAAAAAAAATTAAATGTAATTACACCTTTTTGAAACCAAAGTTTCCCATCGCAATTTGAAAAAAAAAATTATGAAACTTTGAATTATTTAAGATTTTTTTTACATGAATCGACAAAAAAGTGAGGTGACAGTAACGTTTAAAATTAAATTGGTATGTGTTTTTATTTTTTTCATTATCAGTAATTTAAGTTAGAAAAACCGTAAAAACTTTTTTTATTTTTTTATTATTTAATAAATTTTTTGCAAGTTACAGTTTTTGACATTTTTTTTAACTACCATACTAGGCTAATGCCCGTGTTGTGGTAGTCATACATAATGAATATATGAACTAAAAATACTTTTTTTATAGAAGCAGATAATAAAAACTAGGTAATAAATAATGAGAAATAAGAATGCAGAAAAGAAAAAAAAAGTTATTTAAGGATACATAAAAGTAAATACAAATATTAAAATAATAGTGAGCTAAAAAATTAAGAGAGATAAATATTTTAAAGAAAGAAATAGAAATTAAAAATTTTAAACATTAAGATTATAAAACAAATAAAATTATATTGTTTTGAAAGCAGGTTAAATTATTATTTAAATTATAATTATTATTAATTATTAATTATTTTATACTTACATTACATTGTTATTTGTAATAATAAAATTTGAAAGTCTATTTCATCACTTTTCGAAAACAGATTTTTATTTTCAGATACATTAACAAATATTCCCATAAATATAGAGATTGCTATATTTGCTTTTGAAATGATACAGAGATTGCTATATTTGCTTTTGAAATGATATAGAGATTGCTATTTTTGCTTTTGAAATAATATAGAGATTGTTATGTATGCTTTTGAAATGATATAGAGATTGCTATATTTGCTTTTGAAATGATATAGAGATTGCTATATTTGCATTTGAAATGACATAGAGATTGCTATATTTGCTTTCGTCGCTAAGTCGCTCCCAATATCTAAATGGTTGAAAACTCTGTTAAAAAAAGCGAGTGTGCTTTAAACCACACGACTGAAGTAAATACTTATTTAGCTCCATCTATAATGTACATCCATATACATATTTACATTTATAAACATATATTAATTTTCTACAAATATTTATTTAAATTAATTATCATTCGCCTCACCCGATCAAGCCGTGCGCATCGACTTCCGCTCCCTCCCCTTATTTGGCCCGTCACTGGTATTTCAAAATACTGACTGAAATATTTCATGCACTGGGTATAAGAGAAAGAGAGAAAGAAAATGTGGCCGTGCACTGCTCTCTCTTGCTTCTACAGTGAGCCCGTTCGCCTCGCAACGCATTTCAATTTCCGTTACACATTCGCCAGATTATCCCCCAAGTCAAGCGTGCGTAATGAAGTATTTATTTCAAAAATTGCCTAAAATCGGTGATCAAATAAAATCTCATCAAATATCTATTTTTACTGGCCAAGTTTATTACAAGGATAACCGAAACATAAAATTATCAATTCAATATCGATGAAGTAATTAATGTCTTATTCATCTGTGCAAACAAAACTCCAAATCTTATGGGGCGTGCTGACGTTTCGATTTTTGTTGACCAACTTTTATTTTCCGAAAAAAGTTGAGCAACATTTTGTTCACACGTTTCAATTTAAGTTGAACCGATTTTGACATTCAAAATGGCGTCCACTGAAATTGTTAGTGCGTGCGTCTATCTAATTTCTGATGTTCTGTGAGAGGAGCTGGAGATTATGAAAAAACATAAAAAACGTCGTACTTGGGTGAGAAAATGGATCATGAGAAGGAGTGAATTGAATGAGTGGAAGCGCATCCAACACAATTTTTTTCAAAATAATATTATTTACATTTCAAAAATAATATTCTATTTTTGTATACTTCTCGTTTTTGATCCGAAAGACAGGGATGGCTTTGGTACAGATCCATACATTTGAACATTAAATCGTCCGACCATTTCAGATATTTTTTGGTTGAAACGGATTCCATGACGGTAGAAACTAGTACCGAATAAATGAAACGCCTGACGTTTACTTTTTCCCGCGAGTAACTAAAAATGATGAGCGACTTGAAACATGTGTTCAGACGCGACGATTCGATGTAAAACTCGAACGATTAGTAAAACCAAAATGGCGATAGTCATACTTGAACGACAAAAGTAGACGGGCTATCAACTTTCGCTAGCAACAAAAAAAGTTGATAACTTTGTTGACAAAGTGTTCACACGTGTCAATTAGCTTTAAACAAAAAAGTTGACCGACAAAAATCGCCCCGTGTGAACCGGCTATTACGGTTGTAAAATGTCATAAAACGGCTCAACACTTTTAAATGTTACGCCATAGATAAAACAGCAGCAGCTGCGTGGCTTTTTTTAAGCTAAATTTCATTTGGAATTTTGGGTCAAAGTTCAAAGTACTTTGCCAAACGAAATAATATGTTTTTTAGTTAAAAGATTAGCATCTAGTACTGATTGGAGCATTTTTTTATCTGTGTTTTAAGAGGAACGGCTGCGCAGCCTTTTTCATTTATTAAATTTTGTAAATATTCAATTGTTTTTTTTTTCTTTTACATTCAACACACTAGCGATGGGCACAATCGATGAATAATCGATTATTTACTCGATCTTTTTTACCATCGAATGATTTCGATTCATTTCCATAGAAAAATCGATTCTCGCTTCTCGATGTCAAATTCATTCGAATGCACAGTCCGAGAGAATCGGTTTGAAACGTCATCGAACTTGGAATCGATTCTCGCTTCTCGATGTCAAAATTCTTTCGAATGCACGGCCGAGACAATCGGTTTGAAACGTCATCGAACTTGAAATCGATTCTCGCTTCTCGATGTCAGAATCCATTCGAATGCACAGTCCGAGACAATCGGTTTTAAACGTCATCGAACTTGGAATCGATTCTCGCTTCTCGATGTCAGAATTCGAATGCATAGTCTTGAAACGTCATCGAAAGTGATTTTGCTTGTCAAACGAAATATTTTATAGGTACATGTTATAATCAACCTGATGTGTGAATTTTAAATTATGAATGAATACTTTTAGGTAACGATTTACGTTTTCAGTATAGTTTATACGTAAAAGATTGCGATGGTGATAGCTTTCAACAATTTAAAAATGTTTATTATGAGGTTATGTATCATCTATTTGGGTATTGTATATTTAATTTAAAATAAAACAATAACTTAGTATATACCATTTTTATATTTAATGCCGACCGGGTTTCGCTAAAACCGTAGTTTCTTCAGGGCAGTAAATAATACTCTACTAAAATCAGCAAGTAGGTAATATGTTTTCATATCTGCTTTATATGACCAAATATATTTAATTTATTTGAAATTAACAGGTGTTTCTTAGTTTGTAATAAAAATGAAACGATTTCTATAGTAAGAAAACTTTATTTAATGATAAACTACAAATATAAATACAAATAATTGCATACGAAAAAGTGTCCATAACCTACATGTTATTTAGAGGTTATTTTTTAACAAAAACGACATAAAATTATTATCTTCGTATTAAACACAGACACACTGTCAATATTATTAATGGGAATTTGTACCAACCGGCTAAACTAAATATCTTATTAGTAATTTTATTGTTGTGAGATGCCCTCATATTTGAAATTCGTGGAAAATGGAATAACACTAATGTTGCCATCAAACAAAAAGGAATTTGCCAATTTGCCATTGCCAGGAAATAAAAACGGTGATTGAAATATTGTTGCAGTACTTACTTACTAATGTTGCGTTATTTAAACATGTTATTTATCAAAATTTATTATTGTTATAATTATTATTATAATTATTTATTGTTTTTGACAAAAATGTCATATAATTATAATTATTTTCATATTATTAAACATACATAAATATTTTTAATGGAAATTTTTACCAATGGGCTAAACTAAGTAGCTTAACAATAATTGTTATGTTGTGAAATGCATCCAAAAAACAACAAATAAAATTACAACAAACAATAAGCGTTGCCATACATGATGCACCATAATAATTTTCGGCTTCCTACCCCCCCCCCCCCCCCCCCCGTCACAGACAAAAATCCTGCCCCTGACCGTAGCTATTGCTCCCGAACTCCGAGCAAAAAATCGATTAATCATTCGATTATTGTGATGTCTCGATTAAAAAAAATCGATTATATAAAAGTTTCGATCATTCCCATCGCTACAACACACACAGGAGGCGCTGAGTGATTTTTCCATACAAACGTATTCCCTATTTATCTCTCTGGATTTTAACCCTAGAGAAAATATTGTTTTTACATAAAATAGATATCAACTACTAGCGTGTCGGTACTTTTTGTTTTTTTGTGATAAGTTACTTTTTATAGAAGTTATGACCTTCCAAAAATCAATAAAATTGACTGGTTTAAACGCCGTCAAAAGACGTTCAGTATACAAACTAGACAATGTTTTTTTAAAAAGAAACAAAACGTACAGACATAGAATAGTTTTTTCTTATGTAGTTGGTAAAAAAAAAATTGGAAATCAGTCCACTTTTGGAGGAGAAAAGTGGGGAATACAAAACCTCGCTTTTAGTTAGGTATTAGTAGCCCGAGGTGCATTGTCCCTTTCGCTCAATATCCGGTGGAGTCAGAGCAACAGTGACAGCAACAATTTAGTAAAATCTATTTTTCAAATTTCTCCACCACCGGGTATCATCTTAAGGCCTATGTCATCTTTGAAGATGCTGGGAGGAGGGACTTTTTCAAATCCTCAATCAATGTAACAAACAATTCAATAAATAAAGAAAACATAACAAAAATATTTTCGTTGTTTGTATTTGGGGTGTTTTGCCGTGTTGCGCTACCTCCTTCTTTAGCCGATGTTTCGTACAGCGTCCATCATCAGGGCAGATCCGGCAGATCATCGTCGGATCTGCCGGATCTGCCCTGATCGTCGGATCTGCCGGATCTGCCCTGATGATGGACACAGAAGGAGGTAGCGCAACACGGCATAACACCCCAAAAACAAACAAGGAAAATTCTTTTGGCCGTGAAAATCTAAAAACGTATCATAAAAAAGCATTCCCGTCCGACGCCTGTGCACTAAAGATTGCAATCCGTTTCCGGGAGAATCTATCAAACCGGACCGTCCGTTTTTGTACAGACTCGAGTTTTTTCAGATACTTTGGGCCTCCAGAGTCCCTAGCACGCTCGCTCTATAACGATTGGTAGGATAACTATCGGTAACTTCTCATCGTTCCCTAGGACAACTGCAGATCGCAAACGAATAGGTGACAGTTCACAATGACTAAGTGTCCTTAATATATTCGATATCAACTGTCGTTTGTACGTTCAAGGAGGTAGGGAACGATGAGAAGTTACCTACAATCGGTCGGTAACTTCATATCGAGCGACCGTGTGCGAGGCGCTAGCACGCTTGCTCTATAACGATCGGTAGGATAACTATCGGTAACTTCTCAACGTTCCCTACGACAACTGCAGATCGCAAACGAATAGGTGACAGTTCACAATGACTAAGTGTCCTTAATATATTCGATATCAACTGTCGTTTGTACGTTCAAGGAGGTAGGGAACGATGAGAAGTTACCTACAATCGGTCGGTAACTTCATATCGAGCGACCGTGTGCGAGGCGCTAGCACGCTTGCTCTATAACGATCGGTAGGATAACTATCGGTAACTTCTCAACGTTCCCTACGACAACTGCAGATCGCAAACGAATAGGTGACAGTTCACAATGACTAAGTGTCCTTAATATATTCGATATCAACTGTCGTTTGTACTTTTGAGATCTGCAGTTGTCCTAGGGAACGATGAGAAGTTACCGACAATCGGTCGGTAACTTCATATCGAGCGACCGTGTGCGAGGCCCTAGCACGCTTGCTCTATAACGATCGGTAGGATAACTATCGGTAACTTCTCAACGTTCCCTACGACAACTGCAGATCGCAAACGAATAGGTGACAGTTCACAATGACTAAGTGTCCTTAATATATTCGATATCAACTGTCGTTTGTACTTTTGAGATCTGCAGTTGTCCTAGGGAACGATGAGAAGTTACCGACAATCGGTCGGTAACTTCATATCGAGCGACCGTGTGCGAGGCGCTAGCACGCTTGCTCTATAACGATCGGTAGGATAACTATCGGTAACTTCTCAACGTTCCCTACGACAACTGCAGATCGCAAACGAATAGGTGACAGTTCACAATGACTAAGTGTCCTTAATATATTCGATATCAACTGTCGTTTGTACTTTTGAGATCTGCAGTTGTCCTAGGGAACGATGAGAAGTTACCGACAATCGGTCGGTAACTTCATATCGAGCGACCGTGTGCGAGGCCCTAGCACGCTTGCTCTATAACGATCGGTAGGATAACTATCGGTAACTTCTCAACGTTCCCTACGACAACTGCAGATCGCAAACGAATAGGTGACAGTTCACAATGACTAAGTGTCCTTAATATATTCGATAGCAACTGTCGTTTGTACTTTTGAGATCTGCAGTTGTCCTAGGGAACGATGAGAAGTTACCGACAATCGGTCGGTAACTTCATATCGAGCGACCGTGTGCGAGGCCCTAGCACGCTTGCTCTATAACGATCGGTAGGATAACTATCGGTAACTTCTCAACGTTCCCTACGACAACTGCAGATCGCAAACGAATAGGCGACAGTTCACAATGACTAAGTGTCCTTAATATATTCGATATCAACTGTCGTTTGTACGTTTGAGATCTGCAGTTGTCCTAGGGAACGATGAGAAGTTACCGACAATCGGTCGGTAACTTCATATCGAGCGACCGTGTGCGAGGCCCTAGCACGCTTGCTCTATAACGATCGGTAGGATAACTATCGGTAACTTCTCAACGTTCCCTACGACAACTGCATATCGCAAACGAATAGGTGACTAAGTGTTCAAAATGACTAAGTGTCCTTAATATATTCGATATCAACTGTCGTTTGTACGTTTGAGATCTGCAGTTGTCCTAAGGAACGACGAGAATGATCGATATCCTTATCGATCGACCATGCTAGCACCCCTGACCAGAGGTGGCTGTCAGATTCAACTGTGGAGCGCACTTGCGATATTTATAGGGTTAGCAGTTAGATTGTTGAATTATTACAGCACCATTGGAGCGAAAGAGCAATTCAAATATTTTTTCTCGGATTGCTAAAGGAAATTTTTCCGCACACATTAAAAAAATCATACCTCCGAATTTGAATATGGAGACATACAAACTGATTATAGTTCTATATAGCCAATGAATTCACCTATCTTTTGTCTATTATCACGTATTCGTAGAATTTATAAAAAAAATATTATTAAATCTTTAGCGCCTTCGCCCACTCAGGCAACTGAAAACTCTCAACTGCCAACTGTCTTTGTATGACAATGTGATGGCCCGCACATACACAATCACACAAAACCCCGTTGTCAATGGTAACGCAAGCGGTGACTTGCGACTTGCTCTACCGGTTGCCCTGGGCGGCCATTGATAGTTGCCAACTGTCAGCTGATTGTTCTTCTTCTATGGTTAACCAAGCTTTTTGACCAATCAAGACAGAGAAACAGCCGGTTTTAGTTGGTTTTCAGTTGCCTCAGTGGGCGGAGCGCCTTGATGTTAAAACTTTTTAAAAATTTAGAGAATATTTATTTTGTTATATTTTTAATGTACAACATATTATATAGTAACTTTAATAAAAAAAAGTTTTAAAAAAATTCCCCCTTTTTGGCAACAAAGCAATCCGTGGTTTTGGAAATAGTGCCATATTGTGGCAAAAAGCGCTCGAATCGATTTGGATGATTGGTGGCGCGATATTATGATTGTTATAATATTGAGTATGACCAGATTATTTGATAGTTTGTTTGCCTTTAGGAACCGTGGAAGCGATGACTCTGGACACTGCATCCATGCAGTCCGTGCGGGAGTTCGCCTCGGCCGTCCGCACTAAGCACCCGGCTATACACGTGCTGGTCAACAATGCCGGGCAGCTCTTCGGCGATTATGAAGTGACCGAGGAAGGATTTGAAACCAAACTGGCCGCCAACTATCTAGGCAAGTCAATTTTCAATATTTGCAACATTTTTAACATTTGCAACATTTTTAACGTTTGCAACATTTTTAACATTTGCAACATTTTTAACAATTGCCATAATAGTTGAAATATAGGCAATATTTCAGACAATTGTAACATATGGAACAATTGCAATTATAGCAACATTTTTAACATCTGCAACACTTTTGCAGTATTGTAATATTTGCAACATTTTTAACAATTGCAAGAATAGTTCTAACCATCGCAACATTTCAGATAATTGTAACATTTTGAACCATTGCAATATTCGCGAAATTTTCAAGATTGGTATCATTTTTCAAACAAGCAACAGCAACATTTGTAATATTTTTTTAACATGTAGTATATTTGCAATGTTTCAAACTTTTTCAACCTTTGAAACATATTTCTATATTTGCAACAATTGTGATATTGGTAACATGTTCAACATTCATATTTTTTAAATTAACAACATATTGAACACTGGAAACAATTGTAAACTTAATATATTTTCAACATTTGCCATAATTATCACGTGCCTTTTAGACCTACTCGACTCCAAACACCTTTTCATTGTAATACCTCTGGGACCACCGCAGAACAAAATGCAACAATAAATCGCTTACGTACTTTTGGCAATAAATATGCTAATATCGATCACGCCGGTAATCTGGCCTCATACAAAAGATGCATTAAACAAAATTTGTCTTCTAGTACCATGTAAACATAATAATCATGTAAACATAATATGCTTACCAGAACTTGCAAAACATTTTCATTAGAAATCATAGGTGGGCGTTTTTCAAAAAAAGTGTACATAGATAAAAGTCAGTGTCCCATCACTTTCAGGATCAGTAACTTTTGTTGTGTCGTTTTTAATGACCAACCATATATTTTACCAATATAATAACAAGTAAATACCTTTATGGACTAAAAATAATGAATAAATCTATTAAATTTCGATATTATTTTTAAATAAGTAAGACTACAGGTCACTGTTTCTGGTATGTCCTACACCTACCACTACCAGTAAGAGTTCAAAAATTAATGTTATTTAATGTTATTCCAGTATTTATTTCTAATTCTACTAATAGTATATGATAATATTTTCGATTTGCAACCATAATATAGATTAATTATCGTGCAAAATAATTTAAATACCAGATATTGAGTTGTCCTACGAAATAGCGTATGGTGGAATTTCCGCCTACGCAACCACATTATTGACGTCTTCCAATAAAAATATTACCAAATCGATGAATATTTTCGAAAATAGCAACCCTATTTAGTCTATGAAGGGCGGCCATGCTTGGTTTTTTACAGCCAGTTTGCCAAGAAATCGTAACACAAGTGGTCGTTCTCGGCTGTACTAAAAAAGTGTTCCACCAACGCTTCCGTATTTCTCCAGGTAATTTACCAGCATGTATTAGACTCTACTTTGTATTAAATTGATTCATTTATTGTTTTATGAAATGTTTAGTTAGAACAAACAGAAGTTTCATAATTTATTGATAAATACATTTCGAAAAAATATTGACGCGATTACGCCACTTCTCTTACGCAACGGTCTCGTGAATGGAAATTAAAAGTGACGTAATGGAATTCTAAAGGTCGGTTCACTCTGTCCGTCTTTTAGTGTATTTGGGTGTGTTACAATTTTCTAATTAAATTTATATTTTGCATGTATCTTCAAAATGTAACTATTACATGTAGATATGTGGGTTGAGTGATATATGTAGCATTAAAAAAAAGAACAGCATAGCTAAAAAGAAAAAAATATTTGATTTTTATGTGTATAATTTTTTTTCTTTTTTTTATAAATTAAGATTATTAAAGATTAATTCTGAAAGAGTCGAAATGGTGTCGAAGTACTAATATAGACAGCAATATGAGCAACTATTACTGTAGAGGCAACTCTGAAATTCAGTATAAAATCAGCTGGTTCATACAATTTTGATTAAGTAAGTATAAAATGTAGCATGATTTATGTTCCTGTGTGTTTTAGTTAATCCTGTACCTAATTAAAGTTGTGTACATTAACAGGTACTTTAATACCCTTTCAGCTTAGTTACCTATTTCAGGCTATACACGGTATGCACGTGTAGCCCATTATTACCTATCTAATTATTTGTGCATTTTTATAAATAATTTATTTTAATTTTATGTTCAAATATGAAAAATCA
The DNA here is from genome assembly GCA_951813805.1 of Limnephilus auricula. Lineage (NCBI taxonomy): Eukaryota > Metazoa > Arthropoda > Insecta > Trichoptera > Limnephilidae > Limnephilus > Limnephilus auricula. The sequence goes on from OX638416.1 coordinate 1,267,170, forward strand.
AAAAGGTACAGAGACAAAATTAAAAGCGACCCTGAAAAATATGAAGCCTTTATGAAAAAAAGAGTTACAAAGACAAAAATAACATCAAAATAAAATCAGAGAGCTAACCAAAGAAGAATAGAAAAAAGAAGACGTTGGAGAGAACAGAAACGAAAATAAAAAGAAAAGAAAAAAGAACAAGTGGAAGAAAATGTACTTGCGCGGGGGGCCTTCCACGGTGGCGGTAGTACGTAAAATCGCCCTTTTTTATGGAGAATACCTCACATGAGTCTTAACTGCTCCCGTCTGGAGCCAGTGAGACTATGGCATCCCCAATTGGGGTACGTTTGAGGCTGAAGGTAAGTGGGGACAGGAAGGAGATGGGAAGAGGAAGGTGGGGAAGAGGAAGGTGGGGAAGTACCTGGCTATTCAGATCTAGTCACTAAACACGGTTAAAGTCATTATTAAGCAACGTTTCAATTCTGAATGGTGGTCTTTCACCAGGGTGATACTGAGAGTATCTTCCACTCTTCCCATAACAGTCGCTTGTCGCGCCTTCAGCAGTGTAGCCACAACGTGCGTACACATACGACTGATATTTCGCGCCCGCTGTCGCTACCGGGCAAGCCTCTCAGTCTGGCCGAGGCCTTAGAATTCCTAAACGTTACCAAATTTTTCCCCTTACGCCACTGTCCTGTTATTGCTGTGATTTATTTTCTAAGATCAATTATTATATCTCAAAGAAATTTGTTCTTTTTTTTATTGATATAGTTCATGATTAATTTTAAATTTGTTATAATTAAACATTCGTAAAACAAAAACTTATATTCGTCTTTATAGAACGAAAAATATACAGTACAAAGTATCCAAAAGTAGCGTAAATGAATATTTTTATTTAAAAACTTAATATTTATTTCAATAAGCTTGATTATTCATATTTTTTAGGATACAGATTGTGTTTTCAATTCGTAAATAAAAATCTGAAATAATGAATTTCTTTTAATTTTCTTTATAAACTTTATGATAAAAGTGACGTAAAAGAATTTCTTACCAATAGTATTAAACTTAAATTGCAATTATTTTCGAAGTTTATTGACATTTTCTATTTAAATACTTTTTGTCATGAAGTTCATACTTTCTTTAATAAATTAACGTATATTTTTAATCGAAATGCAGCATCTCACTTAAGTGGAATTCCTATTACGTCACCGACATCTTTTTTGGAAAACGCCCAGGTACTTGTAAAATTCATCATATCGGTTAATATTTGTAATCTATAATATCTACCTATTAAATATTTTATTTTTATTTTTCTTTGCTCCTGTGAGGACTTCTTACTTTTTATATTTTATATTTAAATCTTTGTTCCTTTTAAAGATATCTTATATTTCTACATTTAACTTTTTTTATTATTATTATTTTATTCTCACTTTTAACTTTTAACTTTTAACTTTTTTATCTTTGCTTAATAATTTAAAGCTAGTAAGTACTTTGTACTTATACTTTGTACCATATTTTTCACTTTACATTTATATTTTACCCTTTTCCTACTACTTATTACCTTACTACTTACTTTTTACATTTTTTTCCTTATATTTAACTTACATTTATACTGTTAGTTATTCTTCATGTTGTTGTACTATTTATATGTTATGTCAATTATGTTAATGGCACATGTTGTGCCGTATATGTGTAAATAAATAAATAATTGCAACATTTTTATTGCTACATTTCATACTTTGAAAAACTTTTTCAACATGCCAAATTTGCAACAATTTCAACATTTGTAACATTTTTTGTAATATTTGCAACAATTGTAACATTTTGCAACATGTGTAGGTAGAACCTGCATTGTTATCAACTTTTGCAATAACTGTAATATTTGCAACAAGTTCAACACTTGACAAATTGGCAACAACAAGTTCATATAAATCTTCAAAGATTTCAGAGACTTTCGGTTATACGGCGACTCTCCATATAATATGATGTTTTGTTGTTCTCTTTGTGTAGGTCACTTCCTGCTGACGCACTGCCTCGTGGACAGCCTGGAGCGGGGCGGTAGAGACAAAGGCGAGTACTCGCGCGTGGTGAACGTGTCCTCGTGCGTGCACGGTGCGACGGGCGCCATACAGCTGGAAGACATTAACATGACGCAGTGCTATTTCTACCTCGCAGCTTATGCGCGTTCTAAACTGGCTCAGGTGAGTAAACACACGCCTCACTAAAACCTTACTAACCTCTGGAGCGACAGCGCAATTTAAATCTTTTTTCTCGGATTGCTAAAGGAAATTTTTGTGCCCACATTAAAAAAATCATACCTCCGAATTTGAATATGGAGACATACAAACTGATTATAGTTCTATGTAGCTAATGAATTCACCTATCTTTTGTCTATTATCACATATTCGTAGGATTTATAAAACACTTTAAAACATTTTAAAGAATCTATAGAATATTTATTTTGTTATATTTTGGATTTACATTATATTATATAGTCGCTTTAATAAAAAATAAAAAAATTGCCATATTTTGGCAACAAAGCAATCTGTGGTTTTGGAAATAGTGCCACATTATGGCACTATTTCCAAAACCTCGGATTGCTTTCTTTCCAAAATGTGGCAAATTTAAAAAAAAATAATTTAATAGAACGACTATATAATATGTTGTACATTCAAAATATAACAAAATAAATATTCTCTAGATTCTTTAAAATGTTTTTAGGTTAAAGATTTAATTATATATTTTTTATAAATCCTACAAAAAATGTGATAATAGACAAAAGATAGGGGAATTCATTGGCTACATAGAACTACAATCAGTTTGTATGTCTCCATATTCAAATTCGGAGGTATGATTTTTTTAATGTGAGCGGAAAAAATTCATTTAAAAAATATTTTTATTGCTCTGTCTCTCCAGTGGTTAGACTAATTGATTTTTAACCTAGCGAACCACCTTTCGGGTGATATGCAACAGTGGTTTCGGTTAATCAATAAATGGCCCCCGGGGCGGTGGTACTTATAACCAAATTGAAATTGTTTACCATTTTATGCGAAACTAAAAAAAACACATTTAGTATTAAAAAAAGTAAGGTATTGTCATCTCACTTTTTTAACAATCTAAAAAACAACCTAATTTTCCATAATTATACAATAAAACTATAAATATCCGAAAATAGTTTCATCAGCGCTTTTAGAGCACTTTTTATTGGCATGACACTTTAATTTTTTCAGGTTTAAAAATCAAATTTAAAAAATGCTCGGGGCAAAGGTTAAGACTTGATCTGCTCCTAGCTTCTACCAAGGCGCCATTCACATGGTTCACTAATCGCTCATTTCCGCATTTCATTCGGCCTAGTTTACTCGGAATGACACGTCTGAACATGAAATGAATCGAAAGTGCCGAACACTGCCGAATGAAATCTTCAAGTGAACCGATCCAACAATGTTGGATATTTTCATTCGGCTTCCTTCACTTGCGCGCGCATGCGCGCGGAAGAGAGCAAAGTGAAACGTCTGAACACCGAGTGAAATCTCAATCAGTTTGTCTCGCGTCCTGTACGGGAAGGACCATGAAAGGACGCTATTACATCGCACGCAAAACGTCAAAATGGTATTCGTTCGGCTATTTTGTTTGCTTTTGGGAACACCTCTCATATAAATTTTCGGGTCTCCCTTATTATCCATGTATTTTATATGTTTTTTTAATAAATGTAAGATTATTAATTTGTAGGAAAATGTTCGTAATAAAAAAAGTAAAATCAAATTGTGTTATTATGTCATAAAAAATAAAAAGGTTTATAAGACGAAACAATAATGTTTTTTATATTTATTTTTATTTAATTGTGTCAACAAAATTTCGTAAAAATCGATGCATCTGACATGTTTTTCCTTAAAATTCGGGGCCGGACCGCGCTGGAAGTCAAACGAATTCCAGCGCTGTTGACCTCGCTCGGCGACGCTGTGGTCGGAATGGACGAGTGAACGCTTATTTCTATAGCGCCGTCTGAACATGGAATGAAACAAAATGGACGATTAGGCCGAAAAAACATGGCGGAAACCTTCCCTCGAGTTAACTGTCTGATTCTAGCTTTAGTCAACCAAGACAAGCCGTTTGGGTCTTAAGAGGCTAGACTTTGAACGACACGCGGAACACCCGCGTCTGTCATTCTGTCCCGCTCACAATAAGCTCAGGCACACTTACAGTACATCCGAATGTGACATGTGCGAATGAGACAACGCTCAAATTTTCCTACAGAAATGGCTCGAAAAGGGGTTTATGGAGAATACACTTTTCTACACCGAAACTTTCACGAAATTTAAATTTTAAAAAATATATATTTTTTAGAAAGAAGAAGCTACGTCGGTACCTTTTTAATTTTATAATTCTTTATGAGAGTTGAGTTAGCAGCACTTTTTCCATAAATAATATTTTTTGATAAATCGTAAATGTTTGACAGTGAATGTTTACGTTAATACGAAACGCATCGAAAATTCGAAAACATACCGACATAGTTTTCACCCTCTAGAAGGCAGTATAAAAAAATATATTCATTTTGTGCAATTTTCGATGTAGAAAAGTGTTTTTTCCCGGGCGTCCTTTTTGTATGGGCCGAAAAGCGAAGTCTATCATCTTAAGATGATATCCGTTGGCGGAGAAATTTGAAAATAAAGATTTTGCTAAATTGTTGCTGTCACTGTTGCTCTTACTCCACCGGATATTGAGCGAAAGGGACAAATGCACCTCGGGCTACTAATACCGAACTAAAATCGTCAAAATTGAGATTTTGTATTCCCCACTTTTCTCCTCCAAAAGTGGAGACCGTTTTTCAATTTTTTTTACCAACTACATAAAAAGAAACTATTCTATGTCTGTACGTTTTGCTTTTTTTAAAAAAAACATTGTCTAGTTTGTATACTGAACGTCTTTTGACGGCGTTTAAACCAGTCAATTTTATTGTTTTTTGGAAGGTCAAGACTTCTATAAAAAGTAACTTATCAAAAAAAAAAAAAAAAGTACCGACACGCTAGTAGTTGATATCTATTTTGTGTAAAAATAATATTTTCTCTAGCGTTAAAATCCAGAGAGATAAATAGGGAATACGTCTGTATAGAAAAATCGTGCCCTTAAAAATGACACCGCAACCAAAAATATTAGTTTTCGATATCATTTATCAAAAAGAAGTGCACTAACTAGTGAATACCTCACAAGAGTCCCAACTGCTCCCGCCTGGAGCCAGTGAGACTATGGCATCCCCAATTGGGGTATGTTATGAAGCTGAAGGTAAGTGGGAAAGGGAAGGAGACGAGGAGAGGAAGGTGGGGAAGTACCTGGCTTTTCAGATCTAGTCACTAAACACGCTTAAAGCCATTTCAAGCAACATTTTAATTCTGAATGGTGGTCTTACACCAGGGCGATACTAAGAGTATCTTCCACTCTGGAACGTGCCGTAATATACTATAAATTATTTGAAATAATTAATTGTTGGCAATCTGCAGTTGTCGTAGGGAAAGATGAGAAGTTACCTAAAGTTGTCCTATCAATCCTTATCGATCAAGTGTGCTAGGGTGCCTGGTAAGGCACATGAAGAAGAAGAACTAAATGATTTTTTTTTTAAAATTCTTAAATGTGTGGCTTTTTTTTCTTAGAATTACCTACTAGTATGGTTAATAGCCCTATGACCTATTCAGGCTTTGATAAAGGCAATACAAAAAGGTATTAGTTGTGACTTATGACGTAATATATCTTCTGTTCGTTTGTTTATATTGTGTATTGATTTAAAACACATCAGATGGTCACACCAATACCAGAATAACACAAAAAAAAACGTTAATTCCAACCGTATAAAATTTCTCTTTCTTTACATCCGTTTAGATTATTTTGTCACCATGATAGTAAGGGAGTCATAAGGCTCTTTTAAATTTTGAAACACTATGTTTATTTTTAATATAGTAAGTTTATAATACCGTTGGTCGTTGGTAGATTTGTTCAATTTTCAAACGAAATATTGTATTATATAAGACAAATTTCAAATCATATAATCATACTGCAAAATAAAACAATACATTATTTAGTAAAGGCACTTTTCAGAATTTTAATTTTAGCTCAATTAAAATCATTAAAAAATAAATCCGAGAACACGTTTTGTGACGAAAATACTTCAGATTTTCTATTTATTTAAGGTCTTACAAACTAAAATATTTCTTGTTCGTAATAAGCATTAACTTTGTGGCTCGCAATAATTTACAATAAAATATATAAATTTGTTTTAGACCACTTTAATTTTAATTACACTCTACCGGTTTCGGAAGAACCCTTCCTTCGTCAGGAGAATATTAAAACTAACCTATGATACAAAATATTGATAGATATATACCAAACATTTAGGTGCTGGAGTGGGAGGTCAATATTTTGTATCATAGGTTAGTTTTAATATTCTCCTGACGAAGGAAGGGTTCTTCCGAAACCGGTAGAGTGTAATTAAAATTAAAGTGGTCTAAAACAAATTTATATATTTTATTGTAAAATATTTCTGTCTTTTTTTACACACTTATTTTGTTTATGATTGAAAAATGATTAATACTTATGATCAAAAAAATACTCACAAGAAGTACACGATATTTAATAATTTATCATCGTGCGTTTTGAGCATTTTCATTGCTTACTTGAATGAAGGTATATATTAAAGCAAGTTTTGAATGAAATAATTCGATATTAAATTTTTATTTTGAAAAATTTTATACGGGGAATAATTGATCTTTCTCATTGGAACCTGCCTGTACAGTAATTACGCCGAAACGGTAATTATTTGAAATTCCCTCGATAGAAATATATCAAGCAAAGTATGCTCCAAAAATTATTATTTTTCACGTTTGTTTCTGTTTTTTACGAGATATGTGTGAAAGAAATCACAATGTTTCTTTAAACGCTACTTGACACAACCCCTACAAGATTTGTGTACTCAGAGTGGAAGATATTCTCAGTATCGCCCTGGTGTGAGACCACCATTCAGAATTGAAACGTTGCTTAATAATGGCTTTCGCCGTGTTTAGTGACTAGATCTGAATAGCCAGGTACTTCCTTACCTTCCTCTTCCAAAATCTCCTTCCCTTCCCCATTTACCTTCAGCCTCACAACATACCCCGATTGGGGATGCCATAGTCTCACTGGCTCCAGATGGGAGCAGTTGGAACTCTTGTGAGGTATACACATTAAAAAAAAAATTGTGCTCTTTTTCAAACGAGTCGTGATTTATTAATTTCACGATTTTTGCATGAATTTTATAGTTTTAGTATTAGCGCGCTCCCTCCGACATTTGCTCTGTTGTATTCCTCCTTCTTCTATTTGAGCGGCTTAAGACGATAGACTTCGCTTTTCGGCCCATACAAAAAGGACGCCCGGGAAAAAAACACTTTTCTACATCAAAAATTTCACAAAATGAATATATTTTTTTATACTGCCTTCTAGAGGGTGAAAACTATGTCGGTATGTTTTCCAATTTTCGATGCGTTTCGTATTAACGTAAACATTCACTGTCAAACATGTACGATTTATCAGAAAATATTATTTAAGGAAATAGTGTTGTTAACTCAACTCTCATAAAGAATTATAAAAGTATAAAAAGCTACCGACGTAGCTTCTTCTTTGTAAAAAATATATTTTTTTTTAAATTTCAATTTCGTAAAAGTTTTGGTGTAGAAAAGTGTATTCTCCATAAACCCCTTTTCGAGCGATTTCTGTAGGTAAATTTGAGCGTTGTCTCATTCGCACATTTCGCATTCGCATGTATTGTAAGTGTGCGTGAGCTTATTGTGAGCGGGATAGAATGACAGACGCGGGTGTTCCGCGTGTCGTTCAAAGTCTAGCCTCTTAAGGGCTGGTTTAGTGTTGGTTCATGAGGAGCGTTAAAATTACTTGAAGAATGGATTCTTTTGTATCTCTGCTACTCTTCCATTCATTTCTTGTGGACGGAATAAAAATACGTGCCTATACAAATTACAAAGAGGTGGTTCCAGTTACAGTACCCATCTAGGTATTTGTATGTCTGCGGTAAGGTGACCCCGCGTGTCAAATATTGACTTTGCTTCTCTGATGAATTCTATATGCCTCAATGGACGTGAAATATTTGTCATTGCGTGTCTTCTCTACCTACTAAAGCGGGAATCAGACAGTTCACTCGAGTGAAGGTTTATTACGCCATGTTTTTTCGGCCTAATCTTCCATCTTTGTTTCATTCCATGTTCAGACGGCGCTATAGAAATAAGCGTTCACTCGTCCATTCCCACTACAGCGTCGCCGAGCGAGGTCAACCGCGCTGGAATTCGTTTGATTTCCAGCGCGGTCCGGCCCCGAATTTTAAGGAAAAACATGTCAGATGCATCGATTTTTACGCAATTGACACAATTAAATAAAAATAAATAAAACAGTATTGTTTCGTCTTATAAACCTTTTTATTTTTTATGACATAATAACACAATTTGATTTTACTTTTTTTATTACGAACATTTGCCTACAAATTAATAATCTTACATTTATTAAAAAACATAGATAATAAGGGAGACCCAAAAATTTATATGAAAGGTGTTCCCAAAAGCAAACAAATTAGCCGAACGAATACCATTTTGACGTTTTGCGTGCGATATGATAGCGTCCTTTCATGGTCCTTCCCGTACAGGACGCGAGACATACTGATTGAGATTTCACTCGGTGTTCAGACGTTTCACTTTGCTCTCTTCCGCGCGCATGCGCGCGCAAGCGAAGGATGCCGAATGAAAATATCCAACATTGTTGGATCGGTTCACTTGAAGATTTCATTCGGCAGTATTCGGCACTTTCGTTTCATTTCATGTTCAGACGAGTCATTCCGAGTAAACTAGGCCGAATGAAATACGGAAATGAACCGTCGGATTGGCGCTTAACTGCTGACTGTTTGCTGACCTTGGAGGAATATTCTTGTAAATTTACAATCTAGGCAGATGATTTCTTTGACATGTTTAGCAATATGAAAATGATTATATTTTCCTAGAATATGAAGTTAACAAATATTATAATATTCTTTAACCCCTCAGGCCTCGGGCCTGTTTTGTCTTAATCAAAATTAATGGAATATTTTTGGACGCATTTTAAAACTAAAAACTGTTTTTGAAAGGTGTTGAAATCCGTCATCGAATTATATAATTCGAATTAAATAAATAATTTTTGAAATAAAAAAATTCTGAAAAGTTTTAAAAATGGGCCAACTTAGGTTTTTTTCTAATTAAAATTGCAAATAATGAAATAAATAAAAACACACACATATTTTATAGACATAAACGTTGTTATCACGTTTTTTAAATTGTGTTATTTCACATTTAATTAATTACTTAAAAATAATTTATAGTCTATTTGCGGCACGCTCCAGGGTGATCCCCTCGGTGCATAGTCGGGAAACACGCCAAACGCGCGCCCAACATAAGTACACGGTCGACATTTGTCACATGAAAACGGGTCGCTTCTACGACTCGTTTTTGAGTTCAACAGCTCGGCTGTGGAACGATTTGCCGGCCTCTGTATTTCTTCCTTCCTACAACATGGGTCTCTTCAAGACCCATGTTCACTCCTTCCTCTCCTCAAATAGACCCTCCACACAGCATCTTCATAGATGACATAGGTCCTGAGGGAAATTATTTTCCTCGGGGCCTTCTGTGTGGAGTTTATGTAAAAAACAAACATGCACGATACAGCGTGCGTATCGCTCAAACCCATCGTGACAGGATATATTCCATAGCGATGGGGTCAGTAGCGACGTGTGATTGAAGAAAAAGTTTTTGTTTTTAATAGAAAAAAAATATCATCGGACAGCAAAATGACATATGTATACATTTTTCACTCCAAATATACTAAGAAATTGCTGGCTAAAATCCTTCGGGTACGTGCAGATTCTATGTATATATTTGGTCGAGGAGGCTAGTATATTATGATGTAAATATGAATGGTGACCGTGTGTTAAAATTTTATTTGAGATAAAAAAGCTATTATTTTTAAATGGATAACAATATTTTTTTTTTATGAAAACTTTTAAAAATAGCTCACTTTACGTTTTTTCTAACTAAAATTACCGATAATTTAAAAAAAAACACACATGTTTCATTAGAATTATAGACGTTACGGTCACCTCATAAAAAAAATTCACAAAGTTTAATTTTTTCTTTTTCAAATTGCGATCGGAAACTTTGGTTTCATAAAAGTGTAGGTACATTTGAATTTTTTGGTGGCCAACTTTTAGATTTGAATATATAACATGTTGTATTCTCTTTCCAATGCTGTTTAGATCATACTTCTCAATACGATAGTAAGGGATACACAATGATTTATATGAGGACCTGTGTGATCTGGGACAAATATGGTCTTCTGTGATTTAACAGGTTAAAAGGAAAAATTCGAAAAAAAACCATTTCAACCTTTCCACTGTTGTGTGAGTATGTAAAAACGTGGACAAAGCAAGGAGTGCGTAGCGTACAATGTACAATGTACGTGAAATGAATGTATAGTTATCAACATAATGTTCCACTCTGTTTTTATGAAATACATACGTAATAAAAGTTGGTCAATTTTAAAATAAACTCAATACAAATCGCTGCCCTAGTGCTTGTATGTTCAATAGACCATTTGCAAATTTTACAGGGGACGTTTGTTTTTGTTTTTTTACAGGAAAATTCTAAATAATTCTCGACTTTAGTCATTTCGTTTTAAACCGTATTCAATACACATGTATAAAACGAAATTACTAAAGTCGAGAATTATTTAGAATTTGCCTGTAAAAAACAAAAACCAACGTCCCCTGTAAAATTTGCAAATGGTCTATTGAACATACAAGCACTAGGGCAGCGAAATGTAATTTATTCGTCGGTCGGCCAAAATTATTTTCCCTTTTGGTATTTTTGTACCTATCAGAGTTGTAGATACTATCAGTATCGCCCCAACTTTTGGTTTAAGATCAAAGTATCGTTAGTTAAGAGCGATTGACCAGCAGCTGAGAATAAAAGTTTAAAAATGCTTGCAACTGTACAGGGATGTTCCAAAGAGAAAGATCGATTATTCCCCGTATCGAATTTTTAAAATTAAAAATTTAATATCGATTTATTTAATTCAAAACTTGCTTTAATATATACCTACATTCAAGTAAGCAATAAAAATGCTCAAAACGCACGATGATAAATTATTAAATATAGTGTACTTCTTGTAAGTATTTTTTGATCATAAGTATTAATGTCTAAAAAAAATAAGTGTGTAAAAAAAAGGAAATATTTTAGTAAGACCTCAAATAAATAGAAAAACTGAGGTATTTTTGTCACAAAACACGTTGTCGGATTTATTTGTTAATGATTTTAATTGAACTAAAATTAAAAATTTGAAAACTTTGTTGACTAGATTATGTATTGATTTATTTTACTGTACAATTATATGATTTGAAATTTGTGTTGTTTAATAGAATCTATCGTTTGTAAATTGAAGAAATCAGCCAACGACCAACGGTATAACCTTAGTATATTAAAAATACACTTAGTTTATCAAAATTTTAAAACTGCGTATACCAGATAAAATAACAATCTTTCAAAATCAATTTCAATCTCTACGGGGATTTTATTCAATTATGGATTTTATTACATTTGTTGTTAAGTGGTATTGAGTGTCCAACTATCTAATTTTTTTTTTTTTGTTATTCCCAGTAGGCTAATTACATAGGGTTGGTAGCTTACATACTTTAGTATTGTTTGGGAAATACCTTACAAGTAATGTGAATTATTAGCACCTAATTGTATTGTTGTCAAGTCTATTATTAATTACAATCTCTATTATATTTATGATGATATGGAATTTTGGATTAAACAATTGATTTTAAAAAGGGGGATACATTGGAGTAAGATTATTGTTATAATGAACCTAATACAAACAAAGTACATATTTTACTTGGCATATATGATAGAAAATTACAATGGGTACAAGAGTCGAGATTTTGCAAATGATTCTAATGTCTTATTCATTCCAAAGATAGGGTCTACTTTTTTTGTTATGCGAGTTATTTCTAATGATTGTAGTTTATCAAGTTTCTGACCTTTAATACAACTGTGGAGAACTTTAATATCTCTGTCTTTATTATTATTTTTTTTTACATTAGGTCCACACATGAGGCCCTGACGAAAATAATTTCCCTCAGGGCCTATATCATCTTTGGGGATGCTGTGTGGAGGGTATTTTTAAGGAAATAAAGAGGAAGTTCTGGGAAGGAAAAGAGTATGAGGGTTGGGTAGGAATCTGGGATTCAGTGTGTCTATATCATCCGCCGCCAAGACCTAGATAAACCTTACCCCATGAACCCGGGCACCCCTGCTAAGTCACCAAACGTAGCGAACCACTTGGGGTGACCTATGGCAGAGGTGTTGGTTATCCAATAAATGGTTCGGCGGTACCCATTCCCGCCTCCCAAATTGGATTTTTTATTTATTTCTTATATGGTCTTTATCAAACGAATGTTGGTTTTCTAATAGGTGTGAAGCTGAAATTTTTTTGTTCCGGTGTCCCTCTTACCCGTCAAAGGTGGTAAACGTACCCGCCTCATGCAATTAAAAAACCTAGATTAATTTATCAATCTTTTCTATTTCAGCTTATGTTCTCTCGCCATCTGAACCGACTCCTTTCATCGCGAGCACTCCCCATTCGCAGCAGCGCTCTTCATCCCGGAGTTGTGGCTTCCAACATGGCCCAGGACTGGAAGGACTCGTTCATTCCCTACGTGTGGTTCTTCAAGTCAGAGAAGGAGGGTGCAATGTCCGCGCTATACTGCGCCCTCGACCGGGCCACAGAATCCGGGGCTGACTTCATCTCCAACATGAGGGAATCTGGCACCAGCTCAGCTTCTAAGGATGTAGACAAGCAAAGAGAACTGTTTGAGCTGACTTGCAAAATGCTTGACATTAAGAGTTTCGGTGGCAAAGCAGATATTTAATGTGATTTCTGTATTCTCTCTGGACGCGTTGTTAAACAGAATTTATTTTTATTTTTTTTATTTTTTTAGCAAGCAGTCATTTTGGGTTTTGACATATTTAATAAAATGAAACAATTAATTTGTTTATGAACATGGTTAATTTATTTAATTTTTTAATACCGACTGTTTTCTGAGTATTCTTCTTCTTCTCATGCCCTGTCCGTTCAACGGACGTTGGCTATCATGTTGGCTATGCGGACTTTGTTTACTGCGGCCCGTAACAGCTCTACAGTAGACTGGCCAAACCACTGTCTCAAGTTTTTCAGCCACGATGTCCTCCTTCTTCCAGGGCCCCGTCTTCCGGCAATCTTTCCCTGTATTATGAGATGCAAGATCTCGTACTTCTCCGGATGTCTCATCACGTGTCCTAGATATTGAAGTTTTCGTTTTTTTATATAGTTTTAATAACTTCTTTTTCTTTATTCATCCGAACCATAACATCTTCATTCGTAACTCTGTCCATCCAGCTTATTTTTAGTATTCTTCTGTAGATCCACATCTCGAATGCCTCAAGTCGCCTTACCAGTTCTTCAGTAAGTGTCCAGGCTTCCATTCCATAAAATAATACTGAAAACACGTAGCATCTGACCATTCTCATTCGTAATCCAAGGTTGAGATCATGACTGCAAAACGTCTTTTTCATGCGGATAAAGATTGCACGAGCTTGCTCAATGCGGCATTTGATTTCAACCGAAGGATCCCATCTTTCATTTTTCTGAGTATAGCATCCCCAAATGAGGTATGTTGTGAGACTGAAGGTTGCGGAGAGGGGAAGGAGATGGGGTAGAGAAGATGTGGAAGAACCTGGCAATTCAGATCTGGTCACCAAACACGGTCAAAGCCATTTCAAGCAACGTTTCAATTCTGAATGGTGGTCTTACACCAGGCCTGATGATGCTTGTATTAAGTGAAACCGGTTGGTATTAAAACAATTAAATAAATAAATCGTGGTTATAGATAAAGAGATTGTTTTTATTTATGAGAAATTTAAATGTAATATCGAAAGCAACTGACAATTCATTGCCATTTTTTTTTTGTGTGCGGTTGAAAAATCAGAATCAGATTTTTTTTTTTACGTTAGCTTTACACAAAAGGCTCTGAAGAAAATTTTATCTCTGCTTGGAACCTATTAAGGCAGATATTTAACTGTAAAATAATTCTCATTCTCAAACACAAAGTGTCATAATTTTTTTTTCATATTGCGGTCGGAAACTTTGATTTTATAAAGGTGTACAATTAAATTATTTTGTTTTTCATTTTTAGATTTAAATGTAAACCGTGGTGTTTTCTCTTTCTAACATCGTTTGGGTAATGGAGACACAACGATATTCTATGAGTCCTAATTTGTTGGCTTGTTTTCAAAAGCTAACAAATTAGAGGAAGGTTTAAACCAATTTCCTGCTAGTATAAGGTATAAGAATGGAAACAAATTACACTAGATATATTAAAAAATACAATAAATCATTATTTTATTGATAAATATTACATATATCTCAATTTTTAAGCATTGTTAAATAATTTAATATTGACAATAAAAATATATAAATTTGTTGTAGACCACTTTAACCACTCGAGCGCTTTTTGCCACATTATGGCACTATTTCCAAAACCTCGGATTGCTTTGTTGCCAAAATGTGACAAATTTTCACATTTTGGCAACATTTTGTACATTGAAAATATAACAAAATAAATATTCTCTAGATTGATACGTTTTTAGATTTTCACGGCCAAAAGCATTTTCGTTGTTTATTTTTGGGATGTTATGGCGTATTACGCTAACTCCTTCTTTAGCCAACGTTTCGGACAGCGTTGCAGTGTCCGAAACGTCGGCTAAAGAAGGAGGTAGCACAACACGGCATAACACCCCAAAAACAAACCTAATGTAAAAAAAAGTTTCATTCTTTTTTCTCTTCTTCTTTTTTCTGTCATCTTTTATATCAAATATTTGTTTTTCATTTTTGTTCTTTTTTAAAAAAATAATTTTAAAATCATATCGTGGGGTAATTTCTACACCTAGGTCTTCCAGAAATCAGCGTTTTTAAAAATAAAATAAAATATTATTTAAAAGCATAACTCTATTTCCTCGTCTATGAAAGCCACAAACAGAAAATTCGTAACGCATTGGAATCATCAAGTTATTCGAATATGTTTATTTGTGGGTATCTCCAAAAACGCGTTAAACGCGCAAAAAATCTATAATATTAAGTAACTCTAGTTATCACAAGTGCTTTTGCATGTTTCAATTAGGCAACTAGACTTAGCTAGTTGTAGCATTAAAATTTGTGGAATTGCTCAGGTTGCATTTTTCTATATAACAACCAGATAAGTCATTCCATGTTTGTAAATAAATACATAAAAAAATGATAAGCCATTTTATTTTTATTTATTTTTTATTTTTTAAAAGAAAGACAAACATTCCCGGGTTACGAATAACCCAACAACATTTGAAAATCTCCTACTACCACCACACTAAGCGGAAGATGTTGCTTGTGTTGTGATGGAGGACTTAGCCAGCCGAGGAATCGAACACGGAACGCCTGGGTGGGACCCAAACGCGATGCCCACTGAACCACTGACCGACTATTTTCAGAATACAAGAATTTCGGTTCCCATCGCACAAATCTACGATTTGATCATACTTATCAGTATAAATATACAACTACCGATTTACCATCTATAATTCAATTTCCCAACACAGCTGATTTCAGAGTAACCTGGTTGTAGTAATTACTTAACGATATTTACCTAGTTTCTGAGCCTTTTCATAAGCGTTGCTCTAAAAATGTGTAATAGGTTAAGGTCATATATTTTTTTTAAATTGTATGGTGTATATTATGTATATATGTATTTTTTTGTACTATTAAATTAATAAAGGATTGAAAAATAAAAGTACACTTAATATAACCTCAGCAAAGCGAGCATAGCAGAAAATAATTGCTGAAGTGCAATATTCTATTTTTATAAGAATACTAGCTGATACCCGGCATAGGTACTTGCACTTCTTGTCAAAATACCATTTTGATGTCTTGCTTTCAAAAGGACACTTAAGAAACATCTCTAGCCCAGGTCATTTCGCAGTTCACGAACAAAATATATTTTAATGTCTCTGAGAGTCCAAAGAGAATGCCAAACGACCATTTTTATAATATAAATAGTTTTAAATATTTTCGAGATCAAACAAAAATCATATTAAAATGCCTGACCACACACGCTTTCATAGTTATTATCTCATAAATTTTATTTGATTATTTATTATTTTATAAATTATAAACCCATATTAATTGTATCCCAAGCACCGATAACATATAAAACAATTCAATTGAGACTTAGAACACGAGAGGGGTTCGTCGTGGATTGTTTATGGTGTGTGATGTTGCGCTTCGAAAATGTTTTCTTCCACTGTTAGTCAAATCCCAAATCAAATTTCATTTTTAATAGCATTAATATCTGCTGTACGAACCCGATTATTTTTCCAGTTTGCGAAAGCATGTGAAGTTTTAAAGGTCCCTTTTGGGAACAGTCTTAGTTGCATTCGGAACATAAATGATGTTTTGAATATCTCATTTCAAAATATTAATGGCTGCAGTAGAAACATAAATAAGGTTTACTTTCAGTGTGGGTAAGCATGTGATGATTTAAATTTCCCTTTTTAAAACATGAATAACTACAATTAGAACATGACTAAAGTTTTTCTCCTTTGTGGGTAAGCATATGAACCTTTAAAGTTCCCTTTCGACAACTTGAATAGATACAGAAGGAACACGAATAAGGTTTTTCTCCAGTATGGTTACGCAGGTGGCGTTTTAAAGATGCCTTTTGAGTACATGAATATCTGCAGAAGGAACATGAATAAGGTTTTTCTCCTGTATGGGTCAGCACATGAACCTTTAAAGTTCCCTTTCGAGAACATGAATAGCTGCAGAAGGAACATGCATATGGCTTTTCTCCAGTATGGGCAAGCATGTGAAGTTTTAAAGATCCATTTTGAGAGCATAAATATCCGCAGAAGGAACATGAATAAGGTTTTTCTCCGGTATGGGTAAGCATGTGGCGTTTTAAAGATCCCTTTTGAGAAAATGAATAACTGCAGTAGGAACATGGAAAGGGTTTTTCTCCAGTAAGGCTAGGCTTATGAGTACATGAATTGTTGCAGTCGGAACAGGAGAAAGGTTTCTTTCCAGTGAGGGTGCTTCCAGAATGCTCTGAGCATTCCTTTTTAACATCCAGCAGTTCTATGTGTATTTCCGAAGAAGGTATCACCTCACCATTTTCTTCTCGATGCCCTTCTTGGGTTGGAACACTCTCCATATTAATGCTACCTGGAATAACAAAAGAACAATAGGATGATATAATATAAAGACTTACTGAGTGTCTGAGTGTCTGGTCTATGCTTATTCGTATTTATTATTGCATTCTATAACATTGTTTAACTAGCTCCTGCCTAAATTTTTTTTAACTTCTCTGTGATACCGCCCTCTTTTCATAAAACTATTCCGACACACTCTCTTCCTTAATAGTTACAGCAAATATTAAAATATTTTTGCAAATTTTCTTTATTTTATCTATTTTATTTTATCTTTCTATAAATTAAGAATCACAAACCAGATATTCAAAAGACCATCTGGTTGGGCTGTACACACAATAAACCTCCCATCACCACAACTATCTACATCGTTTCATGAACCGGTGCACTTGGGAGTTAATATTTTTTTCACATTCCTAAAATGCTGTGTGTACCTGTCACGAACCATACTATCAGTTCGAATTTGATCTCCGCCTAATAAACAGTATACCTTTCGCCGCCCGCTACATATGCCTCATGATGAAGAACAGTTTTTATAACATCTTTAACTGTCGGAAAAAATAATAACTAGTCAACTATGTGTGGTTTTCACTATTCTGGAACAGATAGTTGTAAATATTTCATTTCCAGTCCTTTAAAATACGAAAAATCTAGTTCCATGTCAGGTCCTATAATGAGATCACACCATCTGAGTTCTCATAATAAATTGACTCATAAATGATACTTCCTCACATGATAATTCATCAGCTTCTCAGTAACGATTCAGAACAAACTACTTCAGAATATAATTTTCATTATGTAATTTCATATTATAAATGTTATAATATGCACTCACGTCAATGGCAATGTATGTTAAATATTAACATTCTCAAAAGTACAATTCTCAGTCATAATCACAATCGTTCTTATTTATTACCATGATGAATTATGACAATCTCTACGGCCGTATTCTTAGACCAACATTACGAAAATTCATATTACTAAAAAGTTGCCATTAAGTGGACCGGTCACCATAAATATTTGTCTTTTTTTAATATATTTAAGTATTTGAATTTCTATTTTATTTTCTTGAATAATTAATATTAATAATTACTAATCATGGATGTGGAAATAAACCCAAATCCCGACATCCAATCGAGTTGAAACTCGGCAGATAGACTCGTTGTCGATGACAATTCTATCAAATTTTGGTGGCACTCACACACACTCTACTCTCTGAAACTGGCTTCAAGAAGACCGGATAGAGATGGTCGGCTTGTAATTAGGTCGAAAATTGATGTATTATATTAAAAATACTTTGTTTTTACGAGTTGGGTTTTTATCAGCTTGAATTATATTCAAATGCTTTTGAAGTTTAGACTGGTTGAGGGAAACCTTCTGATCTCTCCAGCCGGTCTCTCTCAGAACATCGCCTTGCACCGAAGTGGGAAGGATGGATTCCTTATGTCTGTTATTCGTAGAGATACCGACCGCCAGATTCCTACCCACCCCTCATACCTTTTCCTTCTAGAACTCCCTCTCCTTCCTTTCCTCAAAATACCCCCCACACAGCATCCCCAAAGATGACATAGGTCCTGAGGGGAATTATTTTCCTAAGAGCCTCTTGTGCGGAGCTAATGTAAAAAAATACGAATTTCTATTGCAAAAAAATTAGGTAAATATGTACAATAAAATTTTAGAGCTTGAAAGCCCTTTCAATACTAGAAAGTACTTGAGAAAAAACAAATTAACTCGTTTTTCTTTATAAAACTGCAAATTAAAATAGTTACATATAATTTACATGAGATTGTCACTGTATTATATTGGCGGAGGTGTTCTATTCCTGAGAATCTTAAGAAAGAATGATTTCTAGTTTCTCAAAATCAATGAAATAATGAATTCCGAAATCACTAATATGCGTAAAAATATAAAATAATTGCAGCGCAAACATACACGATACACACTTTATCTTATAACCGCAAAATATGTTTCAAGTAGCGAACGTGAGATGATTTATTTTAGTAATACGTGGTAAGGCAACAGCTTAAGGAATTATTTGCGGGTATTTAAGCTAAACTTTTTCTAAATTCAACAGTTTCCTGTAAAACAATTTTACAAAGTTAAAACCAAAAGTACAGATGGATGACCAGATAGGAAGGAGAAAACAAGCAGCTGTTCTGACTGCGTCTTCTGAAATACCTTTGTGATAATATACTTAATGCAACTCACTAGTTGACTGAACACTCTCAGCATACTGCAAACATTCCTTCTTTACATCCGGAAGGTGGATATCTATATCCATATACGGCATTTCGCTTGCGCCTTCTTCCTGGGACCCTGGTTCCATCTTGATGGAAACACTCTCTGGGTTGGGAAGATCCATGTCACTGTTGTGATAGCGTCCCGTTATGTGATCGAAATTGGTCACAATAAAACACAATACAGTATAACTGCAACAAAACATAGGCCTTATTAATAAACGCATTTTTAATTTTGGACAATATTGATATACAACATTAATGAGAATGAGTGGTAAACGGTTGTTTTTCATTTTTATTTTTAACTTTTTTTTTTTTTAACTTAAAGAGTTAAACCTCAAATTATAATATTTTAATTAATGAAGATAATATTAGCGAAAGTCAATCGAAAATCTGAAACAGAAAACTCAGAAAAAGATACGGATACATCTGGGACTCGAACCCAGGTCCTCCGGCAATCCGGGCCGACGCGCTAACCAGCAATCACACATAAAGGTAGCAGCCAATAAAAATATGCGATAAGAAAAATGAAAATAATGTTGGTGGTTCTCAGTCGAAGTATGATACAGTTAAAAATGACCGAATCGGATAGGGATACGTTGGCGCAGTTGGTTAGCGCGTCGGCCCGGATTGCCGGAGGACCTGGGTTCGAGTCCCAGATGTATCCGTATCTTTTTCTGAGTTTTCTGTTTCAGATTTTCGATTGACTTTCGCTAATATTATCTTCATTAATTAAAATATTATAATTTGAGGTTGTTTTTCAGTTGTTTAAAATTGAAAATGCATCTATTAGGAAGGGGATAAATAATAATTTGATCGGTCATAAAGGAACTTTAAATATATTACAGAAATTTAAAATTGACAAAAAACAATTGAAAAATTTGTTTCACATATGTCAAAAATTGTTATAAAGAAATTGACTAGATGGAATCGGTTCAACTCTTTCGCTAAGGGTCAATATTGAACGAAGTACCTATGTGTGAAGAATGAGTTAATGATAAATGTATGTAAGTAATGGTGTTAGAGTACGAAAACAAGATATAGAAAATACAATCTAATAGATACAGTACCATTTACAAATAGGTTTTAAAAATTACATTTGAAAAAACATTACTTTAATTTAAGAAAAAAATTATTAATAACTCTATTAAATTTATTTTAAATTGAATAAAAAATAAAAAAAATTACAGGAGATTTTCGAATTAAACACAAAAACAATAAATAAGAAAATATATTTAAAAAAGTCAATGAGCTAAATAGTTGCGAATGATGAATAATAATTTAAATAAATTGGGAGCAGGTGGATGAGTATGATTATTTGGAAAGTTTGTTTACGAGAGATGGGAAGGCTGATTGAAAGAAGGGTAAATGCAGGTAACTCCATTAACGGAGGACTGAATGCCGTTGGCGCTAACAAAAAACTGTCCAAAGTTGCTAGTAATCCACGGTAGATTGCTGGTATTAATCCTAATGTATGGCAGTGGAGCATGTAACTGGCCGAGAAAAGGTAAAAGCCGACTGAATGATGTAGAAATGAGGTACCTGAGGCGTTTGTGTGTAAACCGTGCAAGATCGTGTAAGAAATGTGGATATCCGCACAGAATGCAAGGATGATGTAAGCGTAATGAATAATAGTAAGGGACCCTCAGATGGTTTAGGAATGTAGAGCGAATGCTCGAAAGGAATGTAATGAGAATATATGATAAAAATGTAAATGTTAGAAGTTGGGGACGCCCGAGGAAGACAAGGTACGGTCAAGTGTTACTTGAGTCAGGCCATGCCGAAAGTCAGAATAATAGAAGAGTATGTACAAGACGATGTATGAATGTGATGGAGGCCAATAGTGTATGCCAAGAACGAGTTGTTTTGCGGTCCGTCCTCTCTGCCTCCCACTGCGGATAATCGACGTGACGGTTACTTAGTTTAATATTGAATCAACTAACTAAGCGCTTGGTTATAATTTCTGACAGCGGCAGTAAAACAACAATGAACAAACTCATGTACTCTCGTTTGTCACGTGTTAACCTGGTTGGTGTTGGATATCTCAACATGTTATAACGGGAATGTTGTCAAAACTGATCAGTTAGGAGTTAAACGAAATATCCTTACGATAATTAAGCACCAATATTCAGGAGCTGAGGTCTTACTTAGTCAAAACAGCAATAACTTACTTACGTAGAGGGCGAAGCGCGGTCGTCAATCTCAATGTGTTTAGGAAACGTCAAAAGGAAAAATAAAGCGCTTGAATTTACAAAAAAAAAACTATATTATACTAATGTGGTGGTTGTTATTATAATCTCATATAGTATAAATTCAACGTGATTATTATGTCTTTTATAAGATATTACTTTAGATAGCAGAGGAATTATCACGGCGATGTAAGGTTTTTATGAAGCAAAAGACATAGAAGAATATTAACATTTCCATAGATAATGGACAAACAAAGAAAATAATCATAAAAGTAAGCACCGGGTGATCGGATAACTCGACAAAAACTTTTTCAACCGATGGCTTATCATCAAATGAATATTTTTATTTTATTTTATTAATCATTAACGCCCTTTTGGCTTTTATATAATATATTAACATTTTTATGTTTTAGTTCATAGAGATGTGCTTAGATGATATAGAATACATAAATATGTTTATATTAATCACATGATTATAAAGATCGTGTTAATTCTTCAGATAATGTATGAAGGTTTTGTTTCAGAATTTTGACCACTGAGAATCGTAATTTTTAAGAACATGAACATTTCGTAAACTTTTCCTTAGGCTGGAGTCAGACGGTTCACTCGAGTGAAGCTTTAGTCTATAGTTGCTCGAGCAAATGTTCCCAACTTCGTTTCACTTTTGTTTCATTTCATGTTCAGACGTGTCATTCCGAGTAAAATAGGCCGAATGAAATACAGAAATGAACGATTCGTGAACCGTCTGATTCCAGCCTTAGGAACGTGAGTGGTACATCTTTGTTACTAAGGCTGGAATCAGACAGTTCACTCGAGTGAAGGTTTACGACATGTTTTTTCGGCCTAATCGTCCATCTTCGTTTCATTCCATGTTCAGACGGCGCTATAGAAATAAGCGTTCACTCGTCCATTCCGACCACAGCGTCGCCGAGCGAGGTCAACCGCGCTGGAATTCGTTTGACTTCCAGCGCGGTCCGGCCCCGAATTTTAAGGAAAAACATGTCAGATGCATCGATTTTTACGAAATTTTGTTGACACAATTAAATAAAAATAAATATAAAAAACATTATTGTTTCGTCTTATAAACCTTTTTATTTTTTATGACATAATAACACAATTTGATTTCCTTTTTTTATTACGAACATTTTCCTACAAATTAATAATCTTACATTTATTAAAAAACATATAAAATACATGGATAATAAGGGAGACCCAAAAATTTATATGAGAGGTGTTCCCAAAAGCAAACAAATTAGCCGAACGTATACCATTTTGACGTTTTGCGTGCGATGTAATAGCGTCCTTCCATGGTCCCTCCCGTACAGGACGCGAGACAAACTGATTGAGATTTCACTCGGTGTTCAGACGATTCACATTGCTCTCTTCCGCGGGCATGCGCGCGCTAGTGAAGGATGCCGAATGAAAATATCCAACATTGTTGGATCGGTTCACTTGAAGATTTCATTCGGAAGTATTCGGCACTTTCGTTTCATTTCATGTTCAGACGTGTCATTCCGAGTAAACTAGACCGAATGAAATGCGGAAATGAGCGATTAGTGAACCATGTGAATGGCGCTTTAGGCTGGAATCAGACGGTTCACTCGAGTGAAGCTTTAGTCTATGGTTGCTCGAGCAAATGTTCCCAACTTCGTTTCACTTTTGTTTTATTTCATGTTCAGACGTGTCATTCCAAGTAAAATATGCCGAATGAAATCGATTCTCGCTTATCGATGTCAAATTCATTCGAATGCACATTTAGCGATGGGAATGATCAAAACTTTTATATAATCGATTTTTTTAATCGAGACATCACAATAATCGAATGATTAATCGATTTTTTGCTCGGAGTTCGGGAGCAATAGCTACGGTCAGGGGCAGGATTTTTGTCTTTGGGGGGGGAACACAAAAAAAAAAATCTAGCCGCTCGTTGTTTTTCGTATAGTAGTATCAAGAAAACTAACATAACAAAATGACATTTGACAAAATTTTTTGAAAATGTCGGTCACATTTCACAGAACGAAAGCTAATTTTAATTTTACGTAATTGAAATTTAAAATTAAATATTTTCCACTGCCCCCAATGCAAATAGTTGTCTTTTAATGTCATTAAGGTGAATCAAAAGAGTGTTTTAAAAAAAAGTGCGTATTAACCGTTTCCATCTATATCCAATAATTACCGTTTTAAATTAGTGTTTTAATGATTGTTTTTCCTGAAGGCCTTATTGAAGGACTGTGTGGCGGAACATGTGAAGACCATAGAAAACAAGAACTCGGATACTAACACATTAGTTGCCAAGAGGGAAGCTTGGAAGCTTATTTTAAATAAAGTGAGTATACCTCCACAATATTATACGCATTGTTAACATTTCTTCATATTAAACTTTAAGTTTATCGCTTCGTAGTTTTGGCATCTATTTTAAATGAAAAAAATGATCATAGCATAAAATTAATATTAGATTAAGGTAAAGGTACGCATACCACATAAATAGCACACTATTTTTCAGATTTAACACATTAAATGACCTTCAAAGAGATCATGGTCAAATCCAAGCGCAATGGAAGATGATCAAATTGTCATGCAAGACAAATTTGAGCCGGTACAGGAGGGAACTGATGGCAACAGGTGGAGGGCCCCAACCACCTAGTCCTTCGCAGGATGTACTATGTATAGTCGATATGTTGCCCAACGAGTTTGTGGTAGACATGAACCTCAACGATAGTGACTCGACATTTAAAGCAAAGATAAATATCCATTTTATAGCATTTCTTCAAAAGATAATTTGATAATAATATTATTGAAATATTGATGGTACTATCTATATTTAAACTTGTATAAAGAAAGAATAAAAGCTTACTTCAAGTGTGGGATTTATATTGGTAATTGTGTTTTATTATTACAGGTGAATTTTCCTTCAACAGCAACGCCACACTCCACATTGCCACATTCTGTTCTCAAGAGGAAGTTGTCTTTTAAGGTAATTAATGTATCTTAACCTACTTAAATGATCAGCGCAACAATAAGTGCTATTTAAATTATTTAAAGCAGTTACTTTTCAGTTAGACATTTTACAGTTAGACACTTTTGTTTATATTATCACGAAACGGCATCTTGCAGCAATACCACTGCTTTATGGGGCGTTCAGACGTTTCGATTTTTGTTGACCAACTTTTATTTTACGAAAAAAGTTGAGCAACATTTTGTTCCCACGTTTCAATTTAAGTTGAACCGATTTTGAGATTCAAAATGGCGTCAACTGAAATTGTTAGTGCGTGCGTCTATCTAATTTCTGATGTTCTGTGAGAGGAGCTGGAGATTATGAAAAAATATAAAAAACGTCGTACTTGGATGAGAAAATGGATCATGAGAAGGAGTGAATTAGGCGCATCCAACACATTTTTTTTCAAAATAATATTATTTACATTTCAAAAATAATATTCTATTTTTGTATACTTCTTGTT
This sequence comes from Limnephilus auricula, assembly GCA_951813805.1. NCBI lineage: Eukaryota > Metazoa > Arthropoda > Insecta > Trichoptera > Limnephilidae > Limnephilus > Limnephilus auricula. The sequence continues at coordinate 1,292,357 of OX638416.1, forward strand.
TTTGATCCGAAAGACAGGGATGGCTTTGGTACAGATCCATAAATCTGAACATTAAATCGTCCGACCATTTCAGATATTTTTTGGTTGAAACGGATTCCATGACGGTAGGAAATAGTACCGAATAAATGAAACGCCTGACGTTTACTTTTTCCCGCGAGTAACTAAAAACGATAAGCGACTTGAAACATGTGTTCAGACGCGACGATTCGATGTAAAACTCGAACGATTAGTAAAACCAAAATGGCGATAGTCATACTTGAACGACAAAAGTAGACGGGCTATCAACTTTCGCTAGCAACAAAAAAAGTTGATAACTTTGTTGACAAAGTGTTCACACGTGTCGATTAGCTTTCAACTGTCGAGTTGACCGACAAAAGTCGCCCCGTGGGAACCGGCTATTAGAGAGAGACAGGAGACATTTTCAGACTGAGGTACGTTCGCTTTACTGTCCCTTAAAATATGCTCAAATAGTATTGTTATTTTCCTATAAATTCATGTTGATACAAATAATATATGTATGGGTGTACTTTTCAGGTCTCCAGTGAAGCTAATTTACCGCCGCCGCCAATATCACCACCACCACCACCACCTCCACCACCACCACCACCCTGGAATAGTAAAGAGTTGGCTAAATAATAACATCTTAACTTTGAATACATCAAAAACGAAATATGTGACTTTTAGTATTTCTTCAAAAAGTCAGCCTTCCGACACTCTTAACCTAATTATACACAATTGTCTGCAAAATTGTAATTGCCACCCTTTAGAAAGAGTAGACTGTATTAGGTACCTAGGTGTAAATATTGATAAATTTTTGAGATGGAACGACCATATTGATATATTGACTAAAAATATCAGGAGACTTACCTATATTTTAAAGAACTTCGCCATATATTGGATAAGGAGAAATTAAAATCTGTGTACTATGCCTTATTCTAATCTCGACTTTCTTACAATATAGTATGCTGGGGATCCTGTCTAAAGTCCATTATAGAGCCACTAAATATTGCTCACAAATTTATTCTTAAAGTTATGTACAAAAAAAAATTCGGTTATTTAACGATACTATTTTACAGGGAAACCAACGTTATGTGTATAAAACAGCTATATATCACTTAAATAATTTGTAGATTTTTTAGCAATACTAAATCTGCAGAAAGAACTCAACAAATCCATACCACTAGAATTGGTTCTACAATGAATTTTGTGGCAGTATATACTAAAACATCCTTTGGCCAAAGAAACTATTTATATCAGGCTCCACTTATGTTTAATATTCTTCCAGATTATATTAAGTCTTCCAATTCATTGGCTATATTTAAAAATAATGTTAAGATATTTATGTTGACAGAAGATTGGCATACCATTTTTTCATCCTTGTCCTTTTTTAAATAATAAGATTTTTTTTAAGTAGTAAGATTTTATTAAAATTCCATCTGCCAAAATCAGAGTGTCACCTTAGTTGTGTTGAACTGTCACTTTGCTTCTCAATGGGTATGGTGATTAATAATGTATTTATGGTTTAAACATTGTTACAATTTCATCCTCAAGTTCTACCCATCTGGCCACAATGTAATATTTCTTTCTTTCTCCATGTAATATTTTAGTGTTATGTGTTTTTTTTTGCAGTTTTTGTGTTTTTTTGAATTTAACTTATGTGTGTAAATTTTGTTTTTTTTGTTGTTGTTGTATTAAACGTATGCTTCTTCACTTAAATGTATTAAAGTTAACCTCAATGCAGGCTATTATAGTCCTAGTAAGGTTAATTTCTATGTAAAAAATAATATTCATAACATGTGAGAAAATTAATAAAAAAAAAATAATAAAAAAAATACTTTAATGTCAATGTTCTCAAAATACAGTCATACGAAGTTGTCGTTGTACTTTCAAAGTACTTTATTTTGTACTCTCAATGTACTTTTTACCCGTGGTGTATTATTCTTTTATTTTTCTTTAAACTTGTATTTAAAATAGCTTATTTTTTATACTTTTATGTTGTTACTACATTACTTATTTTTCGATTATTTTTTTCGTCAAATGAACTTTTTATTTACCCCTCTAGCTTGTATGTTTTTCATTAATATTTTTTACACTTATATTTTTTCTAAACTATGTATAAATTGTACCTATATGTCATACATTTGTAATTGCCTTGTAAAAGCCGTCAATGGGCGTTAAATGATAATAAATAAATAACCCAGTATAAATAAATAAATAAATAAACTGCGACTGATTTATACTTTGATAATTTATTGCTTTCCAGATTTTATATTTACCGCAAAAATTATTAATATGAATTATAAATATATTTAACTTTCAGTACAACAAGTACAAACTAAAATAAGTTTTCCATTTCTAAATAATTACAAACTTTCACTTCAAATTATTTTATTTATAAATATGTTTACCGAGTTCACAAACATTTCAGTAACTACCTAGCAATAAAATCTTATCATTTCATAGAACATAAAAAATCAATTTTTGAAACTTCTAATTACCAGGTCCCGACGACAACCCTCGAAGACCTCTCACTAGGGGTTGTCACAGTGCCAGAAGTCGGCGGAGGGGGCTGTGTGGCGAAGCGAATGAAGCGCAGATCTCCTATTGGACCATCGCAGGCTTCAAATCGAATTAACCATCGTTCCAGCTTGGAACAAATCCTCAAACCATTCTGATCTAGATTGCCGGACCGATAACACTGTGAACTTCATACGCTTGCCACTTGAATACTTATCATTAAAATATTGAATTATGGACGGGAGTTTTATCGGATCTACAATTGTGTTTAAATAAACCTGTGAGTGAAACAATTACTTATCTGATTTATACCACATCCACAATTGGTAACTCCACTTCCATAGTATTATAAAATACCGGATATTATTTCCACAAACATTTATACCTAAAAATAATTATTGTGTGGATTTAGTAGTTACTTGCTGTTTAATATGTCAAATGGATAAGATTATATGTATTACAACTGTTACTATTGTGAACTTACAATCTTCAGAATATTTTTTTTATGAACTATGTATGTAAAAATCCCAGTGGGCGTTTAAATAAATAAATAAAAGATACTTATTTATTCAAAATAAAACTATGGGTTCGCATGTGACGATTTAAAGTTCCCTTTTGAGTGAAGGAATAGTTGCAGACGGAACATGAATAAGGTTTTTCTCCAGTATGGGAAAGCATATGACGATTTAAATTACCCTTTGAAGAAAATGGATATTTGCACAAGGAACATGAATAAGGGGTTTCTCCTGTGTGGGTCATCATATGTTGTTTTAAATTTTCACTTAGAGCATCGGAATAGCTGCAGACGGAACACGAAAAAGGTTTTTCTGCAGTATGGGAAAGCATATGACGATATAAACCACCCTTTTTAGAAAATGAATATTTGCACAAGGAACATGGATAAGGTTTTTCTCCTGTGTGGGTTAGCATATGACGATTTAAATTACTTTTTAAAGAAAACGAATATTTGCACAAGGAACACGAATAAGGTTTTTCTCCTGTGTGTGTCAGCATATGTTGTTTTAAATTTGCACTTAGAGCAGAGGAATAGCTGCAGTCGGAACATGAATAAGGTTTTTCTCCAGTATGGGTAAGTATGTGCTGTTGTAAATCAACATTACGAGAACAGGAGTAGCTGCAGTAGGAACACGTGAAAGGTTTCTTTCCAGTATGAGTACGAAAGTGCTTTGCCAACACAGTAAGTCTGTGGCTGAAGAAATTACAATGGGAACATGAATATGGAATTCCTCCAGAATGCGTCTTCAGGTCCGATTTTAAATCTGAAAAAGATAGTGAATAAAGGTATTAAAGTATGCATCCATAAAGAAAACAAAAGATAAATCAAACAAATTAAGACAAACAAAAATCGATTCTACCTGCAGCAATTCCTTTAGAGTGCTCTAAGCATTCATTTTTAACATCCAGCAGGTCTATGTCTATTTCCGTATAAGGAATTGCGCTTTCATCTTCGTCTCGAGGTGTCTTGATGGGAATAGTCTCCATAGTAATACTGCCTGGCAAAAATTTACAACATGATTGAATTATTTCACCAATACCAATCTCACACTGCTTTGGTGCAGATCGATTTACAATTTGTTTGTACGCCCAATAAAATTTTTATTTTACCTACCTACAATAAATCACTCGCACTGATGGGTGGGCTGATATAAACATGGACGGTCCATTGAATTTATTAAAAATGACGAAATTAATATGACATTGGTAAATTTATTTTTATTTTTATAAAGAATACCTCACAAGAGTCCCAACTGCTCCCGTCTGGAGCCAGTGAGACTATGGCATCCCCAATTGGGGTATGTTGTGAGGCTGAAGGAAAGTGGGGAAGGGAAGGAGATTGGGAAGAGGAAGGTAGGAAAATACCTGGCTATTCAGATCTAGTCACTAAACACGGCTAAAGCTATTATTAAGCAACGTTTTAATTCTGAATGGTGGTCTTACACCAGGGCGATACTGACAGTATCTTCCACTCTGGAACGTGCCGTAAATATAGTATATATTATTTTATTAATTAATTGTGAAATAACACAAATTAATAAATAATCAAATAAAATTTATTTGCGCACGCCGGGTTCGAACCCGCGACCTTCCGATCGGGAGTCAAGTGTCTTACCACTCAACCACGGAGGGTCGAATAGAATCTAAAACTAAACAAAGTTTTGTAAAAAGCTGGAAGATCTAATAAAATGTGAACATATAAAACTTCAATGCAAAGTAATTGAATTACAATAATTAAAACAAACACTTAATTTGGTAGGCGGGTCTAGGTACCGCTGCCCTGGGAACCATTTATTGGATGACCAACACCTCTGCCATAGGTCACCCAAGTCGTTCGCTACGTTTGGTGACTTAGCAGGGGTGCCCGGGTTCATGGGGTAATGTTTGTCCAGGTCTTGGTGGCGGGTGTATCGGCCCACCTTCTGCGTGGCGGGCCGGATTGGGAGATGCTGGTTGAGAGAGACCCTTTACAACCGGTTACAGTGGTCCGGGCCGCTAGGTAGTACAGGGGCCCGACCCTCAGACTCACAACTGAGGGTGGCCTGCAATAGTATACTGACAACGGCGAGTAGAAGGTGTCCCCGGTGCGGGACAAGACTGCTGGTAAATTTTGCCAACATTCGCGACTTGCACACAAATTTAAACACTATACATCACCACCTTCTGTCACAACTCCCCAACATTCTCTTCCTCTCTGAAACACAGATAGCCGAGCCTCTAGACACCTCCAATAAGGACTGCTCGGGCTACGCCCTCGTTGGCAAGTTCAGACCCAAAGGAGGTGTCTGTCTCTATAGCCGATCTAACATCAACTGTGTGCGACTGTTGAATGTGGAAAACCTTAGATTCGACGTAGTGTGGGTTCGCGTCAATCTTGCCAGTACGGCAAGATTCTAAGCGTGCCTATACCGATCACAAAACCTTAGCGAATCAGACACATCAGAGCTATTCAAACATTTGAGCGAGACTATTTATGATCTCTTGCCCCGCTACCCTTCGGCTGAGTTTGTGGTTCTGGGGGACTTCAATGTTCATAACGAACCATGGTAGAAGTTCTCAGATTCAACAGACTCGGCTGGCCGACAGGCGGAATCCTTTGCCCTTTGCCACCGATTGGATCAAATGGTTCAGGAGCCTACAAGGGTTCCTGATGTCCAGACTTACCGCTCCAAACTGTTAGACCTATTTCTAACCACTGGGCCACACGGTTACAAGATTGAGGTCACAGCGCCTTTTGTCCGAACACTGCCTGGTGACGACCATAATTCCCATCAACTTCAGACCGCCAAACGATAGGCTGAAGAGAGAAGTGTGGCACTATAGGTCAGCAGATTGGTTCGGTCTGCGGGCACATTTTAATGCTTTCCCGTGGTCAGCTGTCTGCTTTCGGACTTCGGATCCCACAAGATGTGCCCAGAAAATTGGTGAAGTCATCACATCCGCGATGGATAGCTTCATTAAATCCTCTGTCAAGGTAACTGGTGTGGGCTCAAAGCCGTGATTCAGCCGACAATGCTCCGAAGCAGTGAAAAAACGCGACTTACCGAGCCTACAATATATCTAGAACATCCAAAAACAGAGCAGCATATAACAAATTGGCAAAGGAATGCAAGAGGATCATTAATAGGTCAAAATTCGAGCACGACCTGCAGATCAACAAAAAGCTGGCTACCTGCCCGCACGGCAGCAGAGCTTTCTGGTCACTTGCGGGCTCAATAGGTCGCAATTTCTGCAAATCCAGTCTGCCACCTCTGACCAGACCTGACGGCTCACTAGCAAACACCGCCGCCGAAAAAGCTAACTTATTAGGCAAAATGTTTGCGGAGACCCTCTCGACCCTCGATGATCAAGGTGCAGTCCCGATACTGCGGTTTCTTTATGAAAAAGCGGAGGATCCGGCATCGGATGGTATTCTAAGTCTTACGAGGGCTTGATGTTAATAAAGCTAGCGGGCCTGACGGAATCCCCGCCCTGGTATTGCAGAGGTGCGCTGCAGAAATAGCTCCATATTTTGATGAAGCTTTTTAAAATGTCCCTGAAGTCTGGCTCTGTACCCTCTGGTTGGAAAAAAGCGGTTATTCATCCTATTCAAAAGAAGGGTGACAGTTCTATCCAATGTGGATGTAACGTGTGACCAACGACTACTCACTACCTCGAGAACAACAAAATTATCAATACGGATTCCGGCGGAACCGCTTGTGCGGTGATCTTCTCGCGTATGTTACGCATGCTTGAGGGCGGTGCCTGGAACGTTTCGGTGAGACCCAAACGGTCGCACTGGACATTTCCAAGGCTTTTGACCGGGTCTGGCACCGAGGACTTGTCAACAAACTGCCTTCTTAAAGAGTCCCCGCATCCTTGTGCGCGTAGATTGCCGACTGTTTGAGGGAGAGGTCAATTCAGACGGTTGCTGATGGTTTCACCTCTTCCTCGCATTCAATTAATGCTGGCGTCCCACAGGGATCGGTTCTGTAACCGACTTTGTTTTTGTTGCACATCAATGACCTTTTGACATGTGCACCAATTCATTGCTACGCGGATGACAGTACAGTCCATGATAGCTTTTTGTTTGACAAGCCCCCAAAGGGTGTACAAATTCCAATGGCTCGGAGGGCTTTGAAGCAAAGAATGGACGGTTACCTCGAGAGTGTTTTCTGTTGTGGTAAGAATAATCTCGTCGAATTCAATGTTTCAAAAACCCAATCATGTCTGATTACGTCTAAAAGGGATCGAAATGACAATCTAGTCTCCTTCAACGGTAGCATTCTTCCGAACAGTCCCTCCATTGACATGCTCGGTGTAACTCTAAGTGACCAGCACAGGTACGGGGGCTCCATCGAGGCCAGAGTTATGTTGGCCTCTCAGAAACTGGACATACTGTACAGGGTCGAGTGGTAAGATACAGATGATAAGTCGAGTGGTACTGTGCTCGAGTGGTCTCATAATTCCCAATCGGAAGGTCGCGGGTTCAAACCCGGCGTGCGCAAATAAATTTTATTTGATTAATTTGTGTTATTTCCCAATTAATTAATAAAAATAATATATACTTTATTTGAGGCACGTTCCAGAGGGGAAGATATCCTCAGTATCGGCGTGGTGTAAGACCACCATTCAGAATTGAAAGGTTGTTTAATAATGGCTTTAGCCATGTTAAGTGACTAGATCTGAATAGCCAGGTACTTCCCCACCTTCCCTCCCCTACTTACCTTCAGCCTCACAGCATGCCCCAATTGGGGATGTTATAGTCTCACTGGCTTCAGACGGGAGCAGTTGGGACTGTTGTGAGATATTCACTATAAAAAATAAAAAAGGTCCCGCAGATACTTTAATAGTGCACAAATGCTAACACTGTACAAATCGTAAGTGCGCCCCACGGTTGAATTTGGCAGCCATCTCTGGTCAGGAGCCCCAATGTACCCGAAAAAACCCTCGACTCTGTGCAGAAACGAGCGGTGCGCTTGATAGATTCTCCTGTCTTAACAAACAGATTGAAATCTTTAGAGCACAGGTGTCGGGTGGGAATGCTATCCTTGTTCTATCGGTATTTCAATGGAAGATGTTCCGAAGAACTAGCGTCATTGATCCCCTTTGCACCGGTGCATAGTCGGGAAACACGCCAAATGCGTGCCCAACACATGTATACGGTTGACATTTGTCACATGAGAACGGTTCGCTTCTACGACTCGTTCTTGTGTTCAACAGCTTGGCTGTGGAACGATTTGCCGGCCTCTGTGTTTCATCCTTCCTACAACATGGGTATCTTCAAGACCCAAGTTCACTCCTTCCTCTCCTCAAAAGTACCCTCCACACAGCATCTTCAAAGATGAGATAGGCCCTGAGGGAAATTATTTTCCTCAGGGGTTCCTGTGTGGAGTAAATGTATAAAAAAACAAGAATGAAACAAAATTACTGCAGTGATAATGGATTGGTCCAAAATTAAAAAAAATTAATAACAAGTCATCAAAGTGTCAAAACAAACGCGCACCCTTGAGAACAATTTAAATCTCCTGCTTATTATGTACTAAAAAACATTTCCAATCATTTTTTTATAAAAAGTACTGATGGAAGACAGGAGGGGAAGGAGAAAACAAGCAGCTATCCTGACTGCGTCAGTCTGAAACTCCTTTGTGATTATATACGTAATGCAACTTACTAGTTGGCATGCTCTCAGCATACTGCAAACATTCTTTCTTTACATCCGGAAGGTGGATGTCTATATCCGTATACGGCATTTCACCTGCGCCTTCTTCCTGGGACCCTGGTTCCGTCTTGATGGTAACACTATCTGGGTTGGGAAGATCCATGGCATTGCTGTGAAAGCGATGGTAATTGGTTTCAGCTCACAATATAGTCTAACTGAAACAAAACATAGGCGTTAACAACCATCATTGAAAATGAGTTGTAAACGGTGGTTTTTCAGTTGGATAAAATTTAAAATTTTATTTTTATTTATTGATGCAATATTTTTACATTTTATAACAAAATTCAATAATGTTGGCCTCACTAGGTGGTTTACCCGTCTGAGGCCTCCATTTTATCTACAAATAAATGTTTACACAGTACATTTAAAAATATATGAAAAACATAAGATTAAGATAAATTAAATTTAAAAACAGAGATTTGAAATTAAAGTAAAATTAAAAATAAATAATAGATATTATATAAGGTTTAAATAGGTATTATTTTTTTATTTAATTTTTTTTTTACAAATACAGTTGTTATACATTGTATATATATATTTTTAATACATTTTTTAAATATCGTGATTCACCTTTTTTTTGAGCAATGCTCGTGTAAAAAGGTGGAGCAGCGAAAAACAATTCAACATATAAATGTGTAGTAAGGATAATGAAAATTATAATATTTAATTTTTTTATATATGTATATCATACATTATACGTGAAACAGAATTGAATAAAGAAAAGATATAAAAGAAGAAGAAGAGAGAAAATAAAAAAGAGTATAAAAGAAAAAGGATTTCCAAAGTCACAGTCACAATGATTGATATATTTATATTATGTGTTGTGTGTTTGTGGGTGATTGTGTTTTATATTGGTTTTGTGTGTTACTTTATGTTTTATTATTTTATGCTATGAGATTTTGGTTATATTGTCTTTTTTGTTCTTTAATCCATTTTGTAATTTTGTGTCGGAATTTATTTTTGTTTTCCTCAATTCCATTTTCGAGTGTTAGACTGTTGAATGCTTTTATAGCGTGATATTGGTAGTGTCTTTGTCCAAAGCTTGAATTTACCGTCGGAGTTTTTATGTTTTCTTTGTACGCTTGTCTAACTGGTCTGTTAGTGATATTTTGTGTTTGTTGAAATTAGTTTTTTTGGTCAAAAATGTAGTTAAGTAGTGTTTTAACGTATAATTGGCGTATGTCACAACAATTGAATATTTGGTCTGTATCAGTAAGTCTATGTTTTTTAAGTATTACCTTTAAGATCGCTTTCTGCGCAATTTCTATGTGTTCGATAGCTGAATTTGTTGCTCCTCCCCAAACAATTATTCCATATTCTATTATTGATTGACAGAGTGCAAAATATATTTTTTTCATTTGTTTTATTTTGTATATATTTCTTATGTTAAGGAAAATATGTATTGTTTTGAGGAGTTTATTTGTGATTTGTTTGATGTGATGCGTCTATTAGAGTAAATTAGAGGGTAAATAATAATCTGATTGGTCAAAAACATTGATATAATAACTAAAGATAACCCTTCCTATACCTAATTTCAATATAAAAATAACACCACCTATAACTAAATTTATCACACAAACTACCCATCGTATTCCATCAAATCTATTATTGACGGAGTTGTTTTACTAGGAAGAAATTAAATATTTTTGTCGAATGATTTTTTTCTCGATACGCTGACTAGAATCAGTATGTTACGTATACATAAGAATATAAGGATTAAAATGTAAATAATAAAGTCCGCGACAGTCCATTCCTAAAATATTTCTAACTGCTTAATTTTTAAAATGTATAGTAAAAGAATGATATAATTTAGTAAGTAATAAAATGAGAGTATCTAGTTACAATACAGTGGGACCCCTCATGACGAGTACCTCCCACAACGAGTAATTCGCATAACGAGCAAAACCGATTTTGAAAATGACGCTTCCTTGACGAGCGACATTTCGCATAACGAATTACGCAAGGGGTACCTAAATTAGTGTTTACCTAATACTACCAGATTTGGCATTTCGTGATATATATAAAAAGATTAGGCATTTCGTGATATATATAAAAATGTATCAGGAATACCAAAATACCAAAGTGACAGTAGTTACAAAATGGGCAACATTTCTCAAGATTAAGCTAATTTTAATTTTACGTACTTTGAAATTTAAAATGATATATTTTCCACTGCCCCCAATGCAAATAGTTGTCTTTTAATGTCATTAAGGTGAATCAAGAGTTTAAAAAAAAGTGCGTATTAACCGTGTCCATCTATATCCAATAATTACCGAATTGTGTGTGTAACGGGAATTAGAGGATGGCGGATTTCCTGGCAGTATCGAATAAAATAATAAAAAACATGATTTTATAGGCGAAAATACCCGAAAAAAATCACAATCTAACAATTCGTAGTAATCCCCCCCCCCCCGCCACGAGGATGGATGGTTTACACTGGTGACTGGGTGTCTTTGTGTCTGAATAACACTACTCCACTTCTCCTGTCCCAGTTTAGAGCTTCATAATTATGGCAAGTTTAGTAAAACGTACGTAACAATCGACGACATTTCCAACTGTTATACTGAAAAACTCTTGGAATAATTTGATAATAACCCAAAGGTAGACACATTAGCTACTTACTCACAGGTAGCTTCTCAAAAATCACTTTAAATTGCTGAATTGAACTTCCGACAGATCTGCAAAGCGTTTTGTTCCTTTGACAGTTAGACCATAGATATGCGTATTAAAAAAGGTTAGTTGAAGGTAGCGATGGGAATGATCGAAACTTTTATATAATCGATTTTTTTTAATCGAGACATCACAATAATCGAATGATTAATCGATTTTTTGCTCGGAGTTCGGGAGCAATAGCTACGGTCAGGGGCAGGATTTTTGTTGTGTCGGGGGGGGGGGGGGGGGGGGGGGGGGTGGTAGGAAGTCGAAAATTATTATGGTGCATCATCGCTTGTTGTTTGTTGTAATTTTATTTGTTGTTTTTTGGTATGCATTTCACAACATAACAATTATTGTTAAGCTACTTAGTTTAGCCCATCGGTAAAAATTTCCATTAAAATATTTATGTAAGTTTAATAATATGAAAATAATTATAATTATATGACATTTTTGATCAAAAACAATCTCTAATAACGCAACATTAGTAAGTAAGTACTGCGACAATAATTCAATCACCGTTTTTATTTCCTGGCAATGGCAAATTGCAAATTCCTTTTTGTTTGATGGCAACATTAGTGTTATTCCATTTTCCACGAATTTCAAATATGTGGGCATCTCACAACAATAAAATTACTAATAAGATATTTAGTTTAGCCGGTTGGTACAAATTCCCATTAATAATATTGACAGTGTGTCTGTGTTTTAATACGAAGATAATAATTTTATGTCGTTTTTGTTAAAAAAATAACCTCTAAATAACATGTAGGTTATGGACACCTTTTCGTATGGAAGTATTTGTATTTATATTTTTATATTTGTAGTTATCATTAAATAAAGTTTTCTTACTATAGAAATCGTTTCATTTTTATTACAAACTAAGAAACACCTGTTAATTTCAAATAAATTAAATATATTTGGTCATATAAAGCAGATATGAAAAACATATTACCTACTTGCTGATTTTAGTAGAGTATTATTTACTGCCCTGAAGAAACTACGGTTTTAGCGAAACCCGGTCGGCATTAAATATAAAATGGTATATACTAAGTTATTGTTTTATTTTAAATTAAATATACAATACCCAAATAGATGATACATAACCTCATACTAAACATTTTTAAATTGTTGAAAGCTATCACCATCGCAATCTTTTACGTATAAACTATACTGAAAACGTAAATCGTTACCTAAAAGTATTCATTCATAATATAAAATTCACACATCAGGTTGATTATAACATGTACCTATAAAATATTTCGTTTGACAAGCAAAATCACTTTCGATGACGTTTCAAGACTATGCATTCGAATTCTGACATCGAGAAGCGAGAATCGATTCCAAGTTCGATGACGTTTAAAACCGATTGTCTCGGCCGTGCATTCGAAAGAATTTTGACATCGAGAAGCGAGAATCGATTCCAAGTTCGATGACGTTTCAAACCGATTCTCTCGGACTGTGCATTCGAAAGAATTTTGACATCGAGAAGCGAGAATCGATTCCAAGTTCGATGACGTTTCAAACCGATTCTCTCGGACTGTGCATTCGAATGAATTTGACATCGAGAAGCGAGAATCGATTTTTCTATGGAAATGAATCGAAATCATTCGATGGTAAAAAAGATCGAGTAAATAATCGATTATTCATCGATTGTGCCCATCGCTAGTTGAAGGTAGCGATGGGAATGATCGAAACTTTTATATAATCGATTTTTTAAATCGAGACATCACAATAATCGAATGATTAATCGATTTTTTGCTCGGAGGTTGGGATCAATAGCTACGGTCAAGGGCAGGATTTTTGTCTGTGGGGGGGGGGGGGTAGAAGCCGAAAATTATTATGGGTGCATCGTGTATGGCAACGCTTATTGTTTGTTGTAATTTTATTTGTTGTTTTTTGGTATGCATTTCACAACATAACAATCATTGTTAAGCTACTTAGTTTAGCCCGTTGGTAAAAATTTCCATTAAAAATATTTATGTATGTTTAATAATATGTCAATAATTATAAATTATATGACATTTTTGTTCAAAACAATCTTTAAATAACGTGTTTAAATAACGCAACATTAGTAAGTAAGTACATTAGTTGTTATTCCTTTTTCCACGAATTTCAAATATGTGGGCTAATATTATTGTAGTCTTAGAATATAATATATAAGATATAAAATGTAAATTTTATAAGTAAATAAAATATACTTAAAATTTTTTTTTTAAACACTGATCTTATTAAAGAGATGCGCAGGGTGTTAGTTCATTTATGATGCGCAGTGTCACATTTTGTAAATCAAATCGATACAAAATAGTCATATCAATCTGAAACCGACGATTATGGTGCAGGGGAAAATGATTCGTCCGAAGAAGCTGACTTAATTTAAAATAAATTAGTCGTTATTGAAAAATGTTTATGTTGATTTACCCACAAATAATGGTATATTGATTACTAATTATTATTTTTGTAATAATAAAGGAAACTAACCACTTTTAAACTTATTTTCTTTCATTAAACTTTATTTTAGTGGAAAATTTAGCGATTGTGAGTGTAGTACTATATTTTTTAGTGGTTTTCTGGTGGATTTAAAGGTTGAATCTGGTGGAAAGCTGATATAACTGTTGGCAACACTGCTTCTGTGACAGTTATCTTTAATTAATTTAATCTGTGGAAATGTCAACATTCTTCGTCCTTTGCTAATTTGCACTAATTTGCTTTCTAAAATCTTACCACGAAGTGATTGTCGCTGTGCCTTTCTAAAGTAATATCATATAATCTGCACAATAATTGTGTTAAATTAATACTACTTGAGAATATTTCAATAACTGTTACATCTTTATGGCTAAGTTTTTGTTTTAAATTCGAGCTTCTACTTTTCTAGTGACGTTTCTTCAACACTTTGAAATTGACGACTGCACGGAAAAAATTCGGTTCTTGGGAAACACTCCGAAAAAATAAATTTAATTATTTTTATACTAACTTTGGGCTGGGAAATCCGAATCTGAAGGAATTCGGTCGGGGAGGTCTATATTAACTGAGTTACAGGACTTTAAAGTTTCGTACACAGGAACAAATCCGCAATGCATTTTTGACACAATTTGTATAGAAAAAGTCAAAGTAATTCAATGTTCATATTCGTTGCTTTTTTCGGAGTGTTTCCCAAGAACCGAACTTTACCCTAAAATATTTCTCTTAATGTTTGACCAGTTTTGACAACATTCCCGATATAACATATTGAGTTACCCAACACCAACCAGGTTAACACGTGACAGACGAGAGTACACGAGTTTGTTCATTGTTGATTTACGGCTGCTGTCACAAATTATAACCAAGCAGTAAGGCGCTCCGCCCACTGAGGCAACTGAAAACCAACTAAAACCGGCTGTTTTCTCCGTCTTGATTGGTCAAAAAGCTTATTTAACCGTAGACGAAGAACAATCAGCTGACTGCTGGCAACTATCAATGGCCGGCCAGGGCAACTAGCAGAAAAAGTCGCAAGTCACCGCTTGCGTTACCATTGACAACGGGGTTTTGTGTGATTGTGAAGTGTGCGGGCCATCACATTGTCATACAAAGACAGTTGGCAGTTGAGAGTTTTCAGTTGCCTTAGTGGGCGGAGGCGCTTAGTTAATATAATTCAATATAATATCGACGCTGGAAAGGATAAAAATTGCTAAAAGGCCCCATTTTGCTAAATGTTCAGGAGAGTTGTTTGAAAGTTTATAAAAATCATCACTTTGAAAATGATTAAGTATCTGTTTTTTTTTTTCATATATCAAACCTAATCTATTGTTATACATATATTTTTTTTAATATTCATATTTCCGAAGATAATGGCGCTTTAGTCAAAACTGCCTAAAATTTTTGGCAGGAAAAATGACATGTGCAGGTTTATGTTATTTTTACGTGAGGATGAATAACTAACCTCTTTGTACTACACATTCATATGCCTTTATTAACAAATGCACCAATAATGCAGTGTGGAATAAAAGCTTGTCATTAGAAAAGTAATAGATATTCCAAGCAATAATGGACAGTGATCCACTGCAAGTGATATCTTGACTGATATAATGACTTAAGGCGGAATCAGACAGTTCACTCGAGTGAAGGTTTCCTCCATGTTTACTCGAGCGAATTTCCATCTTCGCTTCATTCCATGTTCAGACGGCGCTAAAGAATTAAGCGTTCACTCGTCCATTCCGACCACAGCGTCGCCGAGCGAGGTCAACCGCGATGGAATTCGTTTGATTTCCAGCGCGGTCCGGCCCCGAATTTTAAGGAAAAATATGTCAGATGCATCGATTTTTACGCAATTTTGTTGACACAATTAAATAAAAATAAATTTAAAAAAACAGTATTGTTTCGTCTTATAAACCTTTTTATTTTTTATGACATAATAACACAATTTGATTTAACTTTTTTTAATACGAACATTTTCCTACAAATTAATAATCTTACATATATTAAAAAATATATATAATACATGGATAATAAGGGAGACCCAAAAATTTATATGAGAGGTGTTACCAAAAGCAAACAAATTAGCCGAACGAATACCATTTTGACGTTTTGCGTGCGACGTGATAGCGTCCTTCCATGGTCCTTCCCGTACAGAACGCGAGACAAACTGATTGAGATTTCACTCGGTGTTCAGACGCTTCACTTTCCTCTCTTCCGCGTGCATGCGCGCGCGAGTGAAGGATGCCGAATGAAAATATTCTACATTGTTGGATCGGTTCACTTGAAGATTTCATTCGGGACTTTTGTTTCATTTCATGTTCAGACGTGTCATTCCGAGTAAAATAGGCCGAATGAAATACAGAAATGAACGATTAGTAAACTGTGTGATTCCGCCTTTACGGACATGACGAATACAAAAGCACTGTTCAGACACAGCTATAAACCGCGAGCAGATATTTGTTGAATCGTGAGCGCTTATATTTTGTACCGTTCACACGACGCTATCACATATTTCTTCCTATGGTAGGAGAGGGGGTCAGATGAATTTAGATAGCTCGATACGAGATACCGTTTCTTTGTAGATTTTGTACTAGTTCTGAGAATTTGACAGCTGACATTCGCGCGTTTTAATAAAAATGGCCCCCTCTCCTATTTTTGGCGGGAGAGGGGGGTAGTTATCTGTTCGCATATCGCCTCAGGAGCGGTTACGTCGTAATGGTGGAGTTATACTTGTCTGTCGTGACGTGACGCGTCATAACGGTATCGTTTTTATACATTTAGTATGGTGACGATTATATTAGTCTGTTGTGTTAAGTCATGATGCGATCTGTCGTGATGCAACAGAAGCGATCTCGATTTTCGACAGAGCGGTAAATGTGAGGGGCGCGGGGTTGGCCGCGTTTTGGCTCTTGTGTACGTACCACGTGCTGTTTTGATTTAAAATATCGTCATAAGGCGTCTGATCACAACTTATAGATGTGAACGATAGCCATCACGGCAGAGAACATCATGACACAACACGCCTTACAAGTATAACTCCACCTTAAAGGTACTGACACATTTGCTTATTACAAGCCGGCTTATGAGCATGCTCATTAATGAGTATGCTCTCACGACTGTACACACTTGCTCATAAATGAACAGGCTTGGCTTGAGCTTTCTCATGAATGAGCATGCTCAAAGCCAACAATTGAACACACATGCTCTTTAAAGAGCATGCTCATGTCAAATAATAACTGTCATCGTATCTATAGAGACAATTCCGTTCGCCCAGAACATTTTATTGCTTGCAACTTGCAACGCAATTATTAATTATTTAAGAAAATTATAAGGATTATAAAAGATTTTATTTTATTAACGCGGTTAATCACAGGATACCATATTATTTGTCCCAGCTCTCAAAGGTCTCATAGAAATCGTTGTATCTCCCTTACTATCATAGTGAGAAGTATGATTTATGGTATTGGAAAGATAATACAACACGCTATATATTCAAATCTAAAAGTTAACTACAAAAAAATAAAATGTACACCTTTTTGAAACCAAACTTTCCGATCAGAATTTGAATAAAAATTATGAAACTTTGTGAACTTTTAAAGTTTTTTTTTACATGAAATGACAAAAAAGTGAGGTTACCATTATTAAAACTTTTAAAAGTTTTCATCCAAAAATTTTATATTTATATAATTACATGGTTATTTCCAATAATATAATTTAAAAGCATATTTCATCACCTTTCGAAAACAGTTTTTAGTTTTCGGATACGTTAACAAATATTCCATTTATTTAGATTTTATCTCAAAGCGGGAATATTTTTAGCCTCTGACAAAAAACGCCAAATTTTTGAAGGGATAAGAAAATTAAAAGATCTATATGGGTTCGTAATCGGATCACTAGAATAGCAAACCTTGGAGCAAGTAATCATTTGTTAGTAGAAATGCGAGATGTCAACGGATATAAAATTCATTTACAATGCTTCCGCAGTATTTGACGAGCTACTCTCTAAAATTGCATACAAAAACGAGATACTCAAATGCGGAATGCTATTCGGAAATGAGATCGGATTGAAATGAGCATGCTCATAAGCCAGCCTGTCCACACATGCTTAGAGGCTTCCCCTTCCATCCGATAATCCAATGAGCATGCTCACAAATCAAACGTCTGTCGATTTGAGAGTATGCTCTTTTGGCTTCAAATGAGCATGCTCATTACTAGCAACGTCACTGACACACATGCTACTAGGTAGCAATTGCTACAAGGTAGCATGCTCTTTGGCTTCAAATGAGCAAGTGTGTCCGTAGCATAATGTGCATTGTCTATGGATGATCTGCGCTTAAAGCGCTTAGGTGTGAACGGTCTGAAGGGATTGTATGGAGAGCGATATTTGGCGTGCTATGATCTTTTATAGTGTATAGCTGTGTCTAAACAGGGGTTAATTATACCGTGGTCATTGGGTTATTTTATTGGCTATGGCCAAAAGTAGAGAAAAAATAAAAATAATAATAACGAAAATAAAATATATAAGTAACTCAAAT
Source organism: Limnephilus auricula (assembly GCA_951813805.1). Lineage (NCBI taxonomy): Eukaryota > Metazoa > Arthropoda > Insecta > Trichoptera > Limnephilidae > Limnephilus > Limnephilus auricula. Next base: position 1,310,729 of record OX638416.1, read on the forward strand.
TAAAAACATAATAGGTATAAAGTAACTAATGAAAAGGTAACATAATAAAAAATCATATAAATATGTGAAATAATTAGAATTCAAGTTATGTGATAATAAGTGAAGGTGTATAACCTTATTTATAACAAAAAACAATGCAGATATTTTATGTACATTTTCACATATTATTATTGAAACATTAATATGATTTATACATCATTTTAACCACTTACACATAATTTTGTAAATTGTATATCAGCACATGTGACATAAGAAGAACTTAATTTAGCACACTTAGGGAAAATGTGCTTGAGTAACTTCGTAGCCATTTCACGGTAAGAAAAAAATGTTAATTCTACATGTTATCCTAAAACATGGAAGGTAATAAAAGCTTACTAACAATTTGGACAAAATACTCTAAAGGAAGAGTGATGTAACCTTCCACTACACATAGTCTAAGATGACTTTAAATCAAACTAATATAAAAACTCAATATTTTCTGTCGTTTAAGTCGATGCAATTTCAAAAAAGTAGCTAATTTGTGGTGACTAAAGCGCCATCAATGATCGCAATGAAACTAGGACCAATCGACGCAGAAAAAAAACTAAGTTGGACTGCATATATAACTCAAATTCACCCGATGTGGCGCTTTAGTCACTCTTCCTTTCCAGCGTCGATATAATATTGTTTCTGTAGGTGACATTTGTGATGCAAACATTGCAATTATTGTTATTTCTGTCCAGTCATTGACTAAGGCGTTAATTTTGTATCGTTTTATTAATAAAAGCGGCCGATTATTGTAAGGTTGTACAGTTAATGATATATTTCTATGGAGTCGGTTTCGTGAAATCAACTCAATAGCGCTTCAACCAACAGGTGTTTAAAATTTTCTACCTAATATCTCTGTTAGCTCCTTTATAACCAATCACATAGGGCCTATTGATTGATTTGTTGTCACATTTATACTTTTTTTGTTAGCTGAGACCTACTACCATCGCATAACAGGACGCTATCACAGCAGTGCCATGGATCTTCCCAACCCAGAGAGTGTTTCCATCAAGACGGAACCAGGGTCCCAGGAAGAAGGCGCAGGTGAAATGCCGTATATGGATATAGACATCCACCTTCCGGATGTAAAGAAGGAATGTTTGCAGTATGCTGAGAGTGTTCGGCCAACTAGTAAGTTGCATTTCAGACGACGCAGGCAGAACCACTCTACTTTTGACATCCGTGGAAACTTTCGATTTTAACTTTTTAATATCGTTTTACAGAAAACTGTCGACTAAGAAAACGTTTTACTTATAATAGTAGCAAACAGTTCCTAGTTATTTAAGCTGTTGCCTCGTCACATTTTTTTACTAAAATAAATAATCACAGGTTCTCCACTCCGAGAACATTTTTTTATAAATATGTTGTATAGCGTAAATCATTGATTCCGGAATTCATTATTCGATTGATTTTAAGAAACTGGACGCTTTATGATTTAAAATACGTTTTCCTCAATTTTCTCAAATTTGCATAAAATTAGCACCAATAGTCGTAATTTCCAATGTGACACTCAGCAAGTCCTTACATAATATTTTTTTTTTTTCCAGGTTATAATGTGGAGACTGTTCCCATTAAGACAGGACCCCGAGAAGAAGATGGAGGAGGGATTCCTTATGCGGAAATAGACATAGACCTGCTGGATGTTAAAAGGGAATGCTTAGAGCACTCTGAAAGTATTACCCAGACTGCAGGTAAAAATGATCTTAATTTATTTGAATTCTTATAATTTCATGTTTTTAATACCGAAACCTACTTATTAAGCTTTATCCTCCATCTTTTTCAGAATCATTGTCGAACCTGAAGATGTATCCTAGAGGAAAGAGTTATTCATGTTCCCACTGTAATTACTTCGCCCACCGTAAGTCGGTGTTAACACGGCACTTGCGCACACATACTGGAAAGAAACCTTTCTCGTGTTCTGACTGCAGCTTTTCGTCTTCTCAAATCGGAAATTTAAAATTACACATGCTTACTCACTCTAAAGACAAACCTTATACATGTTCCGAGTGCAACTATTCATTTTCTCTTAGGGGTATTTTAAAACGCCACATGCTTACCCATACTGGAGAAAAACCTTATTCATGTTCCTTCTGCGGTTATTCATGCTCTCGAAAGGGAATTTTAAAAGTTCACGAGCTTACCCATACTAAAGGAAAACCTTATTCATGTTCTGATTGTAGTTATTCATGTTGTGCAAAAGGAACTTTAAAACGCCATATAATAATAATAATTGGATGACTTGTATAGCGCCGTTTTTGTGAAAAATCACCTCAAGGGCGCTGTACAAATTTCAATAATTTCTACAATCTTACTTTTAACTACACACTAGACCAATATAAAAAACCTATGGCTAAAACAATGGATGCAAATCCACCGGTTCTTTGATCAGCGATACAAAACTATATGTACAATGCATCTTAACAACTAGCGCGGTGCTGCCTAAAAATGTAAATGTACATGTATTTTATTTTATATATATATATATATATATATATATATATTTTTTTTTTTTTTTTTTTTTTTTTAATGAAAATGTACAGGACCATACTTACCTGGTAGGTCACTTGAGATTAAAGTCAAAAGATGTTTATTTATATACAGTTTGCGCGCAGAGGACATAATAGCGAACACATGTTCTTGGAAAAGTAATTATTTGATCCTGGTAAATTTTTAATACTAATATATAATTATGTTATTTAAAGAACGTGTTTGGGAAAACCAAAATTAATTAATGGGCGGTACAGTAGTACATGAATTTTATTAGAATATTTATTTCTTAAATGAAGTCTCAGTCTCTCGTTAAGCGACGGATTGCTGTGAAGGCTTCGAATGATGTTAATCTAATAAGAAAATAGATTAAGATAAATTATAGGCAATACACGATACAAATAGATTTATTTAAGTTAAGGGTATGAGAGCCTAAATAAGTAGGTTTTTAGTTTTGACCTAAATTCTGTTGGGCTTGTTATGCATCTTAGTTCCGGAGGGAGTTTGTTCCAAGCCTTAGGCCCAGATACTTCGAATGCACGATCTCCAAACTTAGTATTTGGCTTTCGTTTAGGTTCTATCAGTCTACCTAGAGCTGATGATGTTGCTGATCTAAGAGTTGACTGCCTTGGACTAGTGTTTTCCGGGACGCATAGTTCAGATATGTAAAGTGGGGCCATTTCATTGATGGATTTAAACACCATCCAGCACAGTTTGTACTGGATTCTTTCAGGGCACTTAAGCCAGTGAAGGTTGCGAAGGTGTTCTGAAATGTGCGAATATTTAGAGACCCCGGTTATGAGCCGTGCCGCTGCATTAAACACGGATTGAAGTTTGTCGATTTGACATTTCGGAAGGCTAGCATAAATACCGTTACAGTAATCGAGACGTGAGACTACGTATGAGTTGATGAGTAATTTTGTTGCCTCCGTAGGAAGGTTTCTTCGAACTGATTTAAGTTGTCTTAGGTGAAAAAATCCGGTGCTTACAGTCCTATTTATTTGACTTTTAAGCGAAAAGTCCGAGTCTAGATTAACGCCAAGAAGTTTAACTGTTCTCTTTGGAATAATATTGCTGCCAGAAATGGAAACAGGTGAATCGTCTACCAAATGTTGCCGTTTGTTTGTGGCCGCCCAGAGAAACTCGGTCTTAGATGGGTTCAGTTTCAGCTTGTTTGAAGTCATCCAACGAGTTATTGCTTCTAGGCATTCAGCTACACGGATTTTGAGACTGTTGATTTCGTTTGGAGTGCAGTAAAATAAACTTGCTGATCGTCAGCGTAGCAGTGAGACAAGAGACCAAATGACTCGATTATTTTGGCGACATCATTTGTAAAAAGGATGAAAAGAAGTGGACCTAAAACGGATCCCTGGGGTACCCCTGAAGAAAGTGCAGCGAAGTTAGACAGTTTATTTCCAACCTTCACGGCTTGTAGGCGATTGGATAGATAGGATGCCAGCCAATTTTTGATGTCGGAATTCAAACCAAATGTTTCCTCTAATCTTTTAATGAGGAAGTTGTGATCAATCGTATCAAATGCTGCACTCATGTCTAGGAGTGAGATAAGTGCTAATTTTCCTGACTCAATGGCAAGAGTTATATCTGACAGCATACGAAGTAGTCCGGTTTCTGTTGAGTGGAACCTTCTATATGCGGATTGACGATTTGTGAATAATTTATTTGAATTCAAGTGACTGGTTATTTGTGCAGCAGCAATTTTCTCTAGGATTTTTGATATGAAAGGTAAATTTGAAACGGGTCGATAATTACCTAAGTTATCGGAATCTAGTTGTGGCTTTTTTAATATGGGTGTGACTATGGCTGACTTTAGAGGTTCAGGGAAGTGACCTGTGCTGAGAGATTTATTAAAAACATGAACTAAGAGCGGAGCTAAAACAATTGCACATTTTTTTAATAACCATGTTGGAATAGGATCTAGCCTGCACTGCTTATTTGGCGAACTTGCTATTAATTTTTTTACTTCTTCCAGCGTTGTAGATTTGAAGGAAGACAAATTTCCTTTGGAATTGAGAGTGAAAATTGGCGGAGGGGCGTGAGATGTGGATGCACGAATAGATTCAATTTTTTCCCGAAAGAACTTTGAGAACGCATCTGGGGTAATATTTATTTTAGTAGGAACTGTGGCTTCGGAAATAACAGTCTTGCTTACTCATACAGGAGAAAGACGTTTTTCATGCTCCGAGTGTAGCTATTCGTGTTCTCAAAGGGGATCTTTAAAATTTCACAAGCTTACCCATACTGGGGAAAAACCTTATAAATGTTTCGACTGCAAATTTTCATGTTCATTAAAGGCAAATTTAAAAAGTCACATGCTAAGGCATACAGGTGAAAAACCTTATTCATGTTCCTACTGCAGTTATTCATGTTTTGAAAAGTCACATTTAAATCGTCACATGCTTAGGCATACAGGTGAAAAACCTTTTTCGTGTTCGTTTTGCAGTTATTCATGTTCTCAAAGGGTATCATTAAAGCGTCACGCCCTTACGCATACAGGAGAAAAACTTTATTCGTGTTTCTACTGCAGCTATTCGTGTTCTCAAAAGGAAAATTTAAAGATTCACATACTTGCCCACACGAGAAAAACATCTCTTTGGTGTTCCGACTGCAATTATTCACGTTTTCGTTCTGGATATTTATTCATACTGGAGAAAAATCTTAATCATTTTGTTTCTACAGTTATTCAGGCTCTCAAAAGGGACTTTTTAACGTTCACGTGCTTAACCATGCTGAAGAAAAACGTTTTTCATTTACCTACTGTGGTTTTCAAGCTGTCAAAAGGGGTCTCAACTAAAACGCCAATTGCTTACTTATCTAAAAGGATGAAGGCCTTTTTTGATTGCAGCTATTTGTGTTCTTTAGTGGTATCTTTAAAATTTGCACACGCTCACCTTTGGGGAAAACCTTATTCATGATTTGTCTGAAACTGTTTATGTTCATTATGGTAAATGCTGGAGAAAAACGCGTGTTCTCAAAATACATCTTAGAGAATATGCGTAAGTATTCTTAGATTTACCGGAAAAAAACGTTTTTGATGCTGTGGCTGCATCTATTCAAGTTCTGAAAAGAAAAATTTTGAAAACCCCAAGGACTCGTAGTGGAAACCACCCTATTTGATATTCTAGCTGTAACTATGCATAATAGTATTAAAACCCTTTCTTTGGTTATTATTTGAGGTGATTTCTCACAAAAACGGCGTTATATATTGGTCCTTACATATGAAATCGGCGTTTTGCCGTACTTTCAACTTTGATCTCAAATATCTTCTCTTTGGTTATGAATTCCAAATTCAAATTTATACAGCTATTTACTTATGTATTTGTGTTTCGAAAATTTAAATTCATTTGTTTTTTCCTTAATTGTTTTTTTTTCTCTGCGTCACCAAACGCTCACAAGTAACTTTTTTGGAGTCAGTTTTCGCTTGAAGCATGGTTTGGCTGGTTCGGCAGGGTTCAGCCATTGCGAAGAGCGCTTCGGATTATCGTACAGGATCCACTTTTCATCACAGTTGATTTAAAATCCCTTCATTATTTTGCCGGTTGAGTAATGCAACGCAGCAGTCAACGCGCGTTTGTTGATTTGCTTCACTCAATTCGTGAGGTACCCACCTTCCAAGCTGTTTCATCTTCCCAATTTGCTTCAAGTGGATTAAAACAGTTTTATCAATAATACCGCAGCCTGCAGCTAACTCGGACGTGGGTTGCGATGGATCCGCTTCCACAATAGCCTTCAATTCTTCATTATTAACTTTGGTCTCCGGCCGTCCACGGGGCTTGTTCTGCAGGTCGAAATTTCCAGAACGGAAACGTTGGAACCAAAAACGCACTGTGTTTTCTTTTGCGGCACCGTCGCCATACACATCATTAATCCTTCGAGCCGTTTCTGCAGCACTGGTGCCACGGTGGAACTCGTACTCGTAAATAACGCGATATTTCAAGTTTTCCATTTTGTAAACTAAGTGACGCAAAGAAAAAAACAAATGCATTAGAACACAAATACATGAGTAAATTGCTGTATAAATTTGAATTGGATATTCCTTACCAAAGAGAAGATATTTGAGATCAAAGTTGCCAGTACGGCAAAACGCCAATTTCATATGTAAGGACCTAATTTTAATCGGTTAAATGATTACCATTATTATTGCAATAAGTTTCGTTCACAAAAGACTGCTTTAAAAACTCACATGCAGAATTTTATTTTAGGACAGAGTTCACTAGAAGGGCTATTTTTGTATACTGAAATTAAAGTATAGATTTAAGGAGGAAATTGGGATTTATTTTCTCTGGAATTTAAAATTTACAGTAAATCTTGACCTGACTCACTAATCACTCGCGCAATCACATCTTATACCCATTATGAAAAAGTATTACAATTAGACATTTTTCACGATTCATTGCGAACATACAAAACACAATTATTAAATTTCTTGTCGTTTTATTAAACTTTAGTGACCAAATAATTTTTTATTTTAAATTGTTATTTTTTCTTCACTCATACTCTTTCATTAATGTTTGATTCTTTTCATTATTTTCATCTTAATTTAGTTTTAAAACCTTAAATTACCTATTGACATTTTAAAGATTTACGTAATAGGTACAAAACCATGTAATTTTTTTTAAATACCTTACAACTTATATTAAATGTACTGTGTAAATCTTATAAATAAACAAATCCAAATACTTCATGTGAATTTTAGAATATTCATATTTCATTTAATTTGGTGATTTGGTTACAGCGTTTTTTAAACTATTTTTTTTAATGTTAATACCCCACAAAAATTCCACCTGCTCCCAACCGTCTGGAGCCAGTTAGACTATGGGATAGGTTGTGGTAATGAAGGTAGTGGAGAGTGAAAGAGGAAGGTGGGAAAATACGTAGCTATCTGGTCACCAAACAAAACTTGAGCCATTTTAGGCAACGTTTCAATTCTGAATGGTGGTCTTTCGCCAGGGCCTTACTGTAAGTGTCTTCCTCTCTGGAATAACTGTTTATTATTTTATATTATTAAAATGGGAAATAACAAACTAATCAAATAAAATGTATTTATTCACACTGGGATTTGAACCCGTGACTTTCGGATTACTAGTCGTTAGCCTTAACTCTCGATCATGGAGGCCGTCAAATCTTGTATTATTAGGTAATAAAATTTATCCCTCTTCGTAATTAATAAGCGTGTTTTATAATTTACATAATTAATAAACAATCATTTAGGTACCACATATTAATGATTGTGTATCAGAGTATTTTTTTTTCCATTTGTAATAATCGATACCTTTGTTTTGAACCTGTTGCTGACAGAATTAGAAGCATTATTTTGTTTGTAGATTTTGATAATATATTCATAGCATTTTAGTATTTTTACTTTATATACTTTTGAAATTGCTCAAATCTAAATCACCCATACAACTGGTGTGTGAACTGCTTTGTTCCACTTATAGTTGGATTCCTAAAAAGTATCAGAAATAAGTTGGATCTCAAGACAACGCGCCTTGTTTGCAATTCTATTGTAACTCCGCATTTAAATTATTTTTCTAGTGTTTTATTTTTATGTAACGAAGCCTAAAATAATAAACGACAGGTTATACAAAATAGGGTGAAGAAGATGATATTAAAGTGCTTTTAAACATTTTTACTAGAGTTAAAATTGTGTCACAAAATTTAAATATGATGACAACTAAACAACGTGCAATATATAATACTTTAACAATGCTGTACAAGCTCAAAAATAATATGCTGCCAAATTATCTGAAAATTAATATTATGTACCCCGAAAATGATTATAATTATCCTACGAGAAGATGCAGAGATTTTTGGCTTCCCAACACTAAACTTTCGTGCACCCAAAACAGCGGTTTTGTGAAGGGAAAAATAATAACAATAAGAAAGCCTTAAACCTTAGCACTTTTCGTAGGACATTGCTATATATGTTTAAAATAATCTTTGATCTGATTACAAACAGTAAATTATTGTATTTCTTCACACTGACACTTCCACACTGGACCGGTGTTACACATCTACAATAACTAGAATTTTACCCAATATCTGAGTGGTTTTTTACACCATGTAATGTGCACTTTGACTAAGGCTAATGTCAGGAAAGAACAAGTAACAACAGACTACACCGATATCGGCTCGCAACCAGCGTTAACGCGTCTCCCGTCGCCACGGTCTCTCGGCCAGTGCTCGAGACGACAGAGTTATTTGCAACAATAAATGTCTATACACTACATCCCTCCCTTATTATTGTTTTTGTAAATATAAATAAACTTATAAATATTTTTTTTATTTTTCCATAAGTACCTGTATCAAGTACTTTCAGCAAGTCCTTATTCAAATCATGTTTAATCACTAATCTTCAATAATTTCCTCATTATTGACCATCAATTTATTCACTCGAGTTATGATTGATTTACATCGCCATTATCGTTTGTTTAAGCATCACTAGCATTATTCTCATCATCTAGCACCTTCCATTGTCCTTCCACTAATTTGAGGTGTACGACGTTTCGTCTGATTCGCTGACCAATTTTATCATTCCGAAGACTTACGACTTCTCCTTTGTTCGATTCTACGGTATGTGTTTCAGGTTCGTAGTTTAAGCTCAGCTTGTTTCGTCTAGTCATGTTCTTGACGTATACTATATCTCCAATTCACAATCAGTAGCTCTTCTCTTCATGTCCACATATTCCTTAAGTTCTTTATCTCTATCCCTCTTTTCAAGATCCTCTGAGAGATGCGTCATGTCCTGAATCATAGGCAGCTTGTCTCGAAATTGTCGTCTAAAGAACAGTTCTTATGTGTGTGTTTTTCCTGTAACTGTGTGTTGTAGTACATCACCATGTATTCACGAAGAACCTTTTTCTAGTTCTTTTCCTCTACTTGAGAAATCTTGAGGCGTTTTCGGGTGTCCCTATTCTGGCGCTCTACCTCTCCGTTTAGTTGCGGCCAGTAGGGAATAGTATTACAGAGTCGTATGCTCCTCTTTGTACAGAAATTCTTAAATCTTCGCTGGAAAATTGTTTCCCGTTGTCTGCTGTAAGCGAGACCGGATTGCCAAACCTGTTAAAAATGTATTTAAGCATTCCGATTATTTCGGAACTTGTTATGGTTCTGCATGTTTTCACCTCTTTATATCTGGTGTAATAATCCACGACTTCCAGGACGTAATCTCCACTAGGTAAGGGGCCTATGAGGTCAATTGCTATGTCAACCCATGGTTCGGAAGGTAAGTCTCTTCTTTTTAATGGGTTTGGGGCGCTGGGTGCAGAGACCAGGATGCATCCTTTACAGGCTTTGAATATGTTTTCACCATCTTTGTCGCACTTAGGCCACCATACCTTTAGTCCTCAATCTGCCCTTCATCGTGACTATCCCCAGATGGCCTTCGTGCGCAGCTTCCAGAAGACTTCTGCGTGATTTGGTTGAGATTACCATTTTCGTCCCCTGAGGAGAATATCGCCATGAAAGCATAATTCATTCCGGAAGAGTTTATAGGCTTTAACCGTTTCTTCCCAGTTTCCATCGTAAAGGCCCTCTCTAACTTTCTCTATCTCTGCATCTCCAAGGGAACTCTCAGTGATCTCTTGCAATGGGATGGCTACTGGCCGTGCAGATTCGGTAACCGCTTGAACTTTGTGTCTTTAAATAAAGCCGTCGGGTTTGTTGTCATCTCACAGAATCTCGATAGTGGATCGGCTATGTTGGTTTTTTCCCCGGACTATATTTCACCTTGAAATTGTAGGATAGTAGTAACCTAAATTTGGTACCTTCAAGAGTGCCGCTTTGAAATAATTAAATGCGTTCTTTTGGGCGTCGCCCCAGTCATATTGAATATCCATTGTTATGGAACGCCCTATAGCTGGTAGAATATACATAACAACAATCGCCGCGGCCGGTTAAAACTTGTCACAGCAGTCCCGTCCCCCACCGTTTCCTGCATCCCCTACCTCCTCTCCCTTCTACTCCCCACGGCATTCCGGCCGCCAGTCAGTCGAAAGTTGCTCCCTGCCTCGGACGCACGCACACACAGTCGAAAGTTGCTCCCTACCTCGGGCGGACGTTAAATCCGATCCGCGAAAGTCTAACGGCCGTTTGAATCGCAAAATGAGCCGAATTGATTTATAAGCCGCAATGTTACTACTAGTCCGCAATGGAATGTAGAATCGGTTTTGCCAAATATCGGTGTTATAATGGTTCGCGGACCCCAGAAGAGTGCCGAACGTGCCGGAAGCTGAGACCTTCGCCCCCACACATGTAAGCTGATCACCAGATTCCCCCCTTTTTTTCAATGTGTCCGTAAAAATACGATAGGGTCCCGCGTAAAACCATGACTCAGAGAGTTTCGATGCAGAGACCACGAGGTATAAACACTTTAGCTAGGTTTGTGTAACATGCATTCTTGTATAGCCCTGTACTGAAATAACCTGTATACTGTGTTCTGAATTGTCAATACATGAATCTATTTAAACATATCTTGTTGTCAATCTGCTCCGGCAGGAGAATCTCGTAGAGTATTGATTCCCCAGGTGACCGAGGAGGAAGGAGTTCTGGAAGCATTCATTTGCGACCCACGCCTGAGATAGAGGGTGCCCTTTGCTCCCGTTTGAGCTGGCTTTGGGGCTTGTTTTGGGGCTAGCTGGACCTGGCACAGTTGTCGGCTATTGGGGCTGACAATTGGCGACCAGAGAAACCCCGTAACAATTGGCACCATAACGTGGGGCTCCGAATTTTTTTTTCTATCCCGGTCGCTATGCGGAATGAAAACTTGTCGAAATCCTCCCCGCATAGGAATTGTTTTGTAAACATTAATTATGCTTTTGTTACTCTGTACCCAGTGAACAGTGAATTCTGTGAAAAAAAACCACAGAAATCTATGTGTAAGTCGGATCCATACATCGCAGTTGGAATAACGGCCATCTTGAACGCCCAAAAAAGCACCAACCGTTTTGACCGCGAAATTGACTGCGCATGCGTAACCCCTTTGTTTACCGAGCTACGGTCAACTTCGCGCCAACACCAACGGCAAGTGTTCACGCAGTAGATACCTATTCTCTAGATTGCGCGCGCAAATGCATTGTCTCGCGCCAAAAACCCAACGGAAAAAACCGGTCGAACAAAACAATTACTTGTTGCTATGCGTTTTTTATAACCAAAACGCTTCTTATAACCAAATCGGATTTGGCAATGAAAATGATTTTTATAAACTTGATTCTGGAACTACAATCATTTTGTGAATCCTTTGATTAGAAATCTCACACCTACGTTTTTTTTCTGCACAATACACCAATAGGCCCACTTGTCTGTCAAATTGGTACAGTTTATATTCCACCAAATGGACAAAATAATGATTTTCTTTCCCATTCTATGTTGTAGGTACCGTAAATTTTTTTTTTTTCAACATAAGTGAAAAGTGAATTGTGTTTTTTTTCCTTACATAAGTGAAAAGTGAAATAATAATAAAACCCATGATTGGTCCCATGAATAAATAAAATAATTTTAATATGGTTAACGTATCAAATTCCATATTCAGTTATTTTCTTCCGGAAGTTTACCCCCTATTTGCCAGAAAAGTGCCTTTTGTGAATTTTAGTGCCTTTCTCAGTTCAAAGTGATTTGTGGAAAATAAAAAACCCATTTTCTAAGGGTCAGTCCTGGCCAAATTTTCAAAAAAATAAATAAATACTTGTGAATTTCACAATTTTCCCAAAAGTGGTCAGTGAAACGAAAAAACCTTTACTACTAAGGTCTTTCCACGCAAAAATTTTTTTCACTTCCTCTTTCCTTGGACAAAGATTTTGGTGTCATGTATACTAAATTGTAGTGTGAAACACAGTTTTCTATAACTATTTTGGAAGTGCCAATTAGTGATTACCAAGTGAAAAGTGCCTCACAAAAATTAATTTTGCGTTTTCTAAAGGAAACCCCTGGCCAAATTTTTTTCACCACCCGGGAAACTCACAATGGATAATAACCAAGCTATTGCGTCATCCAACCTGGGCATAATTCCCAACGTGCACAGCTTATCCAAGGCACTCCTACAAACTGCTTTAAAGGATAGAGGACTCTCGCCATCAAGCAAATCCAAATCTACATTAAAAGCATATGCACTTTTATTCAACAAAAAGTACATTAGGAGAATAAACCTCGCTCCCTCAAGCGAAAATAATTCGCGTTCAGCTACGCAAATGTTGGATAATCTTGCCCCTAACAATGAACCTATGCCGCAAGTATTGATAAAACAGGACATCACACCCACCTTGACACAAGATAAAACTTACGATTTATCATCCTGGAAAGTCAAATATAATGGCGTCTCCGATGTGCTGGATTTCATAGACCGTATTGAAGAAACGGCTACAATTAAAAATATCCCATTCGAGATTCTACGGAAAAACTTTATAGAACTCATCTCCCCAGAATTAATACCCTGGCACCGCATTCAAAAAACTAAATGCAAGGACTGGAATAAACTCAGATCTGCCCTAATCTCCAGCTTCGGAAAGACGGAGGCCCAGCACCGGATCAAATTATCTTTACTATCTATCAAACAGCTAGTAAATGAACCCGTGGCATCATTCATAGAAAGGGCTGAATCCATTAATATCAAACTTTCACATCCTGTTTCGGAAGCTGAACTATTACCAGTCATAACTGATGGCCTTTTAAGCAAATACGAGAACATCATTACCTCACAAAAAATTGCATCCCTGGCCCAATTAAACGAAGTCTGTCTCCTTCTGGAATCGTACCAGGACAGAAAAAACATAAAGAATATGCCTAATAATATAGTGGTGCCAAGCCGCTCGTCTGGTTTGAAGCCAGAATTTGACAACAAAAAAGTGTGCTCTTTTTGCAAAAAAGTGGGCCATCTGGCCACTACTTGTTTCAAGCAGGCGAGGCTGTTGGAATCCAAGGAACCCCGAACTTTCAAGAGGCATCACTCTAGGGACCGCTCTCCTCCGCGCGACGAACTGCGCAACATTTTCAAAAAATCAAGGCACAACACTGAAAGGTTACAAAACCCAAGCGATGTTAGACCTCAGGTGGACTTCTCCAAGCCCCCACCAAATTTCTACATGAAGAGGCCAAAAAACTAAATAATAACCTCTCAGGCACCCATTCTGAACCAAGGTCTAAAGAATGGACTGATTGGTTATCACACATTAAATATTTTAACCAGACCTTAAATGTTTCTTCGGTTTGTTGCAAACAAGCTAAAGATGGGAGACCCTATGCTTTTTTCTCTGTTAACAATGTACCCTTTTCCGGTTTACTTGATAGTGGTGCATCTGTCAGCTGCCTTGGCAACAATGCTCACCTGCCGTTTGTTTTTTTTTTTTTTTTTTTTTTTTACATTAACTCCACACAGGAGGCCCTGAGGAAAATAATTTCCCTCAGGGCCTATGTCATCTTTGAAGATGCTGTGAGGAGGGTCTTTTTGAGGAGAGGAAGGAGTGAACGTGGGTCTTGAAGAGACCCATGTTATAGGAAGGAGGAAACACAGAGGCCGGCAAATCGTTCCACAGCCGAGCTGTTGAACACAAGAACGAGTCGTAGAAGCGTCCCGTTCTCATGTGACAAATGTCAACCGTGTACATATGTTGGGCGAGCGTTTGGCGTGTTTCCCGACTATGCACCGGTGCCGAGGGGATCAATGAGGCTAGTTCCTCGGAGCATCTTCCATTGAAATACCGGTAGAACAAGGAAAGCATTCCTACCCGACGCCTGTGCTCTAAAGATTGCAATCCGTTTGTTAAGACGGGAGAATCTATCAAACGGACCGCCCGTTTCTGCACAGAGTCGAGGGTGTTTTTCAGGTACTTTGGGGCTCCAGACCAGAGGTGGCTGCCAAATTCAACCGTGGGGCGCACTTGCGATTTGTACAGGGTTAGCAGTTGTGTACTATTAAAGTATCTGCGGGCCCTGTACAGTACGCCCAGTTTCTGAGAGGCTAACTTAACTCTGGCCTCGATGGAGCCCCCATATCTGAGCTGGTCACTTAGAGTTACACCGAGCATATCAATGGAAGACCTGTTCGGAAGAATGCTACCGTTGAAGGAGACTAGATAGTCATTTCGATCCCTTTTAGACGTAATCAGACATGATTGGGTCTTTGATACATTGAATTCGACGAGATTATTCTTACCCCAAGAGAAAACACTCTCGAGGTAAGCGTCCATTCTTTGCTTCAAAGCCCTCCGAGCCATTGGAATTTGTGCACCCTTTGGGGGCTTGTCAAACAAAAAGCTATCATGGACTGTACTGTCATCCGCGTAACAATGAATTGGTGCACATGTCAAAAGGTCATTGATGTGCAACAGAAACAAAGTCGGAGACAGAACCGATCCCTGTGGGACGCAAGCGTTTATCGAATGCGAGGAAGAGGTGAAACCATCAGCAACCGTCTGAATCGACCTCTCCCTCAAAAAGTCGGCAATCCACCTGCACAAGGATGCGGGAAGTCCGTAAGAAGGCAGTTTGTTGACAAGTCCTCGGTGCCAAACCCGGTCAAAGGCCTTGGAAATGTCCAGCGCAACCGTTTGGGTCTCACCGAAACGTTCCAGGCACCGCCCCCAAACATGCGTCACATACGCGAGAAGATCACCGCACGAGCGGTTCTGCCGGAATCCGTATTGACGGTCGTTAATAATTTTGTTCTTCTCGAGGTATGTGAGCAGTTTGTCGTTGATCACACGTTCCATCACCTTGGATAGAACTGATGTGATCGCTATGGGACGGTAGTTGGCCGGGTTGGAGCGGTCACCCTTCTTTGGAATAGGATGGATGACCGCTTTTTTCCAACCAGAGGGTACAGAGCCAGAATTCAGGGACATTTTGAAAAGCTTTGTCAAAATCGGAGCTATTTCTGCAGCGCACCTCCGCAATACCAGGGCGGGGATTCCGTCAGGCCCACTAGCTTTATTAACATCAAGCCCTCGTAAAACCTGGAGCACATCCCGATGCCGGATCCTCAGCTTTTTCATATAGAAACCGCAGTGAGGGACCGACGTCGGGACTGCACCCCGATCATCGAGGGTTGAGTTATCCGCAAACATTTTTCCTAATAGGTTAGCCTTTTCGGTGGCGGTATTTGCTAGTGAGCCATCAGGTCTGGTAAGAGGTGGCAGACTGGATTTGCAGAAATTGCGACCTATTGAGCCCGCAAGCGACCAGAAGGCTCTGCTGCCATGCGGGCATGCAGCCAGCTTTTTGCTGATCTGCAGGTCGTGCTCGAACTTTGACCTATTTATGATCTTCTTGCTTTCCTTTGCCAATTTGTTATATGCTGCTCTGTTTTCGGAGGTTCTAGATGTGTTGTAGGCTCGGTAAGCCGCGTTTTTTCGCCGAACTGCTTCGGAGCATTGTCGACTGAACCACGGCTTTGAGCCCACACCAGTTTCTTTAACAGTGGATTGAATGAAGCCATCCATCGCGGATGTAATGACTTCACCAATTTCCTGGGCACATCTTGAGGGATCCGAAGTCCGAAAACAGACAGCTGACCACGGGAAAGCATTGAAATGAGCCCGCAGACCGAACCAGTCTGCTGACCTATAGTGCCACACTTTTCTCTTCAGCCTTTCTTTTGGCGGTCTGAAGTTGACAGGGATTGAGGTCGTCACCAGGCAGTGGTCGGACGATCCTAAAGGCGCTGTGACCTCAATCTTGTAACCGTGTGGCACAGTGGTTAAAAATAGGTCTAACAGATTGGAGCGGTGAGTCTGGACATCAGGAACCCTTGTAGGCTCCTGAACCATCTGCTCCAATCCGTGGCAAAGGGCAAAGGATTCCGCCTGTCGGCCAGCTGAGTCTGTTGGTCCTGAGAACTTCAACCATGGTTCGTTATGAACGTTGAAGTCCCCCAGAACCACAAACTCAGCCGAAGGGTAGCGGGGCAAGAGGTCATCAATAGTCTCGCTCAAATGTTTGAATAGCTCGGATGTGTCTGATTCGCTAAGGTTCGGTGAGCGGTATAAACACGCGTAGAATCTTGCCGTACTGGCAAGATTGACGCGCACCCACATTACGTCGAATCTGGGTTTTTCCAGATTCAACAGACGCACACAGTTGACGTCAGATCGGCTATAGAGACAGACACCTCCTTTGGGTCTGAACTTGCCAACGAGGGCATAGCCCGGGCAGTCCAGATAGGAGGCATCTGGAGGCTCAGCTATCTGTGTTTCAGAAAGGAAAAGAAGGTTAGGACGCATTGATAGAAGGTGGTGATGTACTTGGTTTAAATTTGTGTGCAGGCCGCGAATGTTGGCAAAATTTACCAACAGTTTAGGCCCGCACCGGGGACGCCTTCTACTCGCCGCTGTCAAGATGTTAGTTGTATTGTTAGTTAACAGTGATTTTAGAATTTCGCCCCAATCGACACACCTGACGACTGCGGATAATGTTTCCCAGCCAGGCATCGGTGCCCTTGCCCTACCAATTAATTGTAACAATAAAATAGTTACAATCAATTTTCTAATAGTGCCCTCTATATCCCAGAATTTCATCCTTGGCGTTGACTTCTGGAAGGCTTTTAATGTTGCTCCCCAAGTATTTAATACCTCTGGCGAAACCTCCACTGCTGCTCAAATTAGTGAAATCCGCACAATAATACCTCACGAAAATTTAAGCACGGACCAAGCTCTCCAACTAAAGGAAATGGTCAACAAATTCGAATCAATATCTTTCGAAAAATGTGGATTAGGTTTGACAAATTTGGTTGAACACCATATTAAAACCAATGGCCCACCCATAAAGCAACGTTATTACAACTTAGCCCCCCAAAAACTTAAACTTTTAGAAAATGAACTTGATGAAATGTTAAAAATGGGTGTGGTGGTTCCCAGCAGAAGTGCATGGACCAACCCAACCCTTTTGGTTTCTAAAAAAGACGGCTCTGCACGTTTCTGTCTCGACAGTAGACGTTTAAACTCTTGCACGGAAGCCGATGCGTACCCCTTACCTTACGTCCACGCAACCTTAGACAAGCTGCGTAATGCCAAGTTCATCTCCTCTGTTGATCTAAGCAAAGCTTTTTGGCAAATACCCTTGGACGCAGAATCGTGCGAAAAAACTGCTTTCGTTGTACCTGGTAGGGGAATGTTCCATTTTAAAAGATTACCCTTTGGTCTAAAGAACAGCCCCGCCGAGTTGCAAAGACTGATGGACAAACTTTTCGGTCCTGAAGTCGATAACAGCCTGTTTTGTTACTTTGACGACCTTATCATCGTCAGCGATACCTTTGAAAAACACCTATTAATGCTGGAGAAGGTTTTTCAACAACTCAAGTTCGCTGGTTTAACCATCAACTTGAAGAAGTCAGAATTCTGTAAGTCTCGTCTACGTTATTTGGGATTCATTGTCGACGAAAAAGGTCTAAGAACAGACCCGGCTAAGGTGGAAGCCATGGCAAACTTTCCCCGACCCAAAAACGCGAAGGAAGTCAAAGGTTTCCTTGGACTTGCAGGTTATTACAGGAGATTCATCAAAGACTTTTCCACTATTGCAGCCCCCTTAAATAAAATTACCGGCATCCGTAAAGGTGTCAGCAATTTCCGTTGGTCTGTTGAAGCGGAAGAAGCGTTTACAACTTTAAAAAATGCTCTTCAAAAAGCACCCGTTCTGAATTGCCCGGATTTTGCACTCTCTTTTACCCTCCACACGGATGCCTCCAATGTAGGAATCGGTGGAGTCCTTACTCAAGAGTTCCCTGACGGCGAACACCCTGTAGCGTATTTTTCCCGTACATTAAATAAACACGAGAAAAACTACGGCATTACCGAAAAAGAGTTATTGGCTGTATTGGATTCTGTTCACCATTTCCGCGGTTACATAGACGGTAGCAAATTTACTGTAGTCACAGACCATAGTAGTTTGAAATGGTTGATCTCTTTAAGCAATCCCTCCGGTAGACTCGCTCGTTGGGCCTCCCGTTTGTCTCAGTACAATTTTGATGTTGTTCACCGTAAAGGCGCGGACAATATTGTCCCTGACGCTCTTTCAAGAATTGAACTGGCCTCATTAAATGTTGACACAATTGCCCCCCCCCCCCCATCCACAAAAGATGAATGGTACTTGAAAATCTTTGAAGGTTGCAAAAACAATCAACAAAAGTTTCCTAATTTTATCATAAAAGAAGGACAGCTATACCGTAATTGCAAGGTACCACTATCCATCCTCGAAGATTACTCGTGGAAGCTTGTCGTTCCCCTCGAAGGTAGAGAACAAATAATTATTGACAATCATAGTGCTCCCGACTCCATACACCCAGGAAATTTCAAGACGTATAAAAAGATTTCCTTGAAGTATTACTGGCCTGGTCTCTTTAAGCAAGTTCGCAATTACATCTCTAAATGTGAAATTTGCAAAGCTTATAAACATAGCACGGCAGCACCTGCCGGCCTAATGGGTAATCCCAAACGTGCCGACAGACCCTTACAGTCATTGTCAATGGACCTCGTCGGACCTTTTCCTCGAAGTTATGCCGGACACATGCACATACTTAGTGTAGTGGATGTTTTCACTAAATTCTGTTGGATCTTCCCTTTAAAAAGAGCCAACGCGTCCGCCATCATCAAACTTCTGGAAAAACACATCTTTATACCTTACGGAACACCCAGGACCGTAATTGTTGATAACGGAAAACAGTTTATTGCCCAGGAATTCAAAGAATTTCTTGCCAAATCCGGAATCAAGGACATTTATTATAATACCTTGTACACTTTCCAAAATAACACTGTCGAACGTTATAACCAGACAATCAACACAGCTCTGGCTATTCTAGTTGATAAAGATCAACGTACTTGGTGTAAAAACCTAGATAAAATTCAGGCTGCTATGAACAACACTGTCAATCTGGCCACTGGTTACACACCTTTCTTCTTAAAACACGGCATGGAACAAGTTGTCCATGGCTCTCTACATAGGGACACTAACTTTCCGACGCCAATTGCCACCACAAGCAACCCCACCGCGGACTATGCCCACCGTCTGGAAGAACTGTCGGCCATTTACAGTGAAGTCACTGATGCTCTGCTCCTGGCTCATCAAAAGAGCGCGGACAGATATAACCTACGTAGGAAACATGTCACCTTCAATACAGGAGACATAGTTTGGAGAAAGAACAACACACTTTCCCAAGGAGCCATGTATTTCTCTGCCAAGCTGGCACCACGTTTCGTGAAGGCCAAAGTTCTAAGAAAAATATCAGATCTAGTGTACTCCCTGTCTGACTCGTCTGGTAAACACATTGGTAATTACCATATTAAGGATATTGTAAAGTCTGGAAGTGAGGAGTCAAGTAAAACTGCCCCCACCATCTCAGCAAACTTAAAATGATCCAGTGTGTATCACCACAACCTTTTGTAAGCACATCAAGTCTTGTAATGGCTGGCGTGTAAAGTGTCAATTACATGTCCACCCTTTCGTTGATAAAACGAATATTGTTTAAAAAATCACTTTTGTAAATTTATGTACACTCCACGGTGTAGTTTGCTCCCGTTCATGTTCTTGAATTGGCAACCACCGTAATTTTGTTTCACACATCCTTTTATTTTTTTTCTCTTTTCTCACCTGTCCTAAAATTGATCACTTTAGAGCAGAGACACCCTTCGAGTCACAATGTTTGGGAAGTCATGAACCCAATCATTGCCTCTCAACCCCTCACACTACGCAACGTTCATGCCATGGCACGCTTTGCTATGTCATGCAATATTGTAATTTTCACCATTTTTGTTTGTTGTTTTTTCATCATATCGGAAGGAATCTCTTCAATTTTTTTCTTTTTCCATGAAAATTATGTTCTGCAAGTACTGGAGCGTCGTTCTAAAATCGGATTTGGTAAACTCCAAAGTGTTAAATCACGAACCAGGACTAGTTAACCATCTTAACACGCTCCATATTTTTACCTATCATGGTAAAGATAAGTGGTTACTCACATAATCACATTCCTTGTGCATAGTAGTTTTCAATTTTTCTTAAAAATTGATGGCGTCCTACCCGAGCTCTTTGCTAACAAATTGGATTTTGAC
This sequence comes from Limnephilus auricula, assembly GCA_951813805.1. Taxonomy (NCBI): domain Eukaryota; kingdom Metazoa; phylum Arthropoda; class Insecta; order Trichoptera; family Limnephilidae; genus Limnephilus; species Limnephilus auricula. The sequence continues at coordinate 1,331,287 of OX638416.1, forward strand.
ACGTCCATTTTGAAATCATATGTATATAAATAAAGGAAAAACCTTTAAATTGGTCTTTCCACCCTTATGCAAATCCTCATGGGCTCATTTCAACTAAAGTACGTAAAACCAAATACTCGGTCTTTTGTTGTTATAAGAAGTCCTCGATTTGTCTTTTCTCTACTATTATAACATGTATGTCTTGTATTACATGCTTCAACCCCTTCGGAAAAGGTTAATAACGGCAACCTTGATTTCCGTACATAAATAACTGCAGTTTAACGTAAATCATCAATGTTTTGTTTGATCATCGTTTTACAAACATTGGCATTCATCTCCAGTTCCGCCATAACCTGGTAGGTTTGTAACTGCACAAAGGGTATGTAAAACCATATTTGGTCCCTTTCCTTGGCCTTCCTCACTGTAGGTTGCCACAACGAAGAGTGTGTAAAACTATAAGTCCGTTCTCGTTGTTGTCACATGGTGTAAACAGGAATGTACCCTGTCATCACCCCGCCCTTATAACATATGAAGTAACATAAATTGCTTACCTCCTTGTTATTCTATCGTACGCTCTTGGGCTACGGAGTTAGTTAATCTAACAAATCTTTATAAATTGTGTCAAAACGACCATTGTTAACGTTTATTGTGTTGTATTTAAACGTAACCCTGTTACATTATAGGAGAGATCCTTAGAACATCCACCATTATAGGAGGGATCCTTAAAATACCTGCCGCGATACGAGAAGTTCGTCATAATCACTTTTGCTCATAGCTAAATGTTATTGAGTTGGTCGTGTGACATATTTGTCATGAGTACCGTTTTGTATAATCTGTTTTGGTCGTGTGTCATTCATTTGTCATGAGTACCACCCTGTTTTGGTCGTGTGTCATTCATTTGTCATGAGTACCGCTTTTATGTATAATTGTGTACAACCCTTGCACACGAGACGTGGAGACGTTAAAATACTTACCGCGATTCGTGCGAACGACATACTATCGGCTTTGCCATCTTCTTTAAGAGGCATTGTATAAACTCTTTGACTTCTGTCTATAATTGAGTTATATCTTGCATGTATTTGCATATTTTGTACACTATACGTGGAGACGTCAAAATACTTACCATGAGTCGTGCGAACGAAATAATATCAAACCCTTTGTGTGCGATCTACGAGATGTAGTCCACAACCCTTTGTTGTTATTCAACGCCAATGCCCTTGGACTTCCTGTTTTTTACTTCTTTGCAAAAAGGAAAGAAGCCCAGGAATATCTACTATCCCAAAAGGACTAGTTAGTAGCTTCACTGCTAACTATGGGGCATAGTGCTGTGGGAGTTAATCGATTGAGCACAAAACCACCTAACTCGTTGTCTGGGGAACGAATAAGAAAACCCCCAGGTTTGTGAAATTGGAGCGAGGGTCTGTCTTTTCTCACAATCATGTAGAAGTTTTTAAAATGACTCCTAATCTTTTGCCCAATACACGCGAAAGATTAGCCTCTTGGATATAAGGTGTATTCAAATTTCTCCTCATCCCTTTTTAAAATGTAAAGAGTCAGGAAATCTGCTGGTTGATTATGTTTCATCCTCACATAGAGTTTGAATTGGAAATTAGTCCAGTCTCTAGCAAATTTCGTAACTCGTCTCCTTTCTCCACTCCTCCCTCCCATCCCCCATGTTCTCAGACTTATGTTATGAAGTGAAAAATCTGTCGTTGACCATATTTCGCCCTCACTTGGAGTTCGAATAGGTAATTGTCCGGTTATCTACAGGTTTTCCCCCTCAATCTCTGCATACGTCTCACCATTTTTTTGTTTTTCTCTCTTCTCAATTCTACGAAACACATTCATGAATGTTGGATATGTACGATATGCACTTGGCGTACCGTCTGTCTCCTTTTGACAACCTTTATTCATGAATTGGTTTCCCTTTGCCGTGACTAGTTCACGATTCCTTGTCTTGTTCTTTGGAATTCTACGAAAATGTTACCATCTCATGTTAACATAGGCCATAGAGGGCCGGTTGTTTTTTAACCAAGACATATTGTCACTCGGCAAACGCCAAGCCATCCTGGTAAAGGATAATGTTCATGTAATCACAATTTAGTTAGGAATCTCTCTCTTCGTTACTCTCTGGGTCGGTTGGTTAAAACCTCGTTTATTTCTTTATTTGGACACATTTTGTTTCTCTCCAAACCTTTTCTTCATTGGTCCCTAGGCAGGTAAACTTCAAGAATTTTGCTCTAATAATAATTTCTGCCGGATTTAAAAAGAAGCCCAGGCGGATGTCATCACCAACAGCCAAGCTGAGCTTCACTTCCTGACAGCACGCGCTGTGGTTACAAGGTCCCTCCTGCTGCCATTTTCTACGCATTTGTTTCTGAAAGCACAAACCATACCGCCCATATGTATGTTGTTTTGTCATGCCACAGCAAGCTGAGTTGTCCCACTATACATTATGACACTCTGAACTACCTTTTGGGCACGCTAGCTCCTAGGTTTGTTCTTACTCTTGCTATCAATGCCAACTTTGTCGTCTCTTGCCTGTCATGCAGTGACGCAAATATCGTCTTGTGTAAACCATTATTACCTTGACCCTCCAGTATTCGCTGAATGCGTACCAATACAAGTTATCTTGAGCTACATTATGCTTCAATAACTATTATATACGATCCGTGTGTACCATAATAACACTTAGGATTCGTACTGGCATGCCTGCAAATACTGGACTCTTCTCTTCAATGACCTCTGTAACCATAGTCGCGACACAGCAACCACAGTCTCCATTTCGTGAACTTCAACGTCTTCGACAAAATCAAGTGTTTTCTAAGGCCTAAGTGTACTCCTGAGTGTTATCTCAAATGGGTCTGATCGCAGTGATAATGTAATCCTTAGAATCTGTGAAATCACGTCCTTTTCTTCGAAATTCTCCGAAACCAAACAAATCCACGCTTCACAAACTTAGCTCCCAGACCAATGAAACCTTAGAGTCACATTCTTTTTCTCTGCTCTTGTACAAATGTATTGTTGTTTTTCAATTTCATAACCATGTACTGTTGTTTTTTCAATTGCATAACCATGTACTGTTGTTTTTTCAATTGCATAACCATGTATTGTTGTTTTTCAATTGCATATCCTTGTATGTTGTTCTACACCATGTACTTTTCCCAAAGTTGTCTTTTCCAAACATTGTATGTACCCCTACCCTTCCCTACAAACATTGTGACCTAAACTGTATGTTCTAGCTAGGCAACTCTCAAGCAACGAACCTCTCAAATCCCCGATGGAAGCATAAGAGGATTTTTTTTCCCTACAGCTCCATTGCCACGTCGCTTTTTTTCCAAGCGCGGGGGGAAGTGTTATGGAACGCCGTATAGCTGGTAGAATATACATAACAACAATCGCCGCGGCCGGTTAAAACTTGTCACAGCAGTCCCGTCCCCCACCGTTTCCTGCATCCCCTACCTCCTCTCCCTTCTACTCCCCACGGCATTCCGGCCGCCAGTCAGTCGAAAGTTGCTCCCTGCCTCGGACGCACGCACACACAGTCGAAAGTTGCTCCCTACCTCGGGCGGACGTTAAATCCGATCCGCGAAAGTCTAACGGCCGTTTGAATCGCAAAATGAGCCGAATTGATTTATAAGCCGCAATGTTACTACTAGTCCGCATTGGAATGTAGAATCGGTTTTGCCAAATATCGGTGTTATAATGGTTCGCGGACCCCAGAAGAGTGCCGAACGTGCCGGAAGCTGAGACCTTCGCCCCCACACATGTAAGCTGATCACCAGATTCCCCCCTTTTTTTCAATGTGTCCGTAAAAATACGATAGGGTCCCGCGTAAAACCATAACTCAGAGAGTTTCGATGCAGAGACCACGAGGTATAAACACTTTAGCTAGGTTTGTGTAACATGCATTCTTGTATAGCCCTGTACTGAAATAGCCTGTATACTGTGTTCTGAATTGTCAATACATGAATCTATTTAAACATATCTTGTTGTCAATCTGCTCCGGCAGGAGAATCTCGTAGAGTATTGATTCCCCAGGTGACCGAGGAGGAAGGAGTTCTGGAAGCATTCATTTGCGACCCACGCCTGAGATAGAGGGTGCCCTTTGCTCCCGTTTGAGCTGGCTTTGGGGCTTGTTTTGGGGCTAGCTGGACCTGGCACAGTTGTCGGCTATTGGGGCTGACAATTGGCGACCAGAGAAACCCCGTAACACCATGTTTCTTCCCGTTCTTTTCCGCAACAGTTGCTTGAGGGGTTCTGTTACCGTTGCTAAATTATGTATCCATTTTCCCACGTAATTCGGGGCTCTGAATCCCTTTATAGCCAAGATATACTTGTCTAGTGGTTTACCTCCCTGTTCTGACAGTTCATGTTCTAGGAAATGGACTTTCTTCATTTCAAACTGCATTTGTCATCCCTCAACTTCACGCTATTTTCGTCTAATACTGTCATAACTTTTTAAAGCCTTAAATCTTTAAAAAAAGTTATTATACGCCTTTGCCAAACGTCAAGATGTCTGATGACTTCTTTGCAACCTGAAAGAATTTCTTCTAGTGTTTTCTGGAAAATCTCCTACGCACACGAAATACCAAACATCATCATTTTGTATGGATACAATCCTTTGCTGGTAACGGAGGTCGTTATATGTCTTGAGTCTGGATGAAGTTCGATATGATGAAACGCATCCCGTATGTCCAGATTACTAAAGATTTTGGCTTCTCGAACTTTGGGCAACAGTTCTTCCATCGTTAGCAGTGGATGGTTTTCACGTTGTATGGCCGCGTTTATTCGACGCATATCGACACATAATCGGTTGTCCCCTCCGTCTTTTAGCAATGGGACTCTAGACGAGATCCAGTTATTTTCAGTAATTCTTCCAGTTTCCTCTTTTGAGTTTGTCTTGTCCGACATTGATTTCTGAAGTGTCCTAAGATGCCACATTTAAGGCAAGCCTTTCCTTTTGCTGGGCAGTTGTTGTCACGGGCCAAATGTCTGGAACTTCCACATCTACTACATTCCAATCTGTTATTAGGCTTCCCCTTCCATGTCTCTGTACCTCCTCTGTTGATTGACTGACTTTTCACAGGTTTCGTACCAAAATGTCCTAATTGACGATCTATGGCTTCCAGTGCATTCGCTTCTATGACTATTTCATCCAAATTGTCCCCTGTTTTCAATCTCTTTCGGAGTTCTTCTGTCTTAACCTTTTCAGTTATTTGATTCATGATATGTTCGTCTTCCTTTTCACCAAACTGACACTTCTTGGCCTTTTGTAGAAGTCTGACTAGAAATTTTCCGAACTTCTCACCCTGTTCCTGTTTAAGGAGATGAAACAGATGTCGCTCATACATTTTGCTCTGTTTAGGTGCAAAGTAGTTGTCTAATTTTTCGATCGCGATGTTAAAAAGATCGCCTTCAGTTGCATTAGCTCCCGGGATGTTGTAGAAGATTTCTTGTAACTCGGAACCACCGAAATGTAAGACTAGCTCTTTTCATTGCCTCGGTGTCTATGTCTGCCGCCTCGAGGTAAAAGACTGTCACGGCTGATTGCCCTGGGCGGCCGTTGCTATTTGCGAGCTGTCAGCTGATTGTTCTTCATCTATGGTTAAACAAGCTTTTTGACCAATCAAGACAGAGAAAACAGCCGGTTTTAGTTGGTTTTCAGTTGCCTCAGTGGGCGGAGTGCCTAATTCCTTCATAACGACATAAGCCAAATTTCCCTCTTTCAATGGTGGTAGTAGAATATTTTCAAATGATGTCAGGTTATTCGTATCCCGGGGAATGTATGTCTTTCTTTTTAGAAAAAAAATCAAGTTTTTAATTTTCTCTCATTTCCGCCCTTTGTTTTCATTAAATTATTTTTATTGTAATATAATTTTATATGAAAACTTGTTTATACAACAATGTAACATGTAATTTAAAAAATAAATATGTACAAGTATTTGTATCTCCAATAAAGTAATTTAAAAATAATGAGAACGGGTCGTTTTTATCGGTTTCTTCCCTCCCTCCAAGACCCAAGTTATTTGGCTCTTTATTTTCCTTAAAACGATAATTCCCATAATATCCATAAACATTCAGTCAATTTCCATTTAATTTTAAGTACTTATTCATGGCGTACATCGTAGGATCTATTATGGTCATCTAGTCGACATTTGAAAGATACCATTCTAAGCATTAATTAATTTGGTTTTTAACTGAATCTACAATGTTTTGATATTTGCAGTAATGTGGATTCCAAATAGTGCTTCCTTAAAGAGGGGGAATTAAGGTGACCACCTCAAATGAGGTGAGTTCCGAGGTTTTACTGATTTTTTGTTTAATTTAAACTTCTTTACGCACGCTTGACTTGGGGGGTGAGCTGGCGAATGCGTGACGAGAGCGTTACGAAAAGTGTCGTCGGGCGAGGCGAACGGGCTGTATCAAACTGTAGGAGAAAGTGAGAGCGGTGCGCGCGCACATTTTCTTTCTCTCTTTCTCTCATAGCCAGTGCAAAAAGATCATTCGTAATTTTATTTCGTTCTTGAACAATTTTATAAATACTGTAGGAGAAAGAGAGAGCAGTGTGCGTGCACATTTTCTTTCTCTCTAGAAGTTTAACTTCATTCGTGTGGTATAAAGCACATTGGTATTTTTTTAAATCTTGAAACTTTTAACTCACTGAAATGTCACGGACCGCCACTGCTGCTTATCATCGTATCTGTGTTTATGTTTAAGTAAAATTTTGTTAAGTAGTTGATTAGCAAAATGTCCTTTTTATAATATTTATTATTTATTTTATGTTAATGTTAGTATAGTTTGAAATCGAACATTTGAAATATTTTTATTTTGTTGATCCAGTACCTACCGCAACAGCAAATTTAGTAAACGGACCATCTATTTTATAACGCGACTTATCTATGGATTAGCTGTCAAATGAACAAGACGCGTTGCACTCTTTGCAGCCGGATTTACTATAAATCAATTCTGAAACATTAATGTGCATTTCAAGTGATTTACTGTGAGTAAAGTAGCTAATTTGAGTACTTTTTAGTTATTTAGTTAGTTATTATGGAGTTTTGATGGGCAAAGCGTTTGGCAGGAGAATCAGAAGATGGTCACCAATGCGCTGGAGTGACCTTGACTGAGGTTTTCTGTAGTTTCTTTGGTAAAAGCGGCCGTTTATCGCGTCAGCCGCCAACTCTTTTCATTTTTTTCCCATCTGTAATCTATTTCAGGGGATACCTGGCGGTGATTTTTCCATACAACCGTATTACCCATGTATCTCTCTGGATTTTAACCTCAGAGAGAATATTTTTTTTACATAAAATAGATATTAACCACTAGCGTGTCGGTACTTTTTGTTTTTTTTATAAGTTACTTCTTATAGAAGTTATGACCTTCCAAACATCAATAAACTTGACTGGTTTAATAGCCGTCAAAAGACGTTTAGTATACAAACTAGACAATGTATTTTTTTTAAATCAAAACGTACAGACATGGAATACTTTCTTTTTTTGTAGTTGGTAAAAAAAAAATGAAAATCGGTCCACTTTTAGAGGAGAAAAGTGGGGAATACAAAATCAGGATTTTGACGATTTTTGCTGAATGTCCGATGACACCCGTGGACTGTAAATTTTTCATCGATTGGAGAAGGTATAAATTAATTGTGTTTTAAATGCTACATTTAAGGGAATGGTGGAGCAAGGGAATTGAAGTTCCTACCTTTTTGTGAGGATCCCAGCTCCACTGTCACGAGATGATGGCACACAGCACAGTTTATTATGTCGACGACGATTATTTATTTTTATTTGAAAATAATGATATTTCTTGCAAGTTAAATTTGATATTACTGTGTTGCATGGAGCGCGAACGAGTTTCGACTTCTTTTCAAAAATGCGAGTTTACAACTGTCATGTGCAGCGCGGTGGGTAGTCCATCAAAACATCTTCTTCTTCTTTGCTGGGTCGCAAGTAGGAACTTCTATGGAAATGAAGGAAGACAAAGGAGAAGAGATGGAACATGGAAACAAGGGAATTAAATCCTAAAATTATTTCAAGATTTAACAATTTTAGTTAGGCATTAGTAGCCCGAGGTGCATTTGTCCCTTTCGCTCAATATCCGGTGGAGCAAGAGCAACAGTGAGAGCAATAATTTATTAAAATCTATTATTAAAATTTCTCGACCACCAGGGTATTATCTTAAGGCTTCTGTATTAGCAATCGAATGGACTAATTATTTATTGTTTTGTTACAGTTATACTTTGTTGTGAACTGGGACCAATTAACATCACACAACAGGACGCTATCACAGCAGTGTCATGGATCTTCCCGACCCAGAGAGTGTTTCCATCAAGACGGAACCAGGGTCCCAGGAAGAAGGCGCAGGTGAAACGCAGTATATGGATATAGAAATACAGTATGCCGAGAGTGTTCAGCCAGCTAGTAAGTTGCATTACGTATTTAGAGGTATCGTATTAGAATACCTTGGTGTGTTCTATAATAATAAACGTTTGATGAATAATTACCAAGTTGTTTATTAACAATTATAACTTGGACGTAAAATTACTATGGAAAGCTTGTAGCGTAGAACTGTGTACAGTTACTGCTGAGCGAATGGATACGAGTTGACTGACTGACCGACTGGCTGGCTGGGGCCGTATTATATAGACGTTCTCGCCACCTACGCGAACGGTCGGTACGCACGAGAACCTTCGCGAGAATATGGACACGGCCCTGTGTATGCTGTATGAACTTCCAGACCTTTCTATCAAGTGGTAATGCCGGAAAGTACTCGTTGCAACGCCTGGTACGGACTGGTACTGGATAGGTACATCGCACCTGTAAATGGCGATAAGTATATCGCCACACGTATATTATCACAAAGGAGTTTCAGACGACGCAGTCAGGACACCACTTCAGTCAACACTTAGTTTTTAACAACGAGTATTTATTATTGTATATACCGACTGGTTTCGAAATACTAAGACAGAGTTGTTGGTAATATATAGGTTGAGAGACAGAGGGTAAAAGAATGTTACAAAAGGACATAATTCTTTACACCTACAAACTATCATGTTTTCATTTGCTTTTTACTTGCTTTTATGTGTCAAACGGTTAAGGTTCAATTATTGCTTTTACTATTCTATACTTATAATCTTTGTGTATATTATTTTTTAAAAACTATGTAAAATGGCAGAGCGAACGCCCTGGATTTAACGGGCCACGATAACTGGTCAAACGATCTAGGTATATTATGTTAACAATACCGCCAACAATTATTTCGTAAACTCTCTAATTCAAAGGCCTCATATTAAACACTATATTATTATGTCGTATTATACCATGTTACTGCTCTCACTGTCTAGTATGTACTTATAAACTTTACATTTCTTTATAGCTAAATTACGTTTGTTAACCTTAGGAGTAGGCAAATTCTTATTTTTGTAAAACAAGTTTATACCTACAAATAATCATCGTATGCATTACTAGTTACTTGCTGTTATAATATGTTAAATAGATAGATTATATTATTATGTATATTACTATGTATTACTACTGTAACTGTGAACTTACAATCTTATGAATATTTTTTATAACTATGTATGTAAAAGCCTAATAGGCGTATAAATAAATAAATAAATAAATAAATAAATAATTAGATAGAGACAAAATTATTTGAAAGAGATACAATTGCTAATTAATAAGTGGAAGGAAGACAACAATATATGTAATCCCAATTAAATATACAAACAGTTAATTATATTCAGATAGAATATAAAGGTTAGATGCATTTTACATTATAAAAGAAATTGCACAAAAATAAATACATAATAATAAACCTTATTAAACATCTCAGAACAACAATGCATTATATAATGGGGTGGGATGAATAGCGGGAAACGAGTTTCAAAACAGTAATAAAATGCCTAACCACAAAGTAATTGCTTCTTACGAAAAAAATTGGTATATATTCGAAATTGTTTTATTTTCTATATAATGAAACTTGGTTGCCTGTTAATTATTACTACAAATAAACAGTAATGTATTGCAAAGTGTATTTTTTTTTTATTTTAATCATATTTCCGCTGCTTAAATCATATTTCCAAAAATATATTATTAGTAAGGTTTTTATTAATTTTCTTCGCAGTTTGTAATGAAATGTGACGTTTTTATTCTTTAGCACTTTATCTAAATCTTGATTTCTATCCTTAAAAAAATATACATTTCATTTACCTATATGACAATTTTTATGCAATGGAATTGTATCCGCTAAGGCTCAGCTACTGTAAGCAGCTTGTTAGTAGGATCTTGCTTTAAGAATATTTTATAATGCAACAAAAAAATACACACAGCATCAAAACAGCACCGTAATTTTTATTGTGATACTCAGCAAGTCCTTTCATAGCATTCTATTGTCGATTTCTAATTCCAGGTAGTATAAATATAGTGACTATTCCCATCAATAAGGAACCCCTAGAAGAAGATGGAGGGGGAATTCCTAATACGGAAAAAGACATAGACCCTCTGGATGTTAAAAAGAAATGTTTTGAACTCTCTGGAAGTATTTCCCAGACTGGAGGTAAAATAGATTTTTATATTTTCTAAATTCATTATAATTATTTTCTGTTTTCATTCTTAACTCAATTCTTTTTCATTATTTAAAATTATTATTGATGCGTTGGCAACTTTATGTCTTTATTATAGAAATCTACTTATTAACCTTTATCTTTTTCAGACTTAATATCGAAGAAGAAGCATCATGGAGGAAAACCCAAGTCATGTTCCCAATGTAACTACTCCAGCCACAGCAAGTCAGTATTGACACGGCACTTGCGCACCCATACTGGAAAGAAACCTTTCGCGTGTCAGGACTGCGATCATTCATTTTCTCAAATGGTACATTTAAAACGTCACATGCTTACCCATACTAGAGAAAAATCGTATTTTTGTTCCGAGTGTAACTATTCATGTTCTCGGCAGGAAAATTTAAAACGTCACATGCTCACCCACACTGGAGAAAAACCTTATCCATGTTCCGTCTGCAGCTATTCAAGTTCTCAAAGGAGAACTTTAAAACTTCACATGCTCACTCATACTGGAGAAAAACCTTATTCATGTTCCGACTGCAGCTTTTTGTGTTCTCGAAAGGGAAATTTAAAACTTCACCTGCGTACCCATACTGGAGAGAAGCCTTATGCTTGTTCCGACTGCAGCTATTCATGTTCTCTAGTGGGAACACTAAAACTTCACATGCTTACCCATACTGGAGAAAAATCTTATTTCTGTTCTGAGTGTAACTTTTCCTGTTCTCGAAAGGGAAATTTAAAACGTCACATGCTTAGCCATACTGTAGAAAAAACTTATTCGTGTTCTGACTGCAGCTACTCATGTTTTCGAAGGGGAACTTTAAATCGTCACATCCTTTCCCATACCGGAGAAAAATCTTATTAATGTTCCAAGTGTAACTATTCATGTTCTCTAAAGGTACCAAAAACCTAGAGAATTGGCCATTTCGGTAACTACTTACTGTTTGTGTGTGTTTGTTATTTTTGTAATACTAAAATAGGATATAAGTGTCACGGCCAATAATGTTATTATAAATTTTATTGATTTGTATGACTTAGACGTAGTTATATTTATTGTAAGTGCTGTATATATTATGTAAGTACATTGGGATAGTATTTTAGTCGAGTAGCGAATATATTAGTAACTATACGTGTCCGAACTCCACAATTTTAGTAGAATAGGCTAGTCAGCTATGTAGTAGATTGAATCGATTTGTTTCTATTTTTTCAGCGAGTAGAGTCCCCCTCCACGCGTCCATACGCTTTGTCATGCGCAGTTCATTCATAGACGCAGAAACGCGCAATATGTCGTCCCGTTGGAGAGAAATGTTATTCTAAAATTCTTTATTATTGCGGCTATTAATCTATTTTCGTGAACATAGTTTCTTTATTTTCATCTCACTAATTTAATTTTCCACCTCTTCTAAAATAAGCATTACAATCGGCTTATTAGCATATTTACTTTATTGCGTTGCAGCCCGTCATTTCGCTTACTAGTGAAGTCTACTTGACAGCAGTGCGAACACTTTTTGGTGAGTCAAGTAGCGAGTTATTCGCCTCACGACTTACTACTTGTCAGGTGCGAACCTGGCTTTACACGCTTGTGTTAAGTCTTCGAGTAAATGTAAATCTATCCTCACTACCTTTTAATGTGGAATGGGAGAACAATTTAATATTTTTTTTAAATTATTGAAAAAAGCAAACACTTCGAGGCTTGGCTATAATATCTCTGTTGTTGCGTTACTGTCTTTTACATTTTCTGCATTTAATATTAAGTGATTTAAACGTTTAAACTTACTGACACTGCTATTCAACTATCCTTTATAAAATGGATTGTACAGTGTACATACTTAACATTTTGATCCCACAATGGTCTATATAGAGTTTAAACCTTCTAATTAATTGTTTTTTTTAACTATCTAAATTTCGCAATCTGGTGTTTAACTTTCATTATCATATTATTTTTGTACTATAGGTACTGTATGTGAAACAAGAAACATTTGATTCTAAAATTTAAATTGTATCAATTATAACTTGTAATTTTTCCTGATTTTATTATTTTTATTTTTTATTTTATTTTATTAGGAACATTTACAGATTAATAACTTTACATGCATTAAAGAAAACAATAGGGTATAATAGTTAAGTTACAATCCAATAACAAATGTTCACAGCATGCCCAAATAATAAATAAAAAAAGTCAATAATTATTAACTATTTTTTTTTTAGCACTTAGTAAAATAAAAGTTTAATGACAGTACTCACAAAAAAAGGAAATTGTAAAATATATTGTACGCATATAGACTTATACGTATTACATTCTTTTTAAATTTTAAATACAAAAAATACATGAAAAAGAATGGTATCAATTTTTTAGTTTGGTTACAATGAATTAATCTACGAGTATTTAGTAATGAATTGGTTATTATAAAGCTCCATTAACTATATGTTTGAAAGAGCTTAAAGTACACGACAAGATATCAGCATCGATACATTTTTTGTTATAATGATTGCAAGTTCTCAATAAGAAAGAATTTTGCCTGAGACTAGTTGAAGCAATTTCGACATGAAACAATGACTTGTCCCTAGTTTTCTTACTCGGGACTCTAATATTAATTGATGACAAAAGAGCTGGACAGTCAATATGACCATTCAAGATTTTGTGTAAGTAAGTCATATCCGTAATGTCTCTCCTACTTTTTAGAGTTTTGAGTCCATAGTGTTTTATAGAACTGTCCATTTCATAATAATGCACATGTCTCTTGAAGTTCAGGTGATGTATAAATTTTCTTTGGACAGATGATAAAATGAGTGTTAATAATTTACCGGAACCCATGTAGTAAATATTAAATAATTTATTCTTCAGTGACCGACCGTCCGTGGTCGAGTGGTAAGACACTTGACTCCCATTCGGAAGGTCGCGGGTTCTAACCCGGCGTGCGCAAATAAATTTTATTTGATTAATTTGTGTTATTTCACAATTAATTAATAAAAATAATATATGTTATATTTGCGGCACGTTCCAGAGTGGAAGATACTCTCAGTATCGCCCTGGTGTAAGACCACCATTCAGAATTGAAACGTTGCTTAATAATGGCTTTTGCCGTGTTTATTGACTATATCTGAATAGCCAGGTGCTTTCCCACCTTCCTCTTCCCCATCTCCTTCCCTTCCCCACTTTCCTTTAGCCTCACAACATACTCCAATTGGGGATGACATAGTCTCACTTGCTCCAGAAGGGAGCAATTGGGACTCTTGTGAGGTTTCTCTATAAAAAAAAAAAGTGAAGTTCTTCAGTACTTACAGATTGTTGAAATACTTACCTTGCAAGAAACAAGTCCCATTTCTCTGATTTTATAGTCAGCTCATTCATATTTTGAGCATGATATTGTACTAAATAAAAGGTTCCAAGGAAGTGGGCAGTAATGCTTAAAATTGTCAATGTAGCATCAAATACTTGTTTTTTTTTATGGAATAGGCAATTCACCCTAAGAAGAGTGCTTTGTGACCCCAATACTTGTTTATCAAACATATAAAACCTTCAATGAAATGTGAAAAACCGCAAACTGGTCGTTTTATTTGTGTTATTTTTGTGAAAAAAAAATACTACCCACTTGAACATTGAGCGAAAGAAATCCTTTGTGGTTTTTAAACTGCCCTCATATCTCGAAGGGGTGACGATTGACGATGGCGATGTGGGTGCAATAGATATAGTCCAGAACACGAGGAGAGTTTAATTTGTTTAAATTAGAGTTTAACGAGTTAAAATTCTTAACTACCAGACTATTAAATGGAAAAATAATTCACCGACTCCAGATATTTTCATATCAGAGGGTTCGGCTCGGTGGAATTCCCAATTTGACCGATAAATCCTACTGATCCCTCAATATAAAAATTTTAAAAAATCTTTCGTAATCCTACATGTATTTAAAATGACAGCTTTTTGCATTTTTATTTACAAATTCTTTGACAAATCTAATATGCTTATAATTGAATGAAGATAATATTAGTGAAAGTCAATCCAAAATCCGAAACAGAAAAATCAGAAAAAGATACGGGTACATCTGGGACCCACAAAAATATATCCATCTTCTGTAAAGATACTCCAAAACTGCCTTCATAAACAGTTTCATATATTTACTGACCTACAGCCAACATATGATCTTGGCCTACTCCACGTTGGCAACTTCCTGTGGCAAAGAATCTAATTGGTGCTAATACCTGTCAACAACATCATAATCCATCATTGTAACAACAAATAACCAATGGCCTCAATAGCTCTCAAGAGGATAAACAGGTAAATGAAATTGATCATATAAGCAAGAAAGAATTTTGATTCTTTAGAGACCGGTTGATCAATTTCGAAAAATTACCCTCATTTTGGGCACACAGACACACCAACAAAACACTTCTTGGTATCAATTATGGTTTGGTCGCAATTTCAGAAAAAAAGTTCGGACTTGTCAGACAAAGGCGCTCCGCCCACTCAGGCAACTGAAAACTCTCAACTGCCAACTGTCTTTGTATGACAATGTGATGGCCCGCACACTACACAATCACACAAAACCCCGTTGTCAATGGTAACGCAAGCGGTGACTTGCGACCATCTTGCGACTGTCACGGCTGATTGCCCTGGGCGGCCGTTGCTATTTGCGAGCTGTCAGCTGATTGTTCTTCATCTATGGTTAAACAAGCTTTTTGACCAATCAAGACAGAGAAAACAGCCGGTTTTAGTTAGTTTTCAGTTGCCTCAGTGGGCGGAGCGCCATACTTTCAAAACTTCATACACAAAAAAAAACAAGCAAGGACAGCATAGACCAAAGATTTCACATTTGTTCAATTGGGATTTTGTATCAAACCCCAGCCATTTTACCTTATACAACACGATATATCCATATTACAAATACTACGTGGTAACCCAACATAATGAATACATTGAGAAAATAATAGACATATTTGTAAAAACATTTAATATATTATATTCTAAAATAGTGGCAGCCACCGAGCAGTTTTTTGAATGGACGAGTGAAGCGGGCGACAAACGCGAAGTTCACATCAAAAAGATACTTATAACAAAATAGCACTCGCCATACAATCCAATGGGGCGTTCTGACGTTTCGATTTTTGTTGACCAACCATTTTACGAAAAAAGTTGAGCAACATTTTGTTCACACGTTTCAATTTAAGTTGAACCGATTTTGACATTCAAAATGGCGTCAACTGAAATTGTTAGTGCGTGCGTCTATCTAATTTCTGATATTCTGTGAGAGGAGCTGGAGATTATGAAAAAATATAAAAAACGTCAGACTTGGGTGAGAAAATGGATCATAAGAAGGAGTGAATTAGGCGCATCCAACACAATTTTTTTCAAAAGAATATTATTTACATTTCAAAAATAATATTCTATTTTTGTATACTTCTTGTTTTTGATCCGAAAGACAGGGATGGCTTTGGTACAGATCCATAAATCTGAACATTAAATCGTCCGACCATTCCAGATATTTTTTGGTTGAAACGGATTCCATGACGGTAGAAACTAGTACCGAATAAATGAAACGCCTGACGTTTACTTTTTCCCGCGAGTAACTAAAAATGATAAACGACTTGAAACATGTGTTCAGACGCGACGATTCGATGTAAAACTCGAACGATTAGTAAAACCAAAATGGTGATAGTCATACTTGAACGACAAAAGTAGACGGGCTATCAACTTTCGCTAGCAACAAAAAAAGTTGATAACTTTGTTGACAAAGTGTTCACACGTGTCAATTAGCTTTCAACAAAAAAGTTGACCGACAAAAATCGCCCCGTGTGAACCGGCTAATACAGACCCGCCAGACGTAAAAATATGATGTGCTGTGGTCGCGTTTTGAATCTTCGCTAATTCGCGTTATTTTTTCGTGACCGCTACGATCGCGATATCAGAAAAGTTATGCGACCCCCTCTTCGCCGTAAACAGGAGAGGGGGTCATTTTTAATACACGGAGCATGCACGGAGCTGTCAAGTTGACCAAAACAAGCATGGTTCCACGAATACTGTGAGATACATGAAATTGGATTTTGTCAGCCTACCAGGATTATAATTTTTAAAACCTTGGAAGACACAGGCCTTTCCAGTATTTACGGTATTTTATAGCTATTATTTAAATATGGCAACACAGGCTTTGGAAATAATTTCACTTTTCGATTTTTTTTTAAAACTAATTAAGAATTAATTACTTTTTATTTATATGAAAATAAATAACATTGAAGAAGAAGATAACAATAATAATCTAATTTAAAAAAAATATGAAAATTAACAAGACACAGAAAAATAATAAAATATAACGGTCGCAACTGGGACTCGAACCCAGAACCTTACGTCTTACCGGGACATACACCTCTACCAATTGGGCTACTGCGATCTTATATGAGACTGTCGTAATTGTCAACTTCATATTTCAAATTTCAGAATTAACAATATTATCTTCGACTAATTTTTTTTTCCATATTATTGGCAGCTACCTTTATTATTGGAAACAAGTATTCAAAGAATGTATTTGTTACCTAGATAGTGTCTCGGATAAATATATCCGATTTTATTTTTATGGAACATCTGTTGACTTTTTATAAAAGTCTAAATGAATATTCATATTTTTATAAGAAAAACTCTCTTTTTAACTTTTGTCAAAACGGTAAGACGTAAGGTTCTGGGTTCGAGTCCCAGTTGCGACCGTTATCTTGTATTATTTTATTATTTTTCTGTGTCTTTTCATTTTCATATTTTAAAAAATTAGGTTATTATTGTTATCTTCTTCTTCAATGATATATTTCAATGATTATATGTATTTGTTACCTAGATAGTGTCTCGGATAAATATATCCGATTTTATTTTTATGGAACATCTGTTGACTTTTTATAAAAGTCTAAATGAATATTCATATTTTTATAAGAAAAACTCTCTTTTTAACTTTTGTCAAAACGGTAAGACGTAAGGTTCTGGGTTCGAGTCCCAGTTGCGACCGTTATCTTGTATTATTTTATTATTTTTCTGTGTCTGTTCATTTTCATATTTTTAAAAATTAGGTTATTATTGTTATCTTCTTCTTCAATGATATATTATATTGATGGGAATAACCTTCAAAAGTTAAAAAGAGAGTTTTTCTCATAAAAGTATGAATATTCATTTAGACTTTTATAAAAAGTCAACAGGTGTTCCATAAAAATAAAATCGGATATATTTATCCTAGACACTATCTAGGTAACAAATACATTCTTTGAATACTTGTTTCCAATAATAAAGGTAGCTGCCAATAATATGGAAAAAAACATTAGTCGAAGATAATATTGTTAATTCTGAAATTTGAAATATGAAGTTGACAATTACGACAGTCTCATATAAGATCGCAGTAGCCCAATTGGTAGAGTTGTATGTCCCGGTAAGACGTAAGGTTCTGGGTTCGAGTCCCAGTTGCGACCGTTATCTTGTATTATTTTTCTGTGTCTTGTTCATTTTCATATTTTTAAAAATTAGGTTATTATTGTTATCTTTTTCTTCAATGATATATTATATTGATAGGAATAACCTTCAAAAGTTAAAAAGAGAGTTTTTCTTATAAAAATATGAATATTCATTTAGACTTTTATAAAAAGTCAACAGGTGTTCCATCAAAATAAATTCGGATATATTTATCCGAGACACTATCTCGGTAACAAATATATTCTTTGAATACTTGTTTCCAATAATAAAGGTAGCTGCCAATAATATGGAAAAAACATTAGTCGAAGATAATATTGTTAATTCTGAAATTTGAAATGTGAAGTTGACAATTACGACAGTCTCATATAAGATCGCAGTAGCCCAATTGGTAGAGGTGTATGTCCTGGTAAGACGCAAGGTTCTGGGTTCGAGTCCCAGTTGCGACCGTTATCTTTTATTATTTTTCTGTGTCTTGTTCATTTTCATATTTCAAAAAACTAGATTATTATTGTTATCTTCTTCTTCAATGATATATTACATTGATGGGAATAACCTTCAAAAGTTGAAAAGAGAGTTTTTCTTATAAAAATATGAAAATAAATAACTTTGTGTACACCACTTATATAATTCATAAAAAATCTATATTTAATCTACTATGCCTTAGTTCAATTCACTTTACAATACGCCATTATAAGTTGGGGATCCGCATATATATCTAACCTTCACCTAATAGAAATTGTACAAAGAACAATAACTAAAATTATAAGATATGAAATTAAACAATTTTTTCACTTTGTTCCACTTGTTTATTTACACCAGGACCGGTTTCGTCCTACTACGGACATTTTCAGACTGGTAGGTAGTCGAAATTCTTATGCTACGGAATTTATACAAACTTCGGCAGGGGCACACAACATTGTCTCTATATGATGAATGTTTCTATTTGGTTAATTTAAGGTATTATCAGTTATTTTGTTAAGTTAAGGTACATATAGATATTATAAAGTTTATTATTAAAATTATGAATGATGATACATAGTAAAAAGTTATTTTTAATTGACATGAATCTATATGAATTTATATAATTGAAAAGGTTTGTGATCACTGATATTTTATTTTGTTAATGTTGGGATATTCCCTCCTTGTTGCTTAGGGCTTAATTAAACCGACTGTCACCTAAATTAATTCTTGCAAATATCTTTTATTCCCAAAACATTCTCTTTTTTGAAAATACATACATCACAAATATATATATTTATTACATATAAAAAAAAAAAATATATATATATATGTTATTCCTAATTAATATTTTCTACTAATTATAAATTCAACTTTATTACAAACAAACAAAAAAAATGTATACCTTTATTATTTTCCATCATAACATGTACCCACTATAGCACGCATATACATATATGCGCGTAGCATGTTAAAGTAAATATCTAAGTACTAATTAATAACAGCACCTATGTACACTCGTCTTCCATACACAAGCAAATGCTTTAAATGGAAGAGTAGTAATTTAATATATGATGTTAAATAAAATATATTTATAATGTTATTATTACAATTTTCACAAATAAATTACATTCACAGGAACATAACAACATAACATAGAACATAACGACAAACAATCCATTGGGTAGGTTCTTATTTTTAATTTTTTCCGATCAATCTAATATATAAAAATCAATGTTTGTTTGTTCGTATGTTATGCGCGCCCATACCATTCATCCGATTGCGAAACTTTGGGAATATGATGTGCACATACCCGGGATGGTTATAGGATGGTGTTATGAAATTTTTTCCCCTACTTTTCATCCGATTGCAATGAGGTCCTGTGAACATGCCCATGTCGGTTTCTATAAAGCGATATTTCTATGTTGGTGAGCTCTAGAGTTAGGAAATTTGCAAAAAAAAAGTTGTTTGAAAAATTGGTGTAATTTTTGGAGTTTATCAGCAGGAAAAAATGTAGGAGGGGGATGAGAATTCGGGAGGGGTGAAGGGGCCGGGGAGACGAAGGACGGGGAAATGTGGAAAAAGTTGAAGGGAAATGTGTGAGGGGGGTCGGGAGAAGGGGACAACGGGAGAGAGGAGGGAGATGGTAAAAGGGGAACGCGGGGGGGAAGGTGATGTGGGAGAAGAAGAAAAAGCGTAAGGGGAACGGGGACGAATGGGAAAGGACACGCAGGGAGAAACGATTTCTTTATTTATGAATGATTTCAACGCATGCCGGGTATCAGCTAGTTATTAATAATGTAAAGTCGCAATATTAATGTAAAGTACAATTCATAAAATTTCTCGGTATAATAAATTTTATTAACCATACAATTCTTAGAATTTTAAATTCGAATATCAGTCAATAGTAATATTGAAAAATTGCTTTGATTTGAAATTTAAAATGGTAAACCAATCACACAGGTAGTATTAGTTTAAGATCTATTAGAAGATAAACATCTTCATTGGAATCTTCACGCTGGTATCTGAAGACATAATACCTGGGCACACATACAATACTTCAATCAATTATAACATCATTGAAGAACTGAAGATACATGGGGACACTAACATGAAGTTTCTGCACTACTTCAGACTTCAAACATGACATCATAGAAGAACCAAGCTACATTGGATACATGAATTTGGAGTTCATCAGTTTAGCAGGATTTCAATATTTTAAACATTAGAATTGTAGTATCGAAGTATGACTGGATCTTCACTTTTCGATTTTTAAAAACTGATTAAAAAATAATGACGTTTTTTTTATGTGACACTTTACAAGAATGCCCTTGAATATATTATTAAAGGCAGGGGAACAATTTTGCCCACCACCCATTTGGGTAGCGTAATAAGGCTGTTTAAGGTAAGTGCCATAGGAAGGGATTTAAATATGCGGATCTTGAAGAGACTTAGATAACAAGCTGTACTGTTTCAATTCACTAAAGAGTTACGTCAAGTTAAAATGACATAAACTGTAGTTTTGACTGTCAAAAAATAATAGTTTTTAGAGGGTGAACAATCGATAATGTCAATAAATCAATTAAATTCAAACTTTATTGTCTTAAAACTTATTAACTTAGTAATGGGAAAGCATATGACGTTTTATAGTTCGCTTTCCAGAACAGGAATATTTTCAGGCAGAACATGAATACGGTTTTTCTCCAGTATGGGTACAAATGTGAACTTTTAAACTTCCCTTTCGAGAACACGAATAGTTGCAGTCGGAACACGAATAAGGTTTTTCTCCAGTGTGGTTTCGTATGTGTCGTTTTAAATGATCCCTTTGAGAACATGAATAGCTGCAGACGGAACATGAATAAGGTTTTTCTCCAGTATGGGTACGCATGTGAACTTTTAAACTTCCCTTTCGAGAACACGAATAGTTGCAGTCGGAACACGAATAAGGTTTTTCTCCAGTGTGGTTTCGTATGTGTTGTTTTAAATGATCCCTTTGAGAACATGAATAGCTGCAGACGGAACATGAATAAGGTTTTTCTCCAGTATGGGTACGCATGTGAAGTTTTAAACTTCCCTTTCGAGAACACGAATAGCTGCAGTCGTAACAAGAATACGGTTTTTCTCCAGTATGGGTACAAATGTGAACTTTTAAACTTCCCTTTCGAGAACACGAATAGTTGCAGTAGGAACACGAATAAGGTTTTTCTCCAGTGTGGGTTCGTATGTGAATTTTTAAATATCCCCTTTGAGAACACGAATAGCTGCAGTAAGAACAAGAAAAAGGTTTTTCTCCAGTATGGGTACGCATGTGAAGTTTTAAAGTTCCCTTTCGAGAAGACGAATAGTTGCAGACGGAACACGAATAAGATTTTTCTCCAGTGTGGGTTCGTATGTGAAGTTTTAAATTTCTCCTTTGAAAACATGAATAGCTGCAGTCGCAACATGAGAAAGGTTTCTTTACAGTATGGGTGCTTGAAGAGTGTTCTAAGCATTCCCTTTTTACATCCAGCACGTCTATGTCAATTTCCGAATAAGGAATTCCCCCTTCATCTTCTTCTCGGTGTTCTGCCTGGATTGAATTAGCCTCCATATTAATGCTATCTGAAATAACAAAAGAACATTACCATGATATGTAAAGGCTGAATGTAACATAAGAAAATATGGTCGTTGTTGCTATTTTTATGCTTATTTGAATTTGTTATACAATATTGTTTAACTAAGCTCCTGCTAACAAACAACTTTCAACAGGTGAGTGCGTAGAAGTTCCCAAACTTTTCTGGGATACCGTTTCCTGTACTATAAATAATTACAAAGTCCCGCTCCCTTATAATATTTACACAAAATATTAAAATAGCGTTTAACGTCACCTATATTTCATCCATCTTATATATTTTGCACCATAAACTAGACATTGAAGAGACCATCAAATGATTAAAAAATTAATTCTATTTGTAAATAAAATTATTAGATGAGGCTGGTGAAGTTTTACTAACTTGTTAATATCGGGTTCCCATTTTTTCATATCAGCCGCAAAACACCACGTTTTCTGCGATCGATTCCTTTTCTTAGAAATAAAATTTAACCTAGCGTTGACAAATACGATGAAGGAAATTCAATTAAATATTTCCGAAATTATTGAAGGTAAAATAATTTTTTTAGATCTGACAATTGGCAAAAGTAATAATTAACACACTTTCGAAATATTTAGAAAACCAACTTTTACATATACAACAATAAATGCTAATTCGAATCATCCTTGGTCTCATAAATTATTTATTTATTTGTTTAAACGTCATAAAAGGCTTTTACATTCAACTGATGCATAAGTTTACAGTGATAACAGGAGAGAAACAGATTATGAACAAAATACGTATTCTCAAATAATATCGAAATATAACTAAAAAAATAACATCAAGCATATCTATTCATACATAAATAGTTTTATTTGCATTCGTTGGGTTCTAGGAGTTGAAATGTTTACAGTAATTTTGTATTGGGATTATCGTTACCTTCACATTTGTTTGTCATTCAAGTTTTAAACGGCTGGGTAAGTACCTACTGGGAATTAACTCTGTTAGCACAGCTGTCAAATAGAGATTTAATATAAAATTTTGGATTAAAAATAATAAATTTGAACAAGATGATACATTTTTGACAACACTCTTCTGTCTGGTATTTATTATATCTGAAGAAAGAACTTTAGATTCTATAATTATTACCATTCAATGGTACGTAGAATCATTAACATTCCCTTAGACTTAGAAAAAACGAACGCGATTAATACGGGTATGAGGCAAACAACATTGAAAAAGTAAGAAATATAAAAATAAAATCAATTTAATATATCCGGTAAATAATAAAAACATAGAAAAATTTCCATATCTCAAATTCCTTCGTCCAATATCTCTAAAAATGGGGAAATAAATTAAAAAAAATGCTGCTTAAATAAAGCTTTTCAAACCAATAATTATTTAGGAACAAGCCTTAAAAACTCTAAAAATAAAAATACAGCCTCATAACATACCCCAATTGGGGATGCCATAGTCTCACTGGCTCCAGACGGGAGCAGTTGGGACTGTTGAGGTAATCACTGTAAAAAAAAACCGTAAATAAATCAATTTACTCACCTTCAAAAATTGACATTTAAAATTGTATAAATATGTCGTCTAAACGTGGGACAAAATGGCCTTGTAAGCCGAAACAGCTGTCACAGTAATAAAAAAAACTAAAACACTTGCAGAAATTAATAATAATATTATTAAATTAAAATTTTCCGCACTATTTCCCACAATCCATAAAGGGTAGAGTGCTGGTAAATATTTTTGAAGCCAAAACTCTTGGAATACATCTGAATTTTTCTTTAGGATCTTAGTTACTTGAGAGTTCCACCAGTTCCACTTATAAATTTGATGATATCCTGGAATCGTTCCTTATAATTAACCTAAAGATCGTCCAAGTGTTGGCAGTAAGTAAATAATTCTTCCTGTTTATACAGGTGGATGTGGTAAAGTGGATGTATTCAACTATACCTATTAATTCAAGTAATCGCATTGCATATAGATGTACTTCATTAAAGATAATAAAAAGATTTGTCAAAAACTGATGATGTTATTTTTGGATGTAATTAATTGGGTTTGCGCTCAGATTTTTGCAACTGTTTGTTTTCAAGGAAATCTAGTACGGATTGGAATAGATTATAAGAACAATTCAGACTATTTGAAGTAGAAACCGTAAAAGGAATTATTTCAGTGACAAAATATGGTGAGGCAACAGCTTGGGGAACTAGGAAAGTTTTGGGGGCAATATAAATTAAACGATTTCTAAGGTGAAATAAAAATTACCGATGGATGACAAGAAGGGAAGGAGAAAATAAGCAGCTGACCTGACTGCCTCGTCTGAAACTCCTTTGTGATAATATACTTAATGAAACTTACTAGTTGACTGAACATTCTCAGCATACTGCAAACATTCCTTCTTTACATCCGGAAGGTGGATGTCTATATCCATATACGGCATTTCACCTGCGCCCTCTTCCTGGGACTCTGGTTCCGTCTTGATGGAAACACATTCTGGGTTGGCAAGATCCATGGCACTGCTGTGATAGCGTCCTGTTATTTGATGTTTGATCTCAGCTGACAAAAAGTACAACTGTAACAAAACGTAGGCCTTATTAATAAACGCATTTTAAATTTTACACAGCTGGTAAAAAACCATGTATGGTAAGTTGTCTATCAGTTGTTTAAAATTTAAAACACGTCTTTTAGTAAAGGGGAAAATAATCAGTCCAATTTGATTGGTCATAAAATAAGTTCAAATAGATTACCGATGGAAAGGTCCTAAACTCTTGGCAGTTGTATAGAACAGTGTTTCTGAACCTATTGTCCGCGGACCGGTGCCGGTTTACCGAGATTTTCTGACGGTTCGCGAAAGAAAAGATAATGCACCACTCATTAGCCTCGTCCAGAGTCCAGACAGCCTACACAATGCACGTGATCGATTCACAACTAGCCAATAAATAATTAAGCATTCGAAAAGGCAAAATAAAGTGTTCGAAATCCATGGGGTT
The DNA here is from genome assembly GCA_951813805.1 of Limnephilus auricula. NCBI lineage: Eukaryota > Metazoa > Arthropoda > Insecta > Trichoptera > Limnephilidae > Limnephilus > Limnephilus auricula. The sequence continues at coordinate 1,356,298 of OX638416.1, forward strand.
CTTATAATACATTCAGGCCCTCCCACATATGAATTTCTTAGATACGTTTTTAGATTTTCACGGCCAAAAGCATTTTCGTTGTTTGTTTTTGGGGTGTTATGCCGTGTTGCGCTACCTCCTTCTTTAGCCGACGTTTCGGACAGCGTTGCAGTGTCCATCACCAGGGCAGATCTGGCACATCGTCGGATCTGCCGGATCTGCCCTGATGATGGACACTGCAACGCTGTCCGAAACGTCGGCTAAAGGAGGTAGCGCAACACGGCGTGACACCTCAAAAACAAACAACGAAAAAGAAATTCTTAGTTTACTTGCTAGTTGTCAACGGTTTGCCCGCTACCCAGGTGTCCGAAAGAAGGTACTGATGCACGCAAACGACTCAATGTAAATATTATGCGTCGAGTAAGGTATATACGGCATTCCACCTGCGCCTTCTTCCTGGGACCCTGGTTCCGTCTTGATGGAAATACTCTCTGGGTTGGGTCAGATCCATGGCACTGCTGTGATAGCGTCCTGTTATGTGAACGCAACAAAACGTTTATTTATTAGTCCGATTTGATGGTTAGAAAGGAGCTTCAAAGAGATTACAGCTGGAAAAACCCTTGGCCGTTGAAGCGCTCTCATTTAACTGTTTCAAGACAACGAGGAGGATAAATATGGAAATGTAACTTCTGGAAATAACTTAAGATTCACTTGTTTTTCAGTTACAGCAATGGGACACACTTTCTTTTGTTTTTATTATTTATTTATTGGCTCGCCAACAGAATACATCACATAATTTTTACAGTAATTTACATTTATACATGGTTGTAATGATGTTTCTAATTATAGGTGAGCACAACATTCATCTCAATATTCTTTATGTAATAATGATTGGTTGGTTACAAGAGAGATAAATTTAATTTCAAATATGTATATAAAAATAAGGAGGATCGAAATCAGTTATTAGGAAGAAAAATGCATACATACTTATAAATATAATATACATATACATATATATATACATACACACACATACATACATACATACACACACAAATATACTCACATAATCATATATGCATATATGTGCACAACGTACTCATATATATATGTATATGCATACATGTACTTACACTTGGACATACAAATACATTTCTTGTGGAGCCAATGCACAAGTAGTAATTGTTAGAAATTAAAAAAATAACATGGCTTAAGTAAGGAGATCATCTGGTAAAAGTATGTGTAAGTTCCTTCTGAAGGTATTAATTGAGTTTGAAAATATATCTAAGTCTTGAAGATTGCAGTACCTATTATACAATCGAGTCATTCTTGATGTTGGTTTGAAAAAACTTGTATTACTACGACAAGTGTCGATCCAAAAGTTATCCAAATTTCTCCAGTTATCAGCGGTAGGACTCTTCTGTCTCTTTGGTCATATTATATATATAAGCTATAATATTAACCCAGCCTTGCCTGGATAGTACATATCACTTCTTATATCTTTAATATCTCCTTAAAAATGAAAAATTTTGGGTTCAGATTTAAGGTTATTCTTCGGTAACATTTACCCATTAAAAAAATGTTTGGTAAATGTTTACTACTCTGCTTACCGGATAATACGGAATTCGAATTTCGATACACGGATACGCACGGATAATACGGAGCGGAACATTTCCTTTGCCACCATTTCTTTGGATTTGATATTTTTTCAATCAAATACGCACGAATTACTTATGTTACCCAGCCTAAGAACCTCATAACCTATTTTGGGCACGTAAATAGCTGTATATTGTAGTAATTGAAGTTGTATAAGTCCCGTTTCACTTGGCCAAACGTGGCTGTCAAATACTTCGCGTAAGTGAAATAATCTCATAAAATTGAAATATAAAATGCATGTTTTTTCGTCTCCCCCGACATAAATACTCAATTTTCGTAATAATAAAGCAAAATCTAACTGTTTGAATAAAAAATATTCCGTATTAACCAGTAGGCGGAGTATGAAACTACTAATACATGTTTTTTCTAATAATCAGTACCTATTGGGAACATCAGAGGTAATTTGTGAAAATCTGAAATAAATTCACCAATTCAATCAAACGTGTGGCATAACGTTGGTGGGACGTGCAGACGCGGGAAGCGTGTGGGTAGAGCGACACTACGCCGCTGAAATGTGTATATTCATCAAAAGACATTGCATACCTTATATTTGTTCGATTTCTAAGCAGCCGAAAGAATTCTATCCCACACTATATCTATTTCTGACTTCTGACAGCTCCGACTAAAAAATCAGTGTTGCCAGGCTTTTATCCTGACCATAGACAAATAAATCGCTTCAAAGGACTGGTTATAAAATTAGTTTTCATTTTTCAAACACAATTTATGCACATCGTTCTCTTTAGACACGACGAAACTACACCGGGATATATATACACCGTTAGTACAGAAATAATTATTTTAATTTCTGCTTCGCCTGCGATATCTTCCCGATTCCCTGATATATTATGTTCTTCAACACTTTATCATAAGTAACCTAACCTAGCCTGACCGCGTTGCTGATCTTACCAGACTGGCATCGCCTGCATTTTGTTCGATGTTATATTGTGTTTTTAATATTAGATCGTTAGGTGAAACTTTTTAAGTATGTGAATGTTGAGTACAAACTTTTCATCGGATGTTAATTCCTCACATGATAATTCATCATGTCTCAAAGCGTCGAAAACTGATAATTGGGGTTTTTTACCTTAGGTTAGGTTAGGTGAGTGGGGGGGGGAATGGAAGGGTAGGTTAATGTGAGTTATGATGTGATGAATTATCATGCGAGGAAGTATCGTTTCTGAATAAATTTACTATGGGAATTCAGACGCTGAGATATCGTAGTCCGATAAGACATGGAACCGTACTTACCAGTGGAATGGGGGACATGGAAATGATGTTCGACGCAGAAACATTGGAAAAATTTGATCTCTTGACGCTTCAGTAAGGCTGGAATCAGACGGTTCACTAATCGTTCATTTCTGTATTTCATTCGGCCTATTTTACTCGGAATGACATGTCTGAATATGAAATGAAACAAAAGTGAAACGAAGATGGGAACATTTGCTCGAGTAACCATAGAGTAAACCTTTAATCGAGTGAACTGTCTGATATCGCAAATATAACGCAAATATCGTAAACTGCCCTTCTCTATTTTAACAAACATCTATGCTGCATCTATGGCCTAGCTGTCAAATGAAAAGGACAGTTTTAGTGTTCGTTTCTGTAAGCTCAAATCTGCAATTTCAAGTGATTGTTGAAAAGATACCCGTGAGTAAGTAGTTAATGTGAGTAGCCTTTAATTATTTTCGAATTATTTCGAGATTTATTTTAGTAAGTAATGTCATCGATCGTCTTCCATATATTTCGTGTAAAAATTAATTGAGGTTATGTACGTCTTTACGTAAAATTAGGATTTATTTAGTTGCCCTAATAGCCGGTTCCCACGGGGCGACTTTTGTCGGTCAACTTGACAGTTGAAAGCTAATCGACACGTGTGAACACTTTGTCAACAAAGTTATCAACTTTTTTTGTTGCTAGCGAAAGTTGATAGCCCGTCTACTTTTGTCGTTCAAGTATGACTATCGTCATTTTGGTTTTACTAATCGTTCGAGTTTTACATCGAATCGTCGCGTCTGAACACATTTTCAAGTCGCTTATCAGTTTTAGTTACTCGCGGGAAAAAGTAAACGTCAGGCGTTTCATTTATTCGGTACTATTTCCTACCGTCATGGAATCCGTTTCAACCAAAAAATATCTGAAATGGTCGGACGATTTAATGTTCAGATTTATGGATCTGTACCAAAGCCACCCCTGTCTTTCGGATCAAAAACAAGAAGTATACAAAAATAGAATATTATTTTTGAAATGTAAATAATATTATTTAGAAAGAAATTGTGTTGGATGCGCCTAATTCACTCCTTCTCATGATCCATTTTCTCATCCAAGCACGACGTTTTTTATATTTTTTCATAATCTCCAGCTCCTCTCATAAAACATCAGAAATTAGATAGACGCACGCACTAACAATTTCAGTTGACGCCATTTTGAATGTCAAAATCGGTTCAACTTAAATTGAAACGTGTGAACAAAATGTTGCTCAACTTTTTTCGTAAAATAAAAGTTGGTCAACAAAAATCGAAACGTCTGAACGCCCCATTACATAGGGTTTGACTTTGATAGGTTATATTTTATTTAACAGTTTTATTACAGTTACGTTTACATTTTTTCACAGCAGTGCCATGGATCTTCCCAACCCAGGGAGTGTTTCCATCAAGACGGGACCAGGGTCCCAGGAAGAAGGCGCAGGTGAAATGCCGTATATGGATATAGACATCCACCTTCTGGATTTAAAGAAGCAATATTTGCAGTATACCGAGAGTGTTCAATCAACTAGTAAGTTGCATTACGTATACTATCACAAAGAAGTTTTAGACGAAGCAGTCAGGACAGCTGCTTATTCTCTCCTGTTGTCCATCAATACTTTTTATGTAAATTCTTTTAATGGCAATGTTTATTTGATACATATTTTGTAGTAATTTAATTGTCCACTGGCGTGCGCGTTTTTTAGGCATTTTGATTATTTGTTATTAATTTTTCCAATTTTGACAATAGTTTTCACTTATTTTTAAAAAAATTGATAAACTAATAATAATAATAATAATAGGATGACTTGTATAGCGTTGTTTTTGTGAAAAATCACCTCAAGGGCGCTGTACAAATTTCAATAATTTCTACAATCTTACTTCTAACTACACACTAGAAAATATAAAAAACCTATGGCTAAAACAATGGATGCAAATCCACCGGTTCTTTGATCAGCGATACAAAACTATATGTACAATGCATCTGAACAACCAGCGCGGTGCTGCCCAAAAATGTAAATGTACATGTATTTTTTTATTTTTTATTTATTATTTTTTTTAATTTTTTTTATTTATTTTTTTTTTAATTTTTTTTTTTTATTTTTTTTTTAATTTTTTTTTTTTTTTAAATAAAAATATACAGGACCATACTTACCTGGTAGGTCACTTGAGATTAAAGTTAAAAGATGTTTATTTATATACAGTTTGCGCGCAGAGGACATAATAGCGAACACATGTTGTTGGAAAAGTAATTATTTGATATATATTATGTTATTTAATGAACGTGTTTGGGAAAAGCAAAATTAATTAATGGGCGGTACAGAGTAGTACATGAATTTTATTTATTTTCTTAAATGAAGTCTCAGTCTCTCGTTAAGCGACGGATTGCTGTGAAGGCTTCGAATGATGTTAATCTAATAAGAAAATAGATTAAGATAAATTATAGGCAATATATAATACAAATAGATTTATTAAATTTAAGGGTATGAGAGCCTAAATAAGTAGGTTTTTAGTTTTGACCTAAATTCTGTTGGGCTTGTTATGCACCTTAGTTCCGGAGGGAGTTTGTTCCAAGCCCTAGGCCCAGATACTTCGAATGCACGATCTCCAAACTTAGTATTTGGCTTTCGTTTAGGTTCTATCAGTCTACCTAGAGCTGATGATGTTGCTGATCTAAGGGTTGACTGCCTTGGACCAATGTTTTCCGGGACGCATAGTTCAGAGATGTAATGTGGGGCCATTTTATTGATGGATTTAAACACCATCCAGCACAGTTTGTACTGGATTCTTTCAGGGCACTTAAGCCAGTGAAGGTTGCGAAGGTGTTCTGAAATGTGCGAATATTTAGAGACCCCGGTTATGAGCCGTGCCGCTGCATTAAACACGGATTGAAGTTTGTCGATTTGACATTTCGGAAGGCTAGCATAAATACCGTTACAGTAATCGAGACGTGAGACTACGTATGAGTTGATGAGTAATTTTGTTGCCTCTGTAGGAAGGTTTCTTCGAACTGATTTAAGTTGTCTTAGGTGAAAAAATCCGGTGCTTACTGTCCTATTTATTTGACTTTTAAGCGAAAAGTCCGAGTCTAGATTAACGCCAAGAAGTTTAACTGTTCTCTTTGGAATAATATTGCTGCCAGAAATGGAAACAGGTGAATCGTCTAAACGAATGATTAAGACAAGATTTTTGATGCATAGCACAAAGGGTAACAATTATTATAAGCAAATAGCCATTAAATTTAATAAGCGATAATTGTTGAATGAAACACTAGGTATATATTGAATCATTTGGCGGGTAGGAGGTAACCCGCCGTAGCTTAATGGTAGAGCTCCTGGTTCGAGTCCCGTCGGCGCATGTATCTTTTCTCGAGAGAGTTTTTCAATATTGATGAGTATTTCAGGCTTATAATTATTGCTTTTAATAAGTGTTATAGTTTTCACTGTTTGTTTTAATTTGTTCATGTTATTATATTACTTTGTTTTATGTTATGTACGCATTTTATTAGACATTCTTGTTTTTTAGGTTATTTTATACTTCTCTAAAAGTCTTTTAACGATGTACATTTTAGTATCTTCAATGTTTTTTTAATATCTACGTTAATATCCGCCCACCTGTTCGGGCGAGTGATATATTATAGGTTTGATTTATTTTATTGGGTTTAACGTACAAACTGTAAATAAAACTGCACCTAAAACTGAATCTCATTGATGAAATATGATCGTAATGTTGTTTTTTTTATTATTATAGGTAGTATTAATATGGAGACTTTTACCGTTAAGACAGAACTGCGAGAAGAAGGTGGAGTGAGGATTCCTTATACGGAAATAGACATAGACCCGCTGGATGTTAAAAAGGAATGCTTAGAGCACTCAGAAACAAACCAGACGGCAGGTAAAATTGATTTTAATTTTGTCTGAGTTCGGTTTAATGTTTTTCTGTTTTCATTTATATACCGTACTTATTGAGCTTTATCCGAAATCTTTTTCAGAATTCATATCGGACCTGGATAAGCAACGTGAAGAAAAATCTTTTTCCCATTGTAACTACTTCAGCAACAGCGAATCTTTAATGGTAGAGTACTTGGACACCAATACTGGAACGAAACCTTTAGCGTGTTCCTACTGTAGCTATTCATGTTCTCATAAGGGTAATTTTAAACGTCACATGCTTTCCCATACTGGAGAAAAACGTTATTCATGTACCATTTGCAGCTATTTATCTGATGAAAAGGGTAAATTAAAACGTCACATGCTTACCCATACTGGAGAAAAACCATATTCTTGTTCCTTATGCAGCTATTCATTTTCTCAAAAGGTAACTTTAAAACGTCACATGTTGACCCATATTGGAGAAAAACCTTATTCGTGTTCCTACTGCAGCTGTTCATATTCTCAAAAAGAAAATTTAAAAATTCACATTCTTACCCATACTGGAGAAAAACCTTATCCATGTTCACACTGCAGCTTTTCATGTTCTCGAAAGGGATATTTAAAACGACACATGCGCACCCATACTGGAGAAAAACCTTATTCGTGTACCGGTTGCAGCTATTCATGTGCTGTAAAGGGTAAATTAAAACGTCACATGCGTACCCATACCGGAGAAAAACCTTATTCATGTTCCGACTGCACCTACACCTGTGCTGAAAAGGGACGCCTAAAAATTCACATGCATACCCATACCGGAGAAAAACCTTATTCATGTTCCCACTGCATCTATTCATGTGCTGAAAAGGGAACCTTGACACGTCACGAGCTTATCCATACTGGAGAAAAATCTTATTCATGTTCAGACTGTAAGTATTCATGTTTTCGAAAGCAAAGTTTTATACGACACATGCTTACAAGACATGGGCAGAGTTATTCACAGTGGGGAAATGATTCAAATTAATTCAGGAATAAAGATATTTTTTTTATAATTTCCACTTATAAATTGAAATTAAATCGGATTTTTTATTTACAAAAAGATATACTTCGATGTACAAGTTTTTAAAATAATGTCAATGTAATTGCTGGTCATGATTATTTTAACTTGCAGAGATGGGTATTATTTAACATCTGTTATTCTATTTTTATGTTCGGTTAGGTTATTTAGTGTAAATCGCATCTGAGGTTAATCTCCACAAAGCTGCGCTCTATAAATTACGTATCAATATGTATATATATATATATTGATACGTAATTTGATATATAAAAAAAATATATATATATTTAATAATGATTTCTGCTTTTTTTGCTTTTAGTGCATATTAATTTTATTGAAAAAAATGTGCTTTTCTTGTTATTCTTTAGATCAGGCAATAATGAGGAGATATTAATTCATATTGATTTTGTAATGTAGCACAATATTAGTGTATGATCAATTCTAACATTGTTTTATAAAAAAAATATATATATATATATTTAATAATGATTTCTGCTTTTTTTGCTTTTAGTGCATATTAATTTTATTGAAAAAAAAGTGCTTTTCTTGTTATTCTTTAGATCAGGCAATAATGAGGAGATATTAATTCATATTGATTTTGTAATGTAGCACAATATTAGTGTATGATCAATTCTAACATTGTTTCATAAAAAAAAATATATATATATATTTAATAATGATTTCTGCTTTTTTTGCTTTTAGTGCATATTAATTTTATTGAAAAAAAAGTGCTTTTCTTGTTATTCTTTAGATCAGGCAATAATGAGGAGATATTAATTCATATTGATTTTGTAATGTAGCACAATATTAGTGTATGATCAATTCTAACATTGTTTCCCGTTGTGTATTCTATGCTATACTCGGGCCAGATGGTGTTGTTTGCGACGTTTTTCGAAGATAGCCGTCCACAACCAGGCTTGTCATTCTGTTGCGAGAGTTTAGACGAAATCTAACTATCCAGTTTCAAGGACGTGTGTCCTCTTAAACATCTGTATATTATCGAAATAGCGATAAACATTAAAGGTAGCGACAGAATCGCAGCTCACATCAAAAAGATACTGCATTATAAGTATCTTTTCTACCGACACACTACGGTATAAAATATTCCTTCCTACGGCAGGAGAAGGGGTCAGTTGAAATCGGAAGCGGTCGAGAGAATATCATTTCTTTGTACCTGATATGTCAACTTGACAGCTCCGTGCATGCTCCGTGTATTAAAAATGACCCCATCTCCTGTTTACGGTGAAGGGGGGGTCGCATAACTTTTCTGATATCGCGATCTTATCGGTCACGAAAAATAACGTCAATTAGCGAAGATTCAAACCGCGATCACAGCACATCACGATTTTACGTCTGGCCGGTTCTGTATGGGATTGTATGGCGAACGCTACTGTGTTATAAGTATCTTTTTGATGTGAACTTCGCGTTTGTCGCCCGCTTCTCTGTTACTTTAATAACTCAGGTACGGGACATACGTCATTCCTATGTCTACCTACGTTAAATTATCGTGAAAACAAGCTTATGTGTCCAAGCGGTTAAAAGAATTATCAGCCACTTGATATCGAATTATCAACCACTTGGAATCGATATCGAATTATCAACCACTTGGAATCGAGTTACTACATTGTAATTTTAATCGTTTTCAGTTATATAAACTAGAAATTAGAAAGAGCGTGAACATGAATTTAAATATTATAAATAATCAAAAAATATTTTTAACTGCCCCGTTATTAAATTTGTTCTCTTTGTAATTTATGCCCTATGATCCCCTCCCCCCCTTCCCACATCCCCTTAAACATTGATATATTTAAGTCTGTGTCTATTGTTGTTATTAGTTAAGTAAGCCCTGATGAAGTAAGCGGTGCATACGAAATATGTTGGTTATTTAAACATTAAACCTTAAGTTAACATTGTTAAAACTAAGTAATCTATTAATTTATAATTTAAATGGTTACACAAAAAAGTTTGCTGTGTTTGAAGAAATTGGCTTCGTTGTATTCAAAATGTAATGAAATAAATAGTTTCCTTACTCCGTCGTTAGGAAAATCGTTAGACCCCTCCAATGCTCCCAACCGTCTGGAGCCAGTGAAACTTAGAAATTTTGTGTGAAATATATCAGTGTAATAATAATTGAATTATCAATCTTTTAAACCTGTTTACTTGTCGAAATAATTTAAAATAAAGTGAGTTATCTTAAAAATAGTGGATTTTTGTTTCTACGTTGCAAAAGAATGTTCGAGATGGTGATGTTTCCAAATGGATTACTTTCAATAAATAATACAGCATATCGAGGTTATTATTATGGTAGAATAAAGATAATGAATGTATCTATCTGGTGTAATGCAGTTTTTTTTGGTAAGTGAAAAAAATTTCAGTTTTTTATAGATATTTCTAAACTGGATTATTAATTAGACTATTTGCAAGAATAAGAAACTCCACAGAAAATATTTAGTGTGAACGCAAAATTAAACTTTCCAGCCTTTAGCTAGGTAGCTTTTTAACTAGAAAAACCAGAAAATATATTCTTTTGGATTGTTTATGATTTTTGAATAATTTTTTTATAAATCCTACAAATTTAGGATGATTATTTAAATAAGGCGAATTCGTTGGCTGTATAACAGTATAATTTGTTTATATGTAGACGTACACAAATGTGGAGTAATGATTTTTTTTAATATGGGCGAAAAATTGATATTCAAATGTGGCGAGCGCTCAAGGCAAATTTATTTATTTCGCGTGATCGCGATTCCAGTGGGTACGAAGTCCAACTGTGATAGGGTGTTCCACTCGTTTATGTCAAGTTTCACGAACGTGTACTGGGGATCAATGCGGCTAGCTAGCTCATTAATCCATTAAAATACCTGTAGAACAAACTCAGCAATCCCACACCGCGACTGAACATTAGAGATAACACTCGGTCTGTAAACAACGGTTTGTCAGTCAGCCGGACCGCCCTCGTTTACTCAGAATCTATTTTAAAAGGTATTTTGTGGCTACAGCCCAGAGGAGGTTCCCAAATTCATTTGATGGTCCTACTTAATTTTTTTACAGGATTAGCAGCTGGTCACTGTCAAAGAATTTCCTAGCCCCATTCGAGATATCCAGTACCTATGTTGGAAGACAGATTTAGTCGGATTCTATGGAGTACCGAGATTTGAACCTGTCTGACATGTATACTATTAGTTAAATCATTTCAATGGAGTATATATAGAGGAGAGTCCTCGCATGAAATTGCACCAAGAAAAAATGAAATTGCACCTGAAATTGAATTCCAGCGCGGTTGACCTCACTCGGCGACGCTGTGGTCGGAATGGACGAGTGAACGCTTATTTCTATAGCGCCGTGTGAACATGGAATGAAACGAAGATGGACGATTAGGCCGAAAAAACATGGCGGAAACCTTCCCTCGAGTGAACTGTCTGATTCCAGCTTTATCAGTTGCCTACAATTATTACGTAGAAGTATATACACGACACGTTTTCAAACAATTGTTATACTACTCTCCCGTAATAATATTTTCATTTTAATGGTACGCGGAACACGTGTCTTGATCGCCAGCGGTTCGCAGAATGATATGTGCATAAACATACCAATCCCGATGTGTGGCTGCGGCAGGCTGGTTCGTGTGAGTTGGCCGTCGCGATCGCCTCGGAGGCGATCCCGGGCCAACTCGAACTCCAACCTTCCAACTCGATCTTCCAACGCACGAACTACCCCTCCACACAATCGACCAAACGTTCGAAGTTGGAAGTTGGCTGCAGTATGGACGTAGCATTATAGTTTATAGCTGTCTGAACAGGGCTTGAACGAAATTCCTCAAAAAATAAGTGTCGATGCTTACTTTTGTGATAATTTTCTTTTATTACATTTATCTATGGATATGTCATTTTGTATAATCATCCATTGCGAATTTGCTTACAAAACCTCACAACGCACTGATTGTTGTTCCGCCTGTCTAAAGTAACATCGAATAAAGTACACAGTACTAATTGTGTTAAGTTTATATTACTTGACACTTTTTCAATAAACATAACACTTTCACAGGAAAGTTTTTATTCTTAATTCGAGCCTGTACTTTTCAAGTGACGTTTCTTCAACATTTTGAAACTTACGGCCGCGCTTTGCCCTGTACGTAAGAAGTTTCTTGTATATTCACTAAGTAAGTAAGACCTAAACTCATTAACAGTAAAATGATAAATGCTTGTTAATATTTTGCTTAACACCTGATTGATCAGTGTTGACAGCATTGCCGATAAAACATATTGAGCTACCCAACACCAACCAGGTTAACACGTGACAGACGAGAGTACATGAGTTTGTTCATTGCTGATTTACGGCCGCTGCCACAGATTATGATCAAGCGGTTAGTTAGTTCGTTCATACACTTAGAAAAGTGTTTAACTGATTCCCCCTAATCGATTTCTTTATAACAACATATTTTTGCCTCTACGATTCCGTAGATGACATTAGTGAAGCAAACATTGCAATTATTTCTGTCAATTCCTTAACTGAGCGGTCACTAACTTTATGTCATAAATGTTCAGAATTGGTTATTTATAAAGGGAAGGAACTACTTCAAAGAATGCCTGACATCATTAAATTAAGCTCATTCGTTTTATTCAGTTTTTTCTTTCATTTAAATTCTGTTAAAAACAAAACTTTTTGTAATTAATTCATTTATTTTTTTTGAAATTTAATTTAAATTAAATTTAATAAAGTTTATTATTAAGTCCTGCAATTGTTTTAGTTTTTATTATTGTGACAGCTGTTTCGGCTTACAAGGCCATTTTCAAACTGAGGTGTTTCATAATTAGACGACGATATTTATACGATTTAAAATGTCAATTTGAAAGAGAGTAAATTGAATTATTTTTGGTTAAACCGAATTCTTGGGAAGTAATAGATTCTCCCCTATACTATACTTCCCAAGAATTCGGTTTAACCGAAAATAAGTCAATAGCATTAAATAAAATTTGTCTTCTAGTACCATGTAAACATAATAATCATGTAAACATAATATGCTTACCAGAACTTGCAAAACATTAATTCATTAGAAATCATAGGTACTTGTAAAATTCATCATATCGGTTAATATTTGTAATCTATAATATCTACCTATTAAATATTTTATTTTGATTTTTCTTTGCTCCTGTGAGGACTTCTTACTTTTTATATTTTATATTTAAATCTTTGTTCCCTTTAAAGATATCTTATATTTCTACATTTAACTTTTTTATTATTATTATTTTATTCTCACTTTTAACTTTTAACTTTTTTATCTTTGCATAATAATTTAAAGCTTGTACTTTATACTTATACTTTGTACCATATTTTTCACTTTACATTTATATTTTACCCTTTTCCTACTACTTATTACCTTACTACTTACTTTTTACATTTTTTTTCCTTATATTTAACTTACATTTATACTGTTAGTTATTCTTCATGTTGTTGTACTATTTATATGTTATGTCAATTATGTTAATGGCACATGTTGTGCCGTATATGTGTAAATAAATAAATAAATAAATTTACTCACTTTCAAATTGACATTTTAAATCGTATAAATATCGTCGTCTAATTATGAAACACCTCAGTTTGAAAATGGCCTTGTAAGCCGAAACAGCTGTCACAATAATAAAAACTAAAACACTTGCAGAACGAACAAAAAAAGTTCTACGAATTAAACACAAAAACAATAAATAATTAATTTATCTTTATTTGCATTATTTCAACAAGTAAAGTCATTTATTTATTTGCCCATTTACATTTATTCTATTTCTGTTCTACCTACTTAACTGGTGAACCAGTTAAAGTATTACCTTTTATACAAATATATTACATTTAACAAAACAATATCTGAACAAATTCACATGTATTACATTTATATTATTGCATTTATATATTTAAATTTCGACTACCATAATACGGACGTGTGTCTAGTGTGGTAGTCGAAAAGCATGTAAAAAAACTGTAAAAAATATATATTACGAATAAAGAAAAAGAAAAAAAAACAAACTCGTTTCATATGTAAAAGTGATCGAATTTCGCTGAGTGGTTTTGTTAATAAAAAAATATATTTTCCATTACACCCTTTTCGCGAAAAAATCACTTTAACTGCGCGGCGCTTCATCCGCCAAGGGTTTTGGAATTTTTCCCTCAGTAATATATTTGAACTTCTTTTATGAAATAACAAATTGAACTTATTATTAACCCCTTTACAAATAGACGTGTTTTAAATTTTACACAACTGATAAACGACCGTTTACCATACATTAATGATTTTTTACCAGTTCTGTAAAATTTGAAATGCTTATATTAAGAAGGCCTGCGTTATGTCACAATTATACTTTATTTTCAGCTGAGACTAATTATTTTAACATAACAGAACGCTATCACAACAGTGCCATGGATCTTCCCAACCCAGAGAGTGTTCCCATCAAGACGGAACCAGGGTCCCAGGAAGAAGGCGCAGGTGAAATGCCGTATATGGATATAGACATCCACCTTCCGGATGTAAAGAAGGAATGTTTGCAGTATGCTGAGAGTGTCCAGCCAACTAGTAAGTTGCATTACGTATATAATCACAGTGAAGCAGTTTAGTGGTGTTTATAATTTCTGTAAGTTTTTTTTTACCCATGTATAAAAGCCCCCAAAAAGGGCGCTAATAAATAAATACGTTCGTTTTGTTATTTTAGGTAGCATTAATGTGGAGACTATTTCCATTAATACAGAAGCCCGAGAAGACAATGAAGGGGGGATTCCTTATTCGGAAATAGACATAGACTTGCTGGATGTTAAAAAGGAATGCTTAAAACAGCCTGACGTTATTATCCAGGCCGCAGGTAAACTGGTTTTTATTATTTGTTTTTTTTAAATTGATAAACTAATGTTTAAGACAAGATTTTTTATGCATAGCACAAAGGGTAACAATTATTATAAGCAATAATTATTAGCCTGAAACACTCATCAATATTGAAACCTCTCCCGAGAAAAGATATACGACATATTTTTTTTATTTTATATTATATTTATTTATTTGTTTTATCTGAATTCTTTTTGTACAATTCATTTTAATTATCAATACATCAGTAGATTTTATTTTATATTTCTTTTCTGTTTTTATTACAGAAATCTATTTATTGAGCTTTTTCCATTTTCTTTTTCAGACTTAATATCAGACCTAAAGACGTATCCTGGAGAAAAACCTTATTCATGTTCCTACTGCAATAATTCATTTTCGACAAAGGGAACTTTAACACGTCACATTCTCACCCATACTGGAGAAAAGCCTTATGCATGTTCCTACTGCAATAATTCATTTTCGATAAAGGGAAATTTAACACGTCACATTCTCACCCACACTGGAGAAAAGCCTTATGCATGTTCCTACTGCAATAATTCATTTTCGATAAAGGGAAATTTAAAACTTCACATGCTTACCCATACTGGAGAAAAACCTTATTCATGCTCCTGCTGCAACTATTCATGTACGGAAAAAAATAAATTACAGCGTCACATGCGTACCCATACTAGAGAAAAACCTTATTCGTGTTCCGATTGCAGCTTTTCGTGTTCTCAAAATGGAACTTTAACACGTCACATTCTTACCCACACTAGAGAAAAGAAGCCTTATGCATGTTCGGACTGCAACTATTATTTTGCTACAAAGATACGACTAAAAACACACATGCGTACCCATTCTGGAGAAAAACCTTATTCATGTTCCTACTGCAATAATTCATTTTCGACAAAGGGAACTTTAACACGTCACATTCTCACCCATACTGGAGAGAAGCCTTATGCATGTTCCTACTGCAATAATTCATTTTCGATAAAGGGAAATTTAACACGTCACATTCTCACCCACACTGGAGAAAAGCCTTATGCATGTTCCTACTGCAATAATTCATTTTCGATAAATGGAAATTTAAAAGTTCACATGCTTACCCATACTGGAGAAAAACCTTATTCATGCTCCTGCTGCAACTATTCATGTACGGTAAAAAATAAATTACAGCGTCACATGCTTACCCATTCTGGGGAAAAACCTTATTCATGCTCCTGCTGCAACTATTCATGTACGGAAAAATATAAATTACAGCGTCACATGCGTACCCATACTGGAGAAAAACCTTATTCGTGTTCCGATTGCAGCTTTTCGTGTTCTCAAAATGGATCTTTAACACGTCACATTCTCACCCATACTGTAGAAAAGCCTTATGCATGTTCGGACTGCAACTATTATTTTGCTACAAAGATACGATTAAAAACACACATGCGTACCCATTCTGGAGAAAAACCTTATTCATGCTCCTGCTGCAACTATTCATGTACGGAAAAAAATAAATTACAGCGTCACATGTTTACCCATACTGGAGAAAAACTTCATTCTTGTTCCGACTGCAGCTATTCGTGTTCTCGGAAGGAAATTTTATAACTTCACATGCGTACCCATACTGGAGAAAAACCTTATTCGTGTTCCGATTGCAGCTATTCGTGTTCTCAGAAGGCAATTTTAAAATTTCACATGCGTACCCCTACTGGAGAAAAACCTTATTCGTGTTCCGATTGCAGCTATTCGTGTTCTCAAAATGGAAATTTTAAACTTCACTTGCTAACCCATACTGGAGAAAAATATTATTCATGTTCCGACTGCAAATATTCATGTTTGAAAACAAGTTTGGGATCTATTAAACGTCATATTCTTTCCCATTCCAAAGATACTATGTTTGAAGACAGTTGAGTGTGAACCACATTATTGTTCACTCTCTTAAAACTATTACTTTTCGACAGTTAGAGCCATGGTTTCTATCATTATTTAACGTTGCTCTTCAATATATTTGTACATATTTGGGTTTCATATTAACTCTTAAATATTGCCAGTGTTTTTCCTCTTCAAGATTCGAATTATGGGCCCTACCTTATTCCGCCTCATAATGCTACCCCATCGGGTCGCTACATAATTCCGCTTTCTTTACACTATATAGGCAGGGGCGTTCTTGTAAGCTGGTGTCACATAAAATCAAATAAAAAGGTAATTAATTCTTAATTAGTTTTTAAAAAATTGTACACTGAAATTTTGTCCAGCGCCTGCGTTGCTATATTTAAATTCTACCAACAAAATGCCGTACATACTGTAAATACCTGCGTCCTTCAAGTTTTTAAAGATTGAAATCCTGGTATGGAACCTCTGTAATGCCGCTTTTGAAGCCTGAAGTAGTGTTTATTTAGGTTGTTTGTTTTTGGGGTGTTATGCCATGTTGTGCTACCTCCTTCTTTAGCCGACGTTTCGGACAGCGTTGCAGTATCCATCCATCATCATGATGATGGACACTGCAACGCTGTCCGAAACGTCGGCTAAAGAAGAAGGTAACACAACACGGCATAACACCCCAAAAACAAACAACGAAAATGCTTTTGGCCGTGAAAATCTAAAAACGTATCAGTGTTTATGTATTTATTGTTAAGAGACAAACAGTTTATAAATAAAATATAGAGATAAATATATGCATTGTTAAAGGAAGTCAAACCAAAAAGGTCTCCTATGTTAAAGTTGATTGGAGATGCAATTTTATTACATATTAATATTAATTTTAGGTGAGGATGGGAGGAAGAGGTATAAAGGATTAGGAAAATAGATGCTTCGTATATATTCCACACTCTTGTATTAATTTTCGATCGTACATGTTATATCTAATCGATATTTGTGAAGTGTATTGCTGAAAATGTCTATATTTTGTAATTGTGTGTTATATTGTGCACATAAACAAATTTTAAAATTACACAACTGATAAATGACCGTTTACCACACAGTAATGATTTTTTACCAGTGGTGCAAAATTTGAAATGCTTTTATTAATAAGGCATAATTATGTCACAATTATGTCACAATTATACTTTATTTTCAGCTGAGACCAATTATTATAACATATTGTGTATTGCTGAAAATGTCTATATTTTGAAATTGTGTGTTATATTGTGCACATAAACGAAAATTGCTGATTTTTTCTGAAGTTGGTTCTACAGGTGGCAAAGGTAATAATTTGGATTTCCGTATTGATCTTGTCGGAATATGAATATGTATTAAGTTGGTTAGTTCTGGCGAGTCCAGGCCATTATTAAGAATTTTAAATAATAAATTTGGTCAAAAATAAAACGTCGTGTATGAAGGGAGTGGAAGTTGTGGTAATTAAAAGATTCGGTGTAATTTGAGACGTGTAAGTTTTATTTATTATTTTATGTGTTTAATTTTTTTTTTAATTTGTCGATTCTTTTAATGTAAGTTTAGTAAAATAGGGTCCAGATCGTGATGCAGTGTTCTAAGTGGGGACGGATGAACGCTGTGTACAAAACAAAAAGGTGAAAACATATTTTTTTGTTACTACACCAATTAAGAGAACTGGCTCTTGAGCTTGGTGTAGGAGTTATGTAAGAATATATAATTTTTATGTCTATAAATAATATAATATCTTAAGGAAACATTATAAAATATTTTATGGTTTGATTTATAGGATTAAGATTACAGGATTTTATTGCATACAGTTTTCTTAAGAATAGTTTGACTTTTTCTGGAATAATGCTAAATCTGTTATTTTTTTTACTTCTGGAAGGCTATCGAAGTAAGTTATCCCTTTGTATCAATAATTATTTTGCATTTGTTGAGTAGAAATATTGATTGAAGTAGTCTATATTATGTAGATTGGTTTACCATTTAAAACATGAAATAAACTATTAATTCAAAGTACTTTTACTGGTGTGGTAATTTAAATCCCTGTTAACCAAATTGGAACCAAAAAAAAATTTTTTGGATGGCGATGTAAAATGTTTTGGATTTAGCCAAGGTTCAAACCTAAAGTAACCGGTGACCCGTTTGTTTGAAAGAAGAAACGAAGAAAACTTCTATTAAGCAGCCTGGCTTTCCTTAAGAGGTGTAAGGAGGAATCGATCGTACCAGTACACATTCGAATCATGGAATCACATCCCGGAAAGCCGATAGGGTGTTTCAAAGAGCAGAGGCAGCGCTTCTAAGGGAAAGAATTCACAATGTGCGCAGCGAGCTCGATGGAATATCTCGCGACCTCTGCGGTACACACCTGCACCTGAGTGCAACTCTTATTGAAGACGACTGGAAGAAAGTTCAAAACATGACTTACCAACAAGCCCAAAGATGTAAGCAATCAACAAATGCAAGTCACAAGCAAAACATTTAAAATACTATATGCAACTTTAGTTAGAAGTCATTAGGAATATAATTCCCCCATATGGGACCCTGTCTACAAAAGCCATGCAAGTTCCATTGAAAGAATCCAACACAAATTTCTCAGATCAATTAATTTCAAATTAGGAATTCCCGCGGATGACATAAACTATGATACTCTATTACAAAAAATGCGACTCTTATCGTTAAAAAATAGAAGAATACTTAATAATCTATTTTTTTTATTTAAAATAAATAACAACTGGTTTATATGATTTCTCATTGCCGCGAGTGGGGAAATAAAACGAGACTTATTCTTCTCATTTCCCAGAAACTTTTCCTGTGACACTTGTTGGTGAGTGCTTTCATAAAACAAAACTTCTGCAGAAGTTGTAACTCTGGTACGCCGTGCCCTCTCCATCCCATTTGTGATTTTCTTTTCAGCCGAATTTGGGTATCCATAGAACACCACTACTGCATTGGCTCCATAATAATTTTGTACATACCTGACATATTGCTGAAAAATAATTGAAAAAGGTTGAGCATGACCCCATACAACTTTATGTAGTAAATATCCTCCATCAACTACGTGCATTTTACTGCTTCCCAGTTCTGTGTTAATTGGTAAAGGGTTGAACGATGTGTAAAACTTGGACGTTCCTTCGCGCATGCCTTCCTCTGAGAAAAGAGACAGTGGGACAGGAGATAGTTCATATTGGAAATATTCTTTAAGTTCAATTTCAGACTATTTGGCAATACACATACGATGGAATAGCATTAATGGATCGATTGTCACCGTCACACCCTGCCTTTTTTATCCTGCTGGTCACCGCCTCAAGAAGAACTATCGCATCCTTTCCAAAATTCTGGTTGATAACTTTAGACATAGCGAATTTACCCATCTTTTCAGCCATGTGACAAATTTCTTTGCTATCCCCGATCGTGCCACTACTTGTAGACATAATCACGTTTGTTTTAGGAAATGGTTCATGGCAAGCAAACTAATCAATGAGAGTTTGGACGTCTTTGTCATCCCTCTTAATTCGTATAGGCCTGATCTCTACATGCTGCTCTGACGTTCCTGATTAGACCCCACAGTATGACTCGATACCCTCAAAAATGCTATGCAGTTAAACAAATCCAGCAGTCCAACGAAGAATAGAACTGTCTGTGATTCCTCATCCTTGGGTCAAACCTCCAGATGTTTTCATCGATCTCATCAGAGTTTGTTCAATGGTCATGTCAGACCAAATCCCTGACCAAAATTTATGATTTCGTCGAATCGTAAAGAAACCCTTTTTGGTAAATCTTTCATATTCTATTGGATACATCTTCTCTTTCAATGACAACAAATCTTGAAGATACAGATGGGCGGCTGAGTTAAAGACAGGTATCATTTTTTGGACCATTGCAAGATGGAGCTCCCAATTTCCAGAACGTTCCGCTTCAATAAACAGCTCAATCAGTGTTGTCATCTGGAAGTACTGAACCCACAGCTGGAAGTAGGTCCGTTTTCTTAAAAAAAAATCAGTATATCAACCAGTTTAGATTGAACTGCCTGAAAAGCCTGATTATCCTGAGCATTGAATACCACATTATTATCTTTACTTGAAAGTATTTCTTCCATAGCTTTACTTTCTTCATCTAAATGAACCGTCTCAAACATCAAGCACGCATAAGCTCGACGTACCAATATATTACCTCTAACAGCCCAAGAGACTGATCCAGACGCGACACTGGTGACACCCGATGGCCCGTCCTGGAGTGGCTTATGGTGGCAACTGCAGGGAACCAAGGAGGGGGTGCGAAGAGAGGGGGGAGGGAAGAGAGGGGGGGGTGTGACTCTTCCAATGATGAAGGGAGGGGGGGTGACCCTTCCTACTCTCGTTAATTTATAGTTATAATATGTAAAAATCTAAGGTAAAATTTTCGGTTTTCACATATATTTCACGATATTTGTTTATTCTTTATATCAGTGAAAAGAACTGCAAAAAACATAAAAATCACACATCGTAATAAAAAAATTCTATAATATAATATCAAAAATTTTTTCACAAAATTGTACTTGTAAAAAGATATGTAAAAATAACCAAACCAAGTAGTGCAATTAACCTGTTTTTATGAACTTTTACACAATTTTACGACTGCATGTCTCGATATGTATTAGAGATGGAATTTAAAAAAAAAAACAGTTGTAGGTAATTTTATGTTCTACTAAACTTGTTAAGCAACTTTAGCCGAAATTTGTATTGGAAACGAGATATTTGAGAAAAACTAGTATTTGGCGCGAAACCGGTTGGTTTTTTCAAAATGGTGACGAAAGCTCAAGTGCGCCAAGGTCGAAAACTCAGATTTATCATTAGACTATATAAAAAATATAAAAAAAATTGGGACTACCGGAATAATTCCGATCGCGACCCCCTTTTTTGCGCTAATTGCACTGGCCTAAAAAGGTGGTTTTGTTTTTGAAAGTTTATTCAGACAAATTTTTTCGTACTCAAGAAAGAATATATTTCAAAATATTAGCTCAGATAAACAAAAAGTAGAATGACGCACATAAACGAAAAATCACAAAATTTAATACAAATTGATATAAAATCAACTAAATGTAAACTTGGTATGCAAATATTCAGCAAATATCCTACAAAAATTGCCTAGACTTGTGGATTTTAGAATGATATTAATTTTATCTTTTATCTTTAAACAGTGTTAGTCGTACGGAATTTTTAAACCTCTCAACAATAATAGTAGAATCTTTTCTTTTTTTTTATATATAACTTCGCACAGGAGGCCCGGAGAAAAATTGTCTTTAAGAGACCCATATTGTATGAAGGAGGAAACACAGAGGGCGGCAAATCGTTTCACAGCTGAGCTGTTGAAATCAAGAACGAGTGGTAGAAGCGACCCGTTCTCATGTGAGAAATTTCGACCGTGTTTATATGTTGGGCGCGCGTTTGGCGTGTTTCCCGACTTTGCACCGGTGCTGATAATAATAGTAGTCAACAGTAATAGTCGAATCTTTTTTTTATATATATAACTTCGCACGGTTCTTTTCTGACAGCTAGGTCATAGATGTGTATGAAAGTAGATTCGGATGGATCATTTGATGTGCAAGTACCTACCGTAATGCAAATCTATTTTAGCACTCATATCTCTGGCCTGGCTGTCAAAAGAACAAGACAGACAAGAGCGGACAAGACGCTTCACGGGCTTCACGTTCCAATTTATTGAATGTTCAAATCTGCAATTTGAAGTGATTATTGAAAAGCTACCTGTGGGTAAGTTGCTATTGTGAGTAGCCTTTAGTTATTTTAGAGTGTTATTTCAGTATATAAGTAGGTAATGTCATCTAACATTTGGACGTTTGTCATCATTTTGTTATCAAATTAATTGAGATTATGTATGTCTTTACATAAAATCGTGATTCTTAATAATAGTCCCAACTAACTAACCTGTGAAATTTATATTGAATTATATTATATTTTGCTATCGTAAAAAATATATCAATATTAAGGCTATCCGCTCACCGGAGAAACTGAAACCAAACCAAAACTGGCTGGTTGCTGTGGTTTCCAACCAAACTTCTAAGAAGGCGCTATTCTATTTCACGATTTCGGTAATTATGTCAACTTGTTTAACCGTAGATGAAAAACTATCAGCTGTTATCGTAGCAACTAGCATGGAGGGTTTCGAGTCACTGCTAGGTTTTTGAGAAGTTGTGGAGTGTGCGGACTATCACATTGACATACACAGGAGAGCGAGTTTAGTTGCAAACTGCTTTTTTTTCAGTTGCTTCGTCAGCCTTACTGTTTCAATGTGTGTACGTTTTTTTGTAATAGTTAAAATGATGATAAAAGATGAAAGCATTTGAAATAAGAACTGACACTGACTTGTGCGGTTTTAAGAATTCAGACTAAGGCGCTTCCGCTGACGAGGCAACTGAAACACAACTAAAACCGGCTGGTTTCTTTGTCTTGATTGGTCAACTAGCTTGTTTAACCATAGACGAAGAACAATCAGCTGACAGCTGGCAATTAGCAAAGGCTGGCCACGGCAATCAGCAGTGCGAGTCGCGAGTCACGGCTTGCGTTATCATTGACAACGGGTTTTTCACTAACTGTGTAGTGTGGGGGCCATCACATTATCATACAAAGACAGTTGCCAGTTTTCAGTTGCCTCGGTGAGCGGATCGCCTAAGGCTCATCGAGAAACTGAAACCGATTTAAAATGTCAATTTGAAAGAGAGTGAATTTATTTATTTTCGGTTAAACCGAATTCTTGGTAAGTAATAGATTCTCCCCTATACTATACTTCCCAAGAATTCGGTTTAACCGAAAATAAGTCAATTTACTCTCTTTCAAATTGACATTTTAAATCGTATAAATATCGTCGTCTAATTATGAAACACCTCAGTTTGAAAATGGCCTTGTAAGCCGAAACAGCTGTCACAATAATAAAAACTAAAACACTTGCAGAACTTAATAATAAACATTATTAAATTTAATTTTAATTAAATTTCAAAAAAAATTAAATTGAGTTCTACGAATTAAACACAAAAACAATAAATAATTAATTTATCTTTATTTGTATTATTTCAACAAGTAAAGTCATTTATTTATTTGCCCATTTACATTTATTCTATTTCTGTTCTACCTACTTAACTGGTGAACCAGTTAAAGTATTACCTTTTATACAAATATATTACATTTAACAAAACAATATCTGAACAAATTCACATGTATTACATTTATATTATTGCATTTATATATTTAAATTTCGACTACCATAATACGGACGTGTGTCTAGTGTGGTAGTCGAAAAGCATGTAAAAAAAACTGTAATAAATATATATTACGAATAAAGAAAAAGAAAAAAAAAAACAAACTCGTTTCATATGTAAAAGTGATCGAATTTCGCTGAGTGGTTTTGTTAATAAAAAAATATATTTTCCATTACACCCTTTTCGCGAAAAAATCACTTTAACTGTGCGGCGCTTCATCCGCCAAGGGTTTTGGAATTTTTCCCTCAGTAATATAGTTGAACTTCTTTTATGACCTATCAAATTGAACTAATTATTAACCCCTTTACAAATAGACGTGTTTTTAATTTTACACAACTGATAAACGACCGTTTACCATACATTAATGATTTTTTACCAGTTCTGTAAAATTTGAAATGCTTATATTAAGAAGGCCTGCGTTATGTCAAAATTATACTTTATTTTCAGCTGAGACTAATTATTTTAACATAACAGAACGCTATCTCAACAGTGCCATGGATCTTCCCAACCCAGAGAGTGTTCCCATCAAGACAGAACCAGGGTCCCAGGAAGTAGGCGCAGGTGAAATGCCGTATATGGATATAGACATCCACCTTCCGGATGTAAAGAAGGAATGTTTGCAGTATGCTGAGAGTGTCCAGCCAACTAGTAAGTTGAATTACGTATATAATCACAGTGAAGCAGTTTAGTGGTGTTTATAATTTCTGTAAGTTTTTTTTTTACCCATGTATAAAAGCCCCCAAAAAGGGCGCTAATAAATAAATACGTTCGTTTTGTTATTTTAGGTAGCATTAATGTGGAGACTATTTCCATTAATACAGAAGCCCGAGAAGACAATGAAGGGGGGATTCCTTATTCGGAAATAGACATAGACCTGCTGGATGTTAAAAAGGAATGCTTAAAACAGCCTGACGTTATTATCCAGGCCGCAGGTAAACTGGTTTTTATTATTTATTTTTTTAAATTGATAAACTAATGTTTAAGACGAGATTTTTTATGCATAGCACAAAGGGTAACAATTATTATAAGCAATAATTATTAGTCTGAAACACTCATCAATAATGAAACCTCTCCTGAGAAAAGATATACGACATATTTTTTTTATTTTATATTATATTTATTTATTTGTTTTATCTGAATTCTTTGTGTACAATTCATTTTAATTATCAATACATCAGTAGATTTTATTTTATATTTCTTTTCTGTTTTTATTACAGAAATCTATTTATTGAGCTTTTCCCGTTTTCTTTTTCAGACTTAATATCAGACCTAAAGACGTATCCTGGAGAAAAACCTTATTCATGTTCCTACTGCAATAATTCATTTTCGACAAAGGGAAATTTAACACGTCACATTCTCACCCACAGTGGAGAAAAGCCTTATGCATGTTCCTACTGCAATAATTCATTTTCGATAAAGGGAAATTTAACACGTCACATTCTCACCCACACTGGAGAAAAGCCTTATGCATGTTCCTACTGCAATAATTCATTTTCGATAAATGGAAATTTAAAACTTCACATGCTTACCCATACTGGAGAAAAACCTTATTCATGCTCCTGCTGCAACTATTCATGTAAGACAAAAAATAAATTACAGCGCCACATGCTTACCCATTCTGGAGAAAAACCTTATTCATGCTCCTGCTGCAAATATTCATTTACGGAAAAAAATAAATTACAGCGTCACATGCTTACCCATACTGGAGAAAAACCTCATTCTTGTTCCGACTGCAGCTATTCGTGTTCTCGGAAGGAAATTTTAAAACTTCACATGCATACCCATACTGGAGAAAAACCTTATTCGTGTTCCGATTGCAGCTATTCGTGTTCTCGGAAGGAAAATTTAAAACTTCACATGCGTACCCATACTGGAGAAAAACCTTATTCGTGTTCCGATTGCAGCTTTTCGTGTTCTCAAAATGGAAATTTAAAACTTCACATGCGTACCCATACTGGAGAAAAACCTTATTCGTGTTCCGATTGCAGCT
This sequence comes from Limnephilus auricula, assembly GCA_951813805.1. Taxonomy (NCBI): domain Eukaryota; kingdom Metazoa; phylum Arthropoda; class Insecta; order Trichoptera; family Limnephilidae; genus Limnephilus; species Limnephilus auricula. The sequence goes on from OX638416.1 coordinate 1,382,070, forward strand.
TTTCGTGTTCTCAAAATGGAACTTTAACACGTCACATTCTCACCCACACTGGAGAAAAGCCTTATACATGTTCGGACTGCAACTATTATTTTGCTACAAAGATACGATTAAAAACACACATGCGTACCCATACTGGAGAAAAACCTTATTCATGCTCCTGCTGCAACTATTCATGTACGGAAAAAAATAAATTACAAAGTCACATGCTTACCCATACTGGAGAAAAACCTCATTCTATTCGTGTTCTCGGAAGGAAAATTTAAAACTTCACATGCGTACCCATACTGGAGCAAAACCTTATTCATGCTCCTGCTGCAACTATTCATGTACGGTAAAAAATAAATTACAGCGTCACATGCTTACCCATTCTGGAGAAAAACCTTATTCATGCTCCTGCTGCAACTATTCAAGTACGGAAAAAAATTAATTACAGCGTCATATGCTTACCCAAACTGGAGAAAAACCTCATTCTTGTTCCGACTGCAACTATTCGTGTTCTCGGAAGGAAAATTTAAAACTTCACATGCGTACCCATACTGGAGAAAAACCGTATTTGTGTTCCGATTGCAGCTATTCGTGTTCTCAGAAGGCAATTTTAAAACTTCACATGCTTACCCATACTGGAGAAAAACCTTATTCGTGTTCCGATTGCAGCTATTCGTGTTCTCAAAATGGAAATTTAAAACTTCACTTGCTAACCCATACTGGAGAAAAATATTATAATAATATTACATGTTTTGACTGCAAATATTCATTTTTGAAAACAAGTTTGGGATCTATTAAACGTCATATTCTTTCCCATTCCAAAGATAATATGTTTGAAGACAGTTGAGTGTGAACCACATTATTGTTCACTCTCTTAAAACTATTATTTTTGACAGTTAGAGCCATGGTTTCTATCATTATTTGACGTTGCTCTTCAATATATTTGTACATATTTGGGTTTCATATTAACTCTTAAATATTGCCAGTGTTTTTCCTCTTCAAGATTCGAATTATGGGCCCTTAATTAATTAAATTAATATTAATTTTAGGTGAGGGATACAGGATTAGTAAAATAGATGCTTCGTATATATTCCACACTCTTGTATTAATTTTCGATCGTACATGTTATATCTAATCGATATTTGTGAAGTGTATTGCTGAAAATGTCTATATTTTGTAATTGTGTGTTATATTGTGCACATAAACAAATTTTAAAATTACACAACTGATAAACGACCGTTTACCATACAGTAATGATTTTTTACCAGTTGTGCAAAATTTGAAATGCTTTTATTAATAAGGCCTACGTTATATCACAATTATACTTTATTTTCAGCTGAGACCAATTATTATAACATATTGTGTATTGCTGAAAATGTCCATATTTTGAAATTGTGTGTTATTTGTGCACATAAACGAAAATTTCTGATTTTTTTCTAAAGTTGGTTCTACAGGTGGCAAAGGAAATAATTTGGATTTCCGTGTTGATCTTGTCGGAATATGCATATGTATTAAGTTGGTTAGTTCTGGCGAGTCCAAGTCATTATTAAGAATTTTAAATAATATGATTTGGTCAAAAATAAAACGTCGTGTATGAAGGGAGTGGAAGTTGTGGTAATTAAAAGATTCTATGTATTTTGAGAAGTGTAAGTTTTGCTTATTATTTTATGTGTTTAATTTTTTTTTAATTTTTCGATTCTTTCAATGTAAGTTTAGTAAAAAAGGGTCCAGATCGTGATGCAGTGTTCTAAGTGGGGACGGATGAACGCTGTGTAAATGGAATACAGGGTCTTAATGTTGCGGAAAGATTTCGTTATGCGAACTATAGTGCTGCAAACTCAACTTCATGACAACCTTTCCATATCTCTTCTTTTCTAAATTATGTTTTTTTTCACCTTTTATAGACGAGAATTTTACAATTTTATTCATTGTTTAACAATAGAATAACAAATTAAAACAAAAAGGTGAAAACATATTTTTTTGTTACTACACCAATTAAGAGAACTGGCTCTTGAGCTTGGTGTAGGAGTTATGTAAGAATATATAATTTTTATGTCTATAAATAATATAATATCTTAAGGAAACATTATAAAATATTTTATGGTTTGATTTATAGGATTAAGATTACAGGATTTTATTGCATACAGTTTTCTTAAGAATAGTTTGACTTTTTCTGGAATAATGCTAAATCTGTTATTTTTTTTACTTCTGGAAGGCTATCGAAGTAAGTTATCCCTTTGTATAAATAATTATTTTGCATTTGTTGAGTAGAAAGATTGATTGAAGTAGTCTATATTATGTAGATTGGTTTACCATTTAAAACATAAACTATTAATTCAAAGTACTGTTTACTGGTGTGGTAATTTAAATCCCTGTTAACCAAATTGGAACACGAAAAAATATTTTTTGGATGGCGATGTAAAATGTTTTGGATTTAGCCAAGGTTCAAACCTAAAGTAACCGGTGACCCGTTTGTTTGAAAGAAGAAACGAAGAAAACTTCTATTAAGCAGCCTGGCTTTCCTTAAGAGGTGTAAGGAGGAATCGATCGTACCAGTACACATTCGAATCATGGAATCACATCCCGGAAAGCCGATAGGGTGTTTCAAAGAGCAGAGGCAGCGCTTCTAAGGGAAAGAATTCACAATGTGCGCAGCGAGCTCGATGGAATATCTCGCGACCTCTGCGGTGCACACCTGCACCTGAGTGCAACTCTTATTGAAGACGACTGGAAGAAAGTTGAAAACATGACTTACCAACAAGCCCAAAGATGTAAGCAATCAACAGATGCAAGTCACAAGCAAAACATTTAAAATACTAATTACAACTTTAGTTAGAAGTCATTTGGAATATAATTCCCCCATATGGAACCCTGTCTACAAAAGCCATGCAAGTTCCATTGAAAGAATCCAACACAAATTTCTCAGATCAATTAATTTCAAATTAGGAATTCCCGCGGATGACATAAACTATGATACTCTATTACAAAAAATGCGACTCTTATCGTTAAAAGATAGAAGAATACTTAATAATCTAATTTTTTTTATTTAACATAAATAACAACTGGTTTGACTCCCCTGAATTGGTGTCACTGGTGAATTATCACGTGCCTTTTAGACCTACTCGACTCCAAACATCTTTTCATTGCAATACCTCTGGGACCACCGCAGAACAAAATGCAACAATAAATCGCTTACGTACTTTTGGCAATAAATATGCTAATATCGATCACGCCGGTAATCTGGCCTCATTCAAAAGATGCATTAAACAATATTTGTCCTCTAGTACCATGTTAACATAATAATCATGTAAACATAATATGTTTACCAGAACTTGCAAAACATTAATTCATTAGAAATCATAGGTACCTACTTGTAAAATTCATCATATCGGTTAATATTTGTAATCTATAATATCTACTTATGAACTATTTTATTTTATTTTTCTTTGCTCCTGTGAGGACTTCTTACTTTTTATATTTAAATCTTTGTTCCTTTTAAAGGTATCTTATATTTCTGCATTTAACTTTTTTTAATTATTATTATTTTAATCTCACTTTTAACTTTTTTATCTTTGCTTAATAATTTAAAGCTTGTACCTTATACTTATACTTTGTACTACTTATAACCTTACTACTTACTTTTTACATTCTTTTCCTTATACTTAACTTACATTTATACTGTTAGTTATTCTTCATGTTGTTGTACTATTTATATGTTATGTCAATTAAATAAATAAATAAATAAAAGTTCGAAAGGCTCAATCCAGACAAAAAAGGTGATCAAAAACAACTTGATCATAATAAAGTTGTAATTAACATTACGACCCTTGCGTTGAGCCCAGACGCGACTTATGTGCTTGCTAAGGGGATGAACTATGCGGTGGCCCCCAACAAGATACCTGTAGGTGATGTGTGGTGTAGAGACAGCACTACATACAATGATGGAAGTACACACAATGTCAGAGGTGCAAGCAGAGGACCTCCGGCAAGAGACTTTTATTTAAAAAAAAACCTCTATCTTTAATACATATCGAGTTACGCAGTCGTAAAAAGGTTTATAAAAACAGGTACATTTGTTTGGTTTTTTGTACATATCTTTTTTCCAGTACAACTTTGTGAAAAAATTACTGATATCAATTTTGTAGATAATAAAATATTATAATATACTCATTATTGGTACACGTTTAATGTTTTTATCTCAATTAGGTATCCAGGTTACATAAAAATTAGGTCAAAAATTGAATCCGAAGAATAGTATATTAATATTCATACCTTGATTATTCTTTTTTTAAACAATTATTGTTGAAATAACACGTAACATACATAACAGCAATATTTACTATCAAAGTAATCACAACATATAAATAAAAATATTAATTAAGGTACAAAAACATGTTAAAAAAAAGAAAAAAAAGTCTTTTCTTCAAATTTTTTACTATTGACTATAGTTTTGTTTATTACTGCCACTTACGGGCCACAATATATACTTCCGATGTCTCATCAGCCGAATTTGTGGCGACTGGGTCACCAAATTCCTCATCATCATCATGAACGAAGGCTTCCACAGCATTCTCGTACGAGTTGCCATTAGAGTGCATACAGGGTAGGGAGCATTTTAAACCCGACTTTCTACATGTGCACTTTCCAGCGCAACCTTTTTTGGATTGGCATGATATAAAGTTCAGCAAAGCAGCCTCCTTCAACATTGGTACTGGAGTTAGTAACCCAACAGCGTCCTTCTTCCACCCCATTCGGATAGATCTTTATGCTGACCAAGCCAAGTTTGCACTAGCAAGTAAGTTCTTGAAGCATGTTGATGGACTGCATCGTTGGCAGGATCAATTGAATTTTACTCCTTTGGCAAAAATAATGTATCTTAAATTTTCCAAATATGATTTCTCATTGCCCGAGTGGGGAAATAAAACGAGACTCATTCTTCTCATTTCCCAGAAACTTTTCCTGTGACACTTGTGGGTGAGTGCTTTCATAAAACAAAACTTCCGCAGAAGTTGTAACTCTGGTACGCCGTGCTCTTTCCATCCCATTTGTGATTTTCTTTTCAGCCGAATTTGGGTATCCATCGAACACCACTGCAGCATTGGCTCCATAATATTTTTGTACATACCTGACATATTGCTGAAAAATAATTGAAAAAGGTTGAGCATGACCCCATACAACTTTATGTAGTAAATATCCTCCATCAACTACGTGCATTTTACTGCTTTCCAGTTCTGTGTTATTTGGTAAAGGGTTGAACGATGTGTAAAACTTGGACGTTCCTTCGCGCATGCCTTCCTCTGAGAAAAGAGACAGTGGGACAGGAGATAATTCATATTGGAAATATTCTTTAAGTTCAATTTCAGACTATTTGGCAATACACATACGATGGAATAGCATTAATGGATCGATTGTCACAGTCACACCCTGCCTTTTTTATCCTGCTGGTCACCGCCTCAAGAAGAACTATCGCATCCTTTCCAAAATTCTGGTTGATAACTTTAGACATAGCGAATTTACCCATCTTTTCAGCCATGTGACAAATTTCTTTGCTATCCCCGATCGTGCCACTACTTATAGACATAATCACGTTTGTTTTAGGAAATGGTTCATGGCAAGCAAACTAATCAATGAGAGTTTGGACGTCTTTGTCATCCTTCTTAATTCGTATAGGCCTGATCTCTACATGCTGCTCTGACGTTCCTGATTCAACCCCACAGTATGACTCGATACCCTCAAAAATGCTATGCAGTTAAACAAATCCAGCAGTCTAACGAAGAATAGAACTGTCTGTGATTCCTCATCCTTGGGTCAAACCTCCAGATGTTTTCATCGATCTCATCAGAGTTTGTTCAATGGTCATGTCAGACCAAATCCCTGACCAAAATGTATGATTTCGTCGAATCGTAAAGAAACCCTTTTTGGTAAATCTTTCATATTCTATTGGATACATCTTCTCTTTCAATGACAACAAATCTTGAAGATACAGATGGGCGGCTGAGTGAAAGACAGGTATCATTTTTTGGACCATTGCAAGATGGAGCTCCCATTTTCCAGAACGTTCCGCTTCAATAAACAGCTCAATCAGTGTTGTCATCTGGAAGTACTGAACCCACAGCTGGAAGTAGGTCCGTTTTCTTAAAAAAAAATCAGTATATCAACCAGTTTAGATTGAACTGCCAGAAAAGCCTGATTATCCTGAGCATTGAATACCACATTCTTATCTTTACTTGAAAGTATTTCTTCCATAGCTTTACTTTCTTCATCTAAATGAACCGTCTCAAACATCAAGCACGCATAAGCTCGACGTACCAGTATATTACCTCTAACAGCCCAAGAGACTGATCCAGACGCGACACTGGTGACACCCGATGGCCCGTCCTGGAGTGGCTTATGGTGACAACTGCAGGGAACCAAGGAGGGTGGAGGGAAGAGAGGGGGGAGGGGGTGTGACCCTTCCCACTCTCGATAATTTATAGTTATAATATGTAAAAATCTAAGGTAAAATTTTCTGTTTTCACCTATATTTCACGATAATTGTTTATTCTTTATATCAGTGAAAAGAACTGCAAAAAACATAAAAATCACACATCGTATTAAAAATTTTATTTTATACAAAATTGATCTCAATAATTATTTCACAAAATTGTACTCGAAAAAAGATATGTAAAAATAACCAAACCAAGTAGTGCAATTAACCTGTTTTTATGAACTTTTACACATTTTTACGACTGCATGTCTCGATATGTATTAGAGATAGAATTTTTTTTTAAATAAAATTTGTTGGTAATTTTATGTTCTACTAAACTTGTTAAGCAACTTTAGCCGAAATTTGTAACTTTGTAAATTTGTAAATTGGAAACGAGATATTTGAGTAAAACTAGTATTTGACGCGAAACCGGTTGGTTTTTTTCAAAATGGTGACGAAAGCTCAAGTGCGCCAAGGTCGAAAACTCAGATTTATCTTTAGGAGATGACTATATAAAAAATATAAAAAAAATTGGGACTACCGGAATAATTCCGATCGCGACCCCCTTTTTTGCGCTAATTGCACTGGCCTAAAAAGGTGGTTTTGTTTTTGAAAGTTTATTTAGACAAATTTTTTCGTACTCAAGAAAGAATATATTTCAAAATATTAGCTCAGATAAACAAAAAGTAGAATGACGCACATAAACGAAAATTCACAAAATTTAATACAAATTGATATAAAATCAACTAATGTAAACTTGGTATGCAAATATTCAGCATAATATCCTACAAAAATTGCCAAGACTTGTGGATTTTAGAATGATATTAATTTTATCTTTGTAGCGATTTAGAAAGCACACCCCTACCGCTGCTGATATGCACATCACTACTGTACACCACGTGATCGCCAGAACCGGGAGAGGCGAGCGACAAAAGCAATTATGAATGAGTTTGAATTTGACATCCTGAAAGAGACACACCTACGAGCACTGGGAATGGGAACGGAAGCCGGCGCTATGGAGACTTCGCACTGCGCACTTCGCAATTTCGTAACGTAGATTTAGCTTCATTTTAATTATGGTTTGATTCCTTTTAAATTAACTTAAATAATGTTTTCTTGTTCATTCAAAGACAAGATGGCGCTCAACTTATATTTCTTTAACTTAGTTTCTTAATTTTGACCTCTTAAATTCAGTAGATGTAAATTCATAATTTATGTGACATTATTCAGAATATGACCATCATTTGTCTTCTTCGAGCAAATGCCACGCCCTGTAGATTAATTAATTCCTTAATTTAACATTCCTTGATATTTATAAAATAATAAATTTATATTGATGTTAATCTTAACCTTCTTTTATTCAGTAGTTGTCTCTTTGCTCTGCCTATAATTTGGAACTCATACATAATAAATGCACACAGGCATTACCATTGACTTTACATAAAATTGCCATTAAAGTAGTTACTAATCACATTAAAAATCTTCCATTACATCTTTAGTACTCGTGTTAAACAGTGTTAGTCGTACGGAATTTTTAAACCTCTCAACAATAATAGTCGAATCTTTTTTTTTAATAATATATATAACTTCGCACGGTTCTCTTCTGACAGCTAGGTCATAGATGTGTATGAAAGTAGATTCGGATGGATCATTTGATGTGCAAGTACCTACCGTAATGCAAATGTCATAAACCGACTAGCGATGGGCACAATCGATGAATAATCGATTATTTACTCGATCTTTTTTACCATCGAATGATTTCGATTCATTTCCATAGAAAAATCGATTCTCGCTTCTCGATGTCAAATTCATTCGAATGCACAGTCCGAGAGAATCGGTTTGAAACGTCATCGAACTTGGAATCGATTCTCGCTTCTCGATGTCAAAATTCTTTCGAATGCACGGCCGAGACAATCGGTTTGAAACGTCATCGAACTTGAAATCGATTCTCGCTTCTCGATGTCAGAATCCATTCGAATGCACAGTCCGAGACAATCGGTTTTAAACGTCATCGAACTTGGAATCGATTCTCGCTTCTCGATGTCAGAATTCGAATGCATAGTCTTGAAACGTCATCGAAATTGATTTGTCAAACGAAATATTTTATAGGTACATGTTATAATCAACCTGATGTGTGAATTTTATATTATGAATGAATACTTTTAGGTAACGATTTACGTTTTCAGTATAGTTTATACGTAAAAGATTGCGATGGTGATAGCTTTCAACAATTTAAAAATGTTTAGTATGAGGTTATGTATCATCTATTTGGGTATTGTATATTTAATTTAAAATAAAACAATAACTTAGTATATACCATTTTTATATTTAATGCCGACCGGGTTTCGCTAAAACCGTAGTTTCTTCAGGGCAGTAAATAATACTCTACTAAAATCAGCAAGTAGGTAATATGTTTTCATATCTGCTTTATATGACCAAATATATTTAATTTATTTGAAATTAACAGGTGTTTCTTAGTTTGTAATAAAAATGAAACGATTTCTATAGTAAGAAAACTTTATTTAATGATAAACTACAAATATAAAAATATAAATACAAATAATTGCATACGAAAATGTGTCCATAACCTACATGTTATTTAGAGGTTATTTTTTAACAAAAACGACATAAAATTATTATCTTCGTATTAAACACAGACACACTGTCAATATTATTAATGGGAATTTGTACCAACCGGCTAAACTAAATATCTTATTAGTAATTTTATTGTTGTGAGATGCCCACATATTTGAAATTCGTGGAAAATGGAATAACACTAATGTTGCCATCAAACACAAAGGAATTTGCCAATTTGCCATTGCCAGGAAATAAAAACGGTGATTGAATTATTGTTGCAGTACTTACTTACTAATGTTGCGTTATTTAAACATGTTATTTAGAGATTGTTTTTGATCAAAAATGTCATATAATTATAATTATTTTCATATTATTAAACATACATAAATATTTTTAATGGAAATTTTTACCAATGGGCTAAACTAAGTAGCTTAACAATAATTGTTATGTTGTGAAATGCATACCAAAAAACAACAAATAAAATTACAACAAACAATAAGCGTTGCCATACATGATGCACCATAATAATTTTCTACTTCCTACCACCCCCCCCCCCCCCCCCCCCCGTCACAGACAAAAATCCTGCCCCTGACCGTAGCTATTGCTCCCGAACTCCGAGCAAAAAATCGATTAATCATTCGATTATTGTGATGTCTCGATTAAAAAAAATCGATTATATAAAAGTTTCGATCATTCCCATCGCTAAAACCGACCACCTATTTTATCACTCATATCTCTGGCCTGGCTGTCAAAAGAACAAGACAGACAATAGCGGACAAGACGCTTCACGGGCTTCACGTTCCAATTTATTGAATGTTCAAATCTGCAATTTGAAGTGATTATTGAAAAGCTACCTGTAGTAGTAGCCTTTAGTTATTTTAGAATTATTCCGAGTGTTATTTCAGTATATAAGTAGGTAATGTCATCTAACATTTAGACGTTTGTCATCATTTTGTTATCAAATTAATTGAGATTATGTATGTCTTTACATAAAATCGTGATTCTCAATAATAGTCCCAACCTGGGGTGTGACTTTGGGAGGCTATATTTAATTTAATTAAAATTGCAATGTAGAAGTGTTATTCGGTATGTTCTTACCTGTGAAATTTATATTGAATTATATTATATTTTGTTATCGTAAAAAATATACCAATATCAATATTAAGGCTATCCGCTCACCGGAGAAACTGAAACCAAACCAAAACTGGCTGGTTGCTATGGTTTCCAACCAAACTTCTAAGACAGCGCTGTTCTATTTTACGATTTCGGTAATTATGTCAACTTGTTTAACCGTAGATGAAGAACTATCAGCTGTCGTCGTAGCAACTAGCATGGCGGGTTTCGAGTCACTGCTTGAGTTGCCATTGATAACAGGTTTTTAAGAAGTTGTGGAGTGTGCGGACCATCACATTGACATACACAGGAGAGCGAGTTTAGTTGCAAACTGTATTTTTTTCAGTTGCTTCGTCAGCCTTACTGTTTCTATGTGTGTACGTTTTTTTGTAATAGTTAAAATGATGATAAAAGATGAAAGCATTTGAAATAAGAACTGACACTGACTTGTGCGGTTTTCAGAATTCAGACTCAGGCGCTCCGCTGACGAGGCAACTGAAACACAACTAAAACCGGCTGGTTTCTGGCTTGATTGGTCAACAAGCTTGTTTAACCATAGATGAAGAACAATTAGCTGACAGCTGGCAACTAGCAACGGCCGGCCACGGCAATCAGCAGTGCGAGTCGCGAGTCGCCGCTTGCGTTACCATTGACAATGGGTTTTTGAGTGATTGTGTAGTGTGGGGGCCATCACATTATCATACAAAGACAGTTGCCAGTTTTCAGTTGCCTGAGTGAGCGGATCGCCTAAGGCTCATGGAGAAACTGAAACCAAACTAAAACTGGCGGGTTGCTATGCTTTCCAACCAAACTTCTATAACGGAACATCTCAATTTTACGATTTCAGTAATTATCTCAGATTGTTTAACCATAGACGAAGAACACTTCAGCTGTAATCGCAGTCATTTGTCGCGTTCACATTGGCGCTGGCGAATGAAAAAAATTAAAAACTCGAAGACTGACAACAAACCTGGCGTCACTCAACTCGCTATTCCGTGTATTTCAATTTGATGGTCCGTACACAACTCCTCAAAAACCCGCTGTCAACGGCAACGCAAAGTGGCACTCGCAATTCGCTGTGCTAGTTGCCGCGGCCGGCGGTTGCCAGGTTACCTGGTTGCCATAGTTGCGCCAGTTTTGTTGTCAGTTTTCGAGTTTTATTTTCTACTCGCTATGATAGCGACAGATGACTAAGATGACAGATAAGTATTCTTCGTCTATGGTGAAACAAGCTGAGATAATGACTGAAATCGTATAATTGACTTGCTCCGTGAGAGAAGTTTGGTTGGCTAACATAGTAACCTGCAGTTTTAGATTGGTTTCAGTTTCTCCATGAAAGCCTGTTCAGACACATCTATAAACCGCGAGCAGATATCTGTTGAACCGCGAGCGCTTATATTTTGTACCGTTCACACGACGCTATCAAATATTTCTTCCCATGTTAGGAAAGGGGGTCAGATAACTGCCGCGAGATACCATTTCATTGTAGATTTTGTACTAGATCTGAGAATTTTGACAGCTAAAATTCGCGCGTTTCAATAGAAATGACCCCCTCTCCTATTCTCGGCGGGAGAGGGGGCGCTTATCTGTTCGTATATCGCCTCAGAGGCCCTAGCACGCTCGCTCTATAACGATCGGTAGGATAACTATCGGTAACTTCTCATTGTTCCCTAGCATGACTACAGATCGCCAACGAATAAGTGACAGTTCACAATGACTAAGTGACCTAAGTGAACTTAGACATTTTTCACGATTCATTGCGAACATACAAAACAAAATTATTAAATTTCTTTTCATTTTATTAAACTTTAGTGAGCAAATAATTTTTGATTTTAAAATGTAAAATTTTCTCCACCCATACTCTTTCATTTATGTTTAATTGTTTGATTCTTTTCATTCATCATAATTTAGTTTTAAAACCCAGGCAAAATTACCTATTGACATTTTACAGATTTACTTAATAGGTACAAAACCATGTAATTTATTTAAAATACCTTACAACTTATATTTAATATACTGTGTAAATCTTATAAACAAATAAATAAATAAATTAACATATTTGACATCAACTGTTGTTTGTACGTTAGCGATGTGCAGTTGTCCTAGGGAACGATGAGAAGTTACCGATAGTTATCATATCGATCGTTAAAGAGCATGCGTGCTAGGGCCTCTGGAGCGGTTACGGCGTAAGATGTGCATTGTTTATGGTTGATCTGCCCATAAAGCGCTTAAGGCCCGTTTATAATAGGAATAATCTGTAATCCGTATTCGATAAGCCCTAGGCCGTAGAAGTTGGAAGATAGGAAACCTGTGTATCCGTTTATAATAGATGGCAATAATCTGTTATTATTTTCCATAACCGAAAAGATGGTTCAACTTTATCTTTTACGGTTATAGATTACGGAAAGCTTAGATATATGCTGAGATGTATGTATTTTCGATCGATACTCTATGGTATTGAACAAATATTTACGCGGAGTTTGGATATTTTATGGCATTTTACATATATTTGCTGAAGTCAAAAGTGATCTAATATAAATTAATGAATATAAATGACGCGGGATTGATTTATTAGATACAATTTCGTAATTTGACATATACAAGTGACAGTAAAGTGACAGCGTCATAGACAATTAAATGGGCTTATTCCTATTCCAATTATAAACGACGATCTAAAATATTACGGATTACGGATTATGGCAACGGCCTATTCTTATCTCTTATTCCTATTATAAACGGGCCTTTAGGTGTGAACGGTCTGAAGGGATTGTATGTATGGAGACCGATATTTGGCGAGCTATGATCTTTTATAGTTTATAGCTGTATCTGAACAGGGCTTGAACGAATTACCTCAAAAAATAAGTGTCGATGCTTACTTTTGTGATAATTTTGTTTTATTACATTTATCTATGGATATGTCATTTTGTATAATCATCCATTGCGAATTTGCTTACAAAACCTCACAACGCACTGATTGTTGTTCCGCCTGTCTAAAGTAACATCGAATAAAGTACACAGTACTAATTGTGTTAAATTTATATTACTTGACACTTTTTCAATAAACATAACACTTTCACAGGAAAGTTTTTTTTCTTAATTCGAGCCTGTACATGTGGCGTTTCTTCAACATTTTGAAACTTACGGCCGCGCTTTGCCCTGTACGTAAGAAGTTTCTTGTATATTCACTTAAGTAAGTAAGACCTAAACTCATTAACAGTAAAATGATTAATGCTTGTTAATATTTTGCTTAACACCTGATTGATCAGTGTTGACAGCATTGCCGATAAAACATATTGAGCTACCCAACACCAACCAGGTTAACACGTGACAGACGAGAGTACATGAGTTTGTTCATTGCTGATTTACGGCCGCTGCCACAGATTATGATCAAGCGGTTAGTTAGTTCGTTAATACCCTTAGAAAAGTGTTTAACTGATTCCCCCTAATCGATTTCTTTATAACAACATATTTTTGCCTCTACGATTCCGTAGATGACATTAGTGAAGCAAACATTGCAATTATTTCTGTCAATTCCTTAACTGAGCGGTCACTAACTTTATGTCATAAATGTTCAGAATTGGTTATTTATAAAGGGAAGGAACTACTTCAAAGAATGCCTGACATCATTAAATTAAGCTCATTCGCTTTATTATTTAGTTTTTTTCTTTCATTTAAATCCTGTTAAAAACAAAACTTTTTGTAATTAATTAATTTATTTTTTTTGAAATTTAATTTAAATTAAATTTAATAATGTTTATTATTAAGTCCTGCAATTGTTTTAGTTTTTATTATTGTGACAGCTGTTTCGGCTTACAAGGCCATTTTCAAACTGAGGTGTTTCATAATTAGACGACGATATTTATACGATTTAAAATGTCAATTTGAAAGAGAGTAAATTGATTTATTTTTGGTTAAACCGAATTCTTGGGAAGTAATAGATTCTCCCCTATACTATACTTCCCAAGAATTCGGTTTAACCGAAAATAAGTCAATAGCATTAAATAAAATTTGTCTTCTAGTACCATGTAAACATAATAATCATGTAAACATAATATGCTTACCAGAACTTGCAAAACATTAATTCATTAGAAATCATAGGTACTTGTAAAATTCATCATATCGGTTAATATTTGTAATCTATAATATCTACCTATTAAATATTTTATTTTGATTTTTCTTTGCTCCTGTGAGGACTTCTTACTTTTTATATTTTATATTTAAATCTTTGTTCCCTTTAAAGATATCTTATATTTCTACATTTAACTTTTTTAATATTATTATTTTATTCTCACTTTTAACTTTTAACTTTTTTATCTTTGCATAATAATTTAAAGCTTGTACTTTATACTTCTACTTTGTACCATATTTTTCACTTTACATTTATATTTTACCCTTTTCCTACTACTTATTACCTTACTACTTACTTTTTACATTTTTTTTCCTTATATTTAACTTACATTTATACTGTTAGTTATTCTTCATGTTGTTGTACTATTTATATGTTATGTCAATTATGTTAATGGCACATGTTGTGCCGTATATGTGTAAATAAATAAATAAATAAATTTACTCACTTTCAAATTGACATTTTAAATCGTATAAATATCGTCGTCTAATTATGAAACACCTCAGTTTGAAAATGGCCTTGTAAGCCGAAACAGCTGTCACAATAATAAAAACTAAAACACTTGCAGAACGAACAAAAAAAGTTCTATGAATTAAACACAAAAACAATAAATAATTAATTTATCTTTATTTGTATTATTTCAACAAGTAAAGTCATTTATTTATTTGCCCATTTACATTTATTCTATTTCTGTTCTACCTACTTAACTGGTGAACCAGTTAAAGTATTACCTTTTATACAAATATATTACATTTAACAAAACAATATCTGAACAAATTCACATGTATTACATTTATATTATTGCATTTATATATTTAAATTTCGACTACCATAATACGGACGTGTGTCTAGTGTGGTAGTCGAAAAGCATGTAAAAAAACTGTAAAAAATATATATTACGAATAAAGAAAAAGAAAAAAAAACAAACTCGTTTCATATGTAAAAGTGATCGAATTTCGCTGAGTGGTTTTGTTAATAAAAAAATATATTTTCCATTACACCCTTTTCGCGAAAAAATCACTTTAACTGCGCGGCGCTTCATCCGCCAAGGGTTTTGAAATTTTTCCCTCAGTAATATATTTGAACTTCTTTTATGAAATAACAAATTGAACTTATTATTAACCCCTTTACAAATAGACGTGTTTTAAATTTTACACAACTGATAAACGACCGTTTACCATACATTAATGATTTTTTACCAGTTCTGTAAAATTTGAAATGCTTATATTAAGAAGGCCTGCGTTATGTCACAATTATACTTTATTTTCAGCTGAGACTAATTATTTTAACATAACAGAACGCTATCACAACAGTGCCATGGATCTTCCCAACCCAGAGAGTGTTCCCATCAAGACGGAACCAGGGTCCCAGGAAGAAGGCGCAGGTGAAATGCCGTATATGGATATAGACATCCACCTTCCGGATGTAAAGAAGGAATGTTTGCAGTATGCTGAGAGTGTCCAGCCAACTAGTAAGTTGCATTACGTATATAATCACAGTGAAGCAGTTTAGTGGTGTTTATAATTTCTGTAAGTTTTTTTTTACCCATGTATAAAAGCCCCCAAAAAGGGCGCTAATAAATAAATACGTTCGTTTTGTTATTTTAGGTAGCATTAATGTGGAGACTATTTCCATTAATACAGAAGCCCGAGAAGACAATGAAGGGGGGATTCCTTATTCGGAAATAGACATAGACTTGCTGGATGTTAAAAAGGAATGCTTAAAACAGCCTGACGTTATTATCCAGGCCGCAGGTAAACTGGTTTTTATTATTTGTTTTTTTAAATTGATAAACTAATGTTTAAGACAAGATTTTTTATGCATAGCACAAAGGGTAACAATTATTATAAGCAATAATTATTAGCCTGAAACACTCATCAATATTGAAACCTCTCCCGAGAAAAGATATACGACATATTTTTTTTATTTTATATTATATTTATTTATTTGTTTTATCTGAATTCTTTTTGTACAATTCATTTTAATTATCAATACATCAGTAGATTTTATTTTATATTTCTTTTCTGTTTTTATTACAGAAATCTATTTATTGAGCTTTTTCCATTTTCTTTTTCAGACTTAATATCAGACCTAAAGACGTATCCTGGAGAAAAACCTTATTCATGTTCCTACTGCAATAATTCATTTTCGACAAAGGGAACTTTAACACGTCACATTCTCACCCATACTGGAGAAAAGCCTTATGCATGTTCCTACTGCAATAATTCATTTTCGATAAAGGGAAATTTAACACGTCACATTCTCACCCACACTGGAGAAAAGCCTTATGCATGTTCCTACTGCAATAATTCATTTTCGATAAAGGGAAATTTAAAACTTCACATGCTTACCCATACTGGAGAAAAACCTTATTCATGCTCCTGCTGCAACTATTCATGTACGGAAAAAAATAAATTACAGCGTCACATGCGTACCCATACTAGAGAAAAACCTTATTCGTGTTCCGATTGCAGCTTTTCGTGTTCGCAAAATGGAACTTTAACACGTCACATTCTTACCCACACTAGAGAAAAGAAGCCTTATGCATGTTCGGACTGCAACTATTATTTTGCTACAAAGATACGACTAAAAACACACATGCGTACCCATTCTGGAGAAAAACCTTATTCATGTTCCTACTGCAATAATTCATTTTCGACAAAGGGAACTTTAACACGTCACATTCTCACCCATACTGGAGAAAAGCCTTATGCATGTTCCTACTGCAATAATTCATTTTCGATAAAGGGAAATTTAACACGTCACATTCTCACCCACACTGGAGAAAAGCCTTATGCATGTTCCTACTGCAATAATTCATTTTCGATAAATGGAAATTTAAAAGTTCACATGCTTACCCATACTGGAGAAAAAACTTATTCATGCTCCTGCTGCAACTATTCATGTACGGTAAAAAATAAATTACAGCGTCACATGCTTACCCATTCTGGGGAAAAACCTTATTCATGCTCCTGCTGCAACTATTCATGTACGGAAAAATATAAATTACAGCGTCACATGCGTACCCATACTGGAGAAAAACCTTATTCGTGTTCCGATTGCAGCTTTTCGTGTTCTCAAAATGGATCTTTAACACGTCACATTCTCACCCATACTGTAGAAAAGCCTTATGCATGTTCGGACTGCAACTATTATTTTGCTACAAAGATACGATTAAAAACACACATGCGTACCCATTCTGGAGAAAAACCTTATTCATGCTCCTGCTGCAACTATTCATGTACGGAAAAAAATAAATTACAGCGTCACATGTTTACCCATACTGGAGAAAAACTTCATTCTTGTTCCGACTGCAGCTATTCGTGTTCTCGGAAGGAAATTTTATAACTTCACATGCGTACCCATCCTGGAGAAAAACCTTATTCGTGTTCCGATTGCAGCTATTCGTGTTCTCAGAAAGCAATTTTAAAATTTCACATGCGTACCCATACTGGAGAAAAACCTTATTCGTGTTCCGATTGCAGCTATTCGTGTTCTCAAAATGGAAATTTTAAACTTCACTTGCTAACCCATACTGGAGAAAAATATTATTCATGTTCCGACTGCAAATATTCATGTTTGAAAACAAGTTTGGGATCTATTAAACGTCATATTCTTTCCCATTCCAAAGATAATATGTTTGAAGACAGTTGAGTGTGAACCACATTATTGTTCACTCTCTTAAAACTATTACTTTTCGACAGTTAGAGCCATGGTTTCTATCATTATTTAACGTTGCTCTTCAATATATTTGTACATATTTGGGTTTCATATTAACTCTTAAATATTGCCAGTGTTTTTCCTCTTCAAGATTCGAATTATGGGCCCTACCTTATTCCGCCTCATAATGCTACCCCATCGGGTCGCTACATAATTCCGCTTTCTTTACACTATATAGGCAGGGGCGTTCTTGTAAGCTGGTGTCACATAAAATCAAATAAAAAGGTAATTAATTCTTAATTAGTTTTTAAAAAATTGTACACTGAAATTTTGTCCAGCGCCTGCGTTGCTATATTTAAATTCTACCAACAAAATGCCGTACATACTGTAAATACCTGCGTCCTTCAAGTTTTTAAAGATTGAAATCCTGGTATGGAACCTCTGTAATGCCGCTTTTGAAGCCTGAAGTAGTGTTTATTTAGGTTGTTTGTTTTTGGGGTGTTATGCCGTGTTGTGCTACCTCCTTCTTTAGCCGACGTTTCGGACAGCGTTGCAGTATCCATCCATCATCATGATGATGGACACTGCAACGCTGTCCGAAACGTCGGCTAAAGAAGAAGGTAACACAACACGGCATAACACCCCAAAAACAAACAACGAAAATGCTTTTGGCCGTGAAAATCTAAAAACGTATCAGTGTTTATGTATTTATTGTTAAGAGACAAACAGTTTATAAATAAAATATAGAGATAAATATATGCATTGTTAAAGGAAGTCAAACCAAAAAGGTCTCCTATGTTAAAGTTGATTGGAGATGCAATTTTATTACATATTAATATTAATTTTAGGTGAGGATGGGAGGAAGAGGTATAAAGGATTAGGAAAATAGATGCTTCGTATATATTCCACACTCTTGTATTAATTTTCGATCGTACATGTTATATCTAATCGATATTTGTGAAGTGTATTGCTGAAAATGTCTAAATTGTGTGTTATATTGTGCACATAAACAAATTTTAAAATTACACAACTGATAAATGACCGTTTACCACACAGTAATGATTTTTTACCAGTGCGCTGCCCTAGTGCTTGTATGTTCAATAGACCATTTGCAAATTTTACAGGGGACGTTTGTTTTTGTTTTTTTACAGGCAAATTCTAAATAATTCTCGACTTTAGTCATTTCGTTTTAAACATATCTATTGAGTACGGTATAAAACAAAATGACTAAAGTCGAGAATTATTTAGAATTTACCTGTAAAAAAACAAAAACAAACGTCCCCTGTAAAATTTGCAAATGGTCTATTGAACATACAAGCACTAGGGCAGCGAGTGGTGCAAAATTTGAAATGCTTTTATTAATAAGGCATAATTATGTCACAATTATACTTTATTTTCAGCTGAGACCAATTATTATAACATATTGTGTATTGCTGAAAATGTCTATATTTTGAAGTTGTGTGTTATATTGTGCACATAAACGAAAATTGCTGATTTTTTCTGAAGTTGGTTCTACAGGTGGCAAAGGTAATAATTTGGATTTCCGTGTTGATCTTGTCGGAATATGAATATGTATTAAGTTGGTTAGTTCTGGCGAGTCCAGGCCATTATTAAGAATTTTAAATAATAAATTTGGTCAAAAATAAAACGTCGTGTATGAAGGGAGTGGAAGTTGTGGTAATTAAAAGATTCGGTGTAATTTGAGAAGTGTAAGTTTTGTTTATTATTTCATGTGTTTAATTTTTTTTTTAATTTTTCGATTCTTTCAATTTAAGTTTAGTAAAAAAGGGTCCAGATCGTGATGCAGTGTTCTAAGTGGGGACGGATGAACGCTGTGTAAATGGAATACAGGGTCTTAATGTTGCGGAAAGATTTCGTTATGCGAACTATAGTGCTGCAAACTCAACTTCATGACAACCTTTCCATATCTCTTCTTTTCTAAATTATGTTATACTTTTTTTTTTCACCTTTTATAGACGAGAATTTTACAATTTTATTCATTGTTTAACAATAGAAAAACAAATTAAAACAAAAAGGTGAAAACATATTTTTTTGTTACTACACCAATTAAGAGAACTGGCTCTTGAGCTTGGTGTAGGAGTTATGTAAGAATATATAATTTTTATGTCTATAAATAATATAATATCTTTAGGAAACATTATAAAATATTTTATGGTTTGATTTATAGGATTAAGATTACAGGACTTTATTGCATACAGTTTTCTTAAGAATAGTTTGACCTTTTTCTGGAATAATGCTAAATCTGTTATTTTTTTTACTTCTTGAAGGCTATCGAAGTAAGTTATCCCTTTGTATCAATAATTATTTTGCATTTGTTGAGTAGAAATATTGATTGAAGTAGTCTATATTATGTAGATTGGTTTACCATTTAAAACATGAAATAAACTATTAATTCAAAGTACTTTTACTGGTGTGGTAATTTAAATCCCTGTTAACCAAATTGGAACCAAAAAAAATATTTTTTGGATGGCGATGTAAAATGTTTTGGATTTAGCCATGGTTCAAACCTAAAGTAACCGGTGACCCGTTTGTTTGAAAGAAGAAACGAAGAAAACTTCTATTAAGCAGCCTGGCTTTCCTTAAGAGGTGTAAGGAGGAATCGATCGTACCAGTACACATTCGAATCATGGAATCACATCCCGGAAAGCCGATAGGATGTTTCAAAGAGCAGAGGCAGCGCTTCTAAGGGAAAGAATTCACAATGTGCGCAGCGAGCTCGATGGAATATCTCGCGACCTCTGCGGTACACACCTGCACCTGAGTGCAACGCTTATTGAAGACGACTGGAAGAAAGTTCAAAACATGACTTACCAACAAGCCCAAAGATGTAAGCAATCAACAAATGCAAGTCACAAGCAAAACATTTAAAATACTATATGCAACTTTAGTTAGAAGTCATTAGGAATATAATTCCCCCATATGGGACCCTGTCTACAAAAGCCATGCAAGTTCCATTGAAAGAATCCAACACAAATTTCTCAGATCAATTAATTTCAAATTAGGAATTCCCGCGGATGACATAAACTATGATACTCTATTACAAAAAATGCGACTCTTATCGTTAAAAAATAGAAGAATACTTAATAATCTATTTTTTTTATTTAAAATAAATAACAACTGGTTTATATGATTTCTCATTGCCGCGAGTGGGGAAATAAAACGAGACTTATTCTTCTCATTTCCCAGAAACTTTTCCTGTGACACTTGTTGGTGAGTGCTTTCATAAAACAAAACTTCTGCAGAAGTTGTAACTCTGGTACGCCGTGCCCTCTCCATCCCATTTGTGATTTTCTTTTCAGCCGAATTTGGGTATCCATAGAACACCACTACTGCATTGGCTCCATAATAAGTTTGTACATACCTGACATATTGCTGAAAAATAATTGAAAAAGGTTGAGCATGACCCCATACAACTTTATGTAGTAAATATCCTCCATCAACTACGTGCATTTTACTGCTTCCCAGTTCTGTGTTAATTGGTAAAGGGTTGAACGATGTGTAAAACTTGGACGTTCCTTCGCGCATGCCTTCCTCTGAGAAAAGAGACAGTGGGACAGGAGATAGTTCATATTGGAAATATTCTTTAAGTTCAATTTCAGACTATTTGGCAATACACATACGATGGAATAGCATTAATGGATCGATTGTCACCGTCACACCCTGCCTTTTTTATCCTGCTGGTCACCGCCTCAAGAAGAACTATCGCATCCTTTCCAAAATTCTGGTTGATAACTTTAGACATAGCGAATTTACCCATCTTTTCAGCCATGTGACAAATTTCTTTGCTATCCCCGATCGTGCCACTACTTGTAGACATAATCACGTTTGTTTTAGGAAATGGTTCATGGCAAGCAAACTAATCAATGAGAGTTTGGACGTCTTTGTCATCCCTCTTAATTCGTATAGGCCTGATCTCTACATGCTGCTCTGACGTTCCTGATTAGACCCCACAGTATGACTCGATACCCTCAAAAATGCTATGCAGTTAAACAAATCCAGCAGTCCAACGAAGAATAGAACTGTCTGTGATTCCTCATCCTTGGGTCAAACCTCCAGATGTTTTCATCGATCTCATCAGAGTTTGTTCAATGGTCATGTCAGACCAAATCCCTGACCAAAATTTATGATTTCGTCGAATCGTAAAGAAACCCTTTTTGGTAAATCTTTCATATTCTATTGGATACATCTTCTCTTTCAATGACAACAAATCTTGAAGATACAGATGGGCGGCTGAGTTAAAGACAGGTATCATTTTTTGGACCATTGCAAGATGGAGCTCCCAATTTCCAGAACGTTCCGCTTCAATAAACAGCTCAATCAGTGTTGTCATCTGGAAGTACTGAACCCACAGCTGGAAGTAGGTCCGTTTTCTTAAAAAAAAATCAGTATATCAACCAGTTTAGATTGAACTGCCTGAAAAGCCTGATTATCCTGAGCATTGAATACCACATTATTATCTTTACTTGAAAGTATTTCTTCCATAGCTTTACTTTCTTCATCTAAATGAACCGTCTCAAACATCAAGCACGCATAAGCTCGACGTACCAATATATTACCTCTAACAGCCCAAGAGACTGATCCAGACGCGACACTGCTGACACCCGATGGCCCGTCCTGGAGTGGCTTATGGTGGCAACTGCAGGGAACCAAGGAGGGGGTGCGAAGAGAGGGGGGAGGGAAGAGAGGGGGGGGTGTGACTCTTCCAATGATGAAGGGAGGGGGGGTGACCCTTCCTACTCTCGTTAATTTATAGTTATAATATGTAAAAATCTAAGGTAAAATTTTCGGTTTTCACATATATTTCACGATATTTGTTTATTCTTTATATCAGTGAAAAGAACTGCAAAAAACATAAAAATCACACATCGTAATAAAAAAATTCTATAATATAATATCAAAAAATTTTTCACAAAATTGTACTTGTAAAAAGATATGTAAAAATAACCAAACCAAGTAGTGCAATTAACCTGTTTTTATGAACTTTTACACAATTTTACGACTGCATGTCTCGATATGTATTAGAGATGGAATTTTAAAAAAAAAACAGTTGTAGGTAATTTTATGTTCTACTAAACTTGTTAAGCAACTTTAGCCGAAATTTGTATTGGAAACGAGATATTTGAGAAAAACTAGTATTTGGCGCGAAACCGGTTGGTTTTTTCAAAATGGTGACGAAAGCTCAAGTGCGCCAAGGTCGAAAACTCAGATTTATCATTAGACTATATAAAAAATATAAAAAAAATTGGGACTACCGGAATAATTCCGATCGCGACCCCCTTTTTTGCGCTAATTGCACTGGCCTAAAAAGGTGGTTTTGTTTTTGAAAGTTTATACAGACAAATTTTTTCGTACTCAAGAAAGAATATATTTCAAAATATTAGCTCAGATAAACAAAAAGTAGAATGACGCACATAAACGAAAAATCACAAAATTTAATACAAATTGATATAAAATCAACTAAATGTAAACTTGGTATGCAAATATTCAGCAAATATCCTACAAAAATTGCCAAGACTTGTGGATTTTAGAATGATATTAATTTTATCTTTTATCTTTAAACAGTGTTAGTCGTACGGAATTTTTAAACCTCTCAACAATAATAGTAGAATCTTTTCTTTATTTTTATATATAACTTCGCACAGGAGGCCCGGAGAAAAATTGTCTTTAAGAGACCCATATTGTATGAAGGAGGAAACACAGAGGGCGGCAAATCGTTTCACAGCTGAGCTGTTGAAATCAAGAACGAGTGGTAGAAGCGACCCGTTCTCATGTGAGAAATTTCGACCGTGTTTATATGTTGGGCGCGCGTTTGGCGTGTTTCCCGACTTTGCACCGGTGCTGATAATAATAGTAGTCAACAATAATAGTCGAATCTTTTTTTTATATATATAACTTTGCACGGTTCTTTTCTGACAGCTAGGTCATAGATGTGTATGAAAGTAGATTCGGATAGATCATTTGATGTGCAAGTACCTACCGTAATGCAAATCTATTTTAGCACTCATATCTCTGGCCTGGCTGTCAAAAGAACAAGACAGACAAGAGCGGACAAGACGCTTCACGGGCTTCACGTTCCAATTTATTGAATGTTCAAATCTGCAATTTGAAGTGATTATTGAAAAGCTACCTGTGGGTAAGTTGCTATTGTGAGTAGCATTTAGTTATTTTAGAGTGTTATTTCAGTATATAAGTAGGTAATGTCATCTAACATTTGGACGTTTGTCATCATTTTGTTATCAAATTAATTGAGATTATGTATGTCTTTACATAAAATCGTGATTCTCAATAATAGTCCCAACTAACCATCCTGTGAAATTTATATTGAATTATATTATATTTTCCTATCGTAAAAAATATATCAATATTAAGGCTATCCGCTCACCGGAGAAACTGAAACCAAACCAAAACTGGCTGGTTGCTGTGGTTTCCAACCAAACTTCTAAGAAGGCGCTATTCTATTTCACGATTTCGGTAATTATGTCAACTTGTTTAACCGTAGATGAAAAACTATCAGCTGTTATCGTAGCAACTAGCATGGAGGGTTTCGAGTCACTGCTAGGTTTTTGAGAAGTTGTGGAGTGTGCGGACTATCACATTGACATACACAGGAGAGCGAGTTTAGTTGCAAACTGCTTTTTTTTCAGTTGCTTCGTCAGCCTTACTGTTTCTATGTGTGTACGTTTTTTTGTAATAGTTAAAATGATGATAAAAGATGAAAGCATTTGAAATAAGAACTGACACTGACTTGTGCGGTTTTAAGAATTCAGACTAAGGCGCTTCCGCTGACGAGGCAACTGAAACACAACTAAAACCGGCTGGTTTCTTTGTCTTGATTGGTCAACTAGCTTGTTTAACCATAGACGAAGAACAATCAGCTGACAGCTGGCAATTAGCAAAGGCTGGCCACGGCAATCAGCAGTGCGAGTCGCGAGTCACCGCTTGCGTTATCATTGACAACGGGTTTTTCACTAACTGTGTAGTGTGGGGGCCATCACATTATCATACAAAGACAGTTGCCAGTTTTCAGTTGCCTCGGTGAGCGGATCGCCTAAGGCTCATGGAGAAACTGAAACCGATTTAAAATGTCAATTTGAAAGAGAGTAAATTTATTTATTTTCGGTTAAAGCGAATTCTTGGGAAGTAATAGATTCCTCCCTATACTATACTTCCCAAGAATTCGGTTTAACCGAAAATAAGTCAATTTACTCTCTTTCAAATTGACATTTTAAATCGTATAAATATCGTCGTCTAATTATGAAACACCTCAGTTTGAAAATGGCCTTGTAAGCCGAACCAGCTGTCACAATAATAAAAACTAAAACACTTGCAGAACTTAATAATAAACATTATTAAATTTAATTTTAATTAAATTTAAAAAAAAATTAAATTGAGTTCTACGAATTAAACACAAAAACAATAAATAATTAATTTATCTTTATTTGTATTATTTCAACAAGTAAAGTCATTTATTTATTTGCCCATTTACATTTATTCTATTTCTGTTCTACCTACTTAACTGGTGAACCAGTTAAAGTATTACCTTTTATACAAATATATTACATTTAACAAAACAATATCTGAACAAATTCACATGTATTACATTTATATTATTGCATTTATATATTTAAATTTCGACTACCATAATACGGACGTGTGTCTAGTGTGGTAGTCGAAAAGCATGTAAAAAAAACTGTAATAAATATATATTACGAATAAAGAAAAAGAAAAAAAAAACAAACTCGTTTCATATGTAAAAGTGATCGAATTTCGCTGAGTGGTTTTGTTAATAAAAAAATATATTTTCCATTACACCCTTTTCGCGAAAAAATCACTTTAACTGTGCGGCGCTTCATCCGCCAAGGGTTTTGGAATTTTTCCCTCAGTAATATAGTTGAACTTCTTTTATGACCTATCAAATTGAACTAATTATTAACCCCTTTACAAATAGACGTGTTTTTAATTTTACACAACTGATAAACGACCGTTTACCATACATTAATGATTTTTTACCAGTTCTGTAAAATTTGAAATGCTTATATTAAGAAGGCCTGCGTTATGTCAAAATTATACTTTATTTTCAGCTGAGACTAATTATTTTAACATAACAGAACGCTATCTCAACAGTGCCATGGATCTTCCCAACCCAGAGAGTGTTCCCATCAAGACAGAACCAGGGTCCCAGGAAGTAGGCGCAGGTGAAATGCCGTATATGGATATAGACATCCACCTTCCGGATGTAAAGAAGGAATGTTTGCAGTATGCTGAGAGTGTCCAGCCGACTAGTAAGTTGCATTACGTATATAATCACAGTGAAGCAGTTTAGTGGTGTTTATAATTTCTGTAAGTTTTTTTTTTACCCATGTATAAAAGCCCCCAAAAAGGGCGCTAATAAATAAATACGTTCGTTTTGTTATTTTAGGTAGCATTAATGTGGAGACTATTTCCATTAATACAGAAGCCCGAGAAGACAATGAAGGGGGGATTCCTTATTCGGAAATAGACATAGACCTGCTGGATGTGAAAAAGGAATGCTTAAAACAGCCTGACGTTATTATCCAGGCCGCAGGTAAACTGGTTTTTATTATATATTTTTTTAAATTGATAAACTAATGTTTAAGACAAGATTTTTTATGCATAGCACAAAGGGTAACAATTATTATAAGCAATAATTATTAGCCTGAAACACTCATCAATATTGAAACCTCTCCCGAGAAAAGATATACGACATATTTTTTTATTTTATATTATATTTATTTATTTGTTTTATCAGAATTTTTTTTGTACAATTCATTTTAATTATCAATACATCAGTAGATTTTATTTTATATTTCTCTTCTGTTTTTATTACAGAAATCTATTTATTGAGCTTTTTCCATTTTCTTTTTCAGACTTAATATCAGACCTAAAGACGTATCCTGGAGAAAAACCTTATTCATGTTCCTACTGCAATAATTCATTTTCGACAAAGGGAACTTCAACACGTCACATTCTCACCCATACTGGAGAAAAGCCTTATGCATGTTCCTACTGCAATAATTCATTTTCGACAAAGGGAACTTTAACACGTCACATTCTCACCGATACTGGAGAAAAGCCTTATGCATGTTCCTACTGCAATAATTCATTTTCGATAAAGGGAAATTTAACACGTCACATTCTCACCCACACTGGAGAAAAGCCTTATGCATGTTCCTACTGCAATAATTCATTTTCGATAAAGGGAAATTTAAAACTTCACATGCTTACCCATACTGGAGAAAAACCTTATTCATGCTCCTGCTGCAACTATTCATGTACGGAAAAAAATAAATTACAGCGTCACATGCGTACCCATACTAGAGAAAAACCTTATTCATGCTCCTGCTGCAACTATTCATGTACGGAAAAAAATAAATTACAGCGTCACATGCGTACCCATACTGGAGAAAAACCTTATTCGTGTTCCGATTGCAGCTTTTCGTGTTCACAAAATGGAACTTTAACACGTCACATTCTTACCCACACTAGAGAAAAGCCTTATGCATGTTCGGACTGCAACTATTATTTTGCTTCAAAGATACGATTAAAAACACACATGCGTACCCATTCTGGAGAAAAACCTTATTCATGCTCCTGCTGCAACTATTCATGTATGGAAAAAAATAAATTACAGCGTCACATGCTTACCCATTCTGGAGAAAAACCTTATTCATGCTCCTGCTGCAACTATTCATCTACGGAAAAAAATAAATTACAGCGTCACATGCTTACCCATACTGGAGAAAAACCTCATTCTTGTTCCGTCTGCAGCTATTCGTGTTCTCGGAAGGAATATTTAAAACTTCACATGCGTACCCATACTGGAGAAAAACCTTATTCGTGTTCCGATTGCAGCTTTTCGTGTTCTCAAAATGGAAATTTAAAACTTCACATGCTTACCCATACTGGATAAAAACCTTATTCATGCTCCTGCTGCAACTATTCATGTACGGAAAAAAATAAATTACAGCGTCATATGCTTACCCATACTGGAGAAAAACCTCATTCTTGTTCCGACTGCAACTATTCGTATCTCGGAAGGAAAATTTAAAACTTCACATGCGTACCCATACTGGAGAATAACCGTATTTGTGTTCCGATTGCAGTTATTCGTGTTCTCAGAAGGCAATTTTAAAACTTCACATGCGTACCCATACTGGATAAAAACCTTATTCGTGTTCCGATTGCAGCTATTCGTGTTCTCAAAATGGAAATTTAAAACTTCACTTGCTAACCCATACTGGAGAAAAATATTATTCATGTTCCGACTGCAAATATTCATGTTTGAAAACAAGTTTGGGATCTATTAAACGTCATATTCTTTCCCATTCCAAAGATAATATGTTTGAAGACAGTTGAGTGTGAACCACATTATTGTTCACTCTCTTAAAACTATTACTTTTCGACAGTTAGAGCCATGGTTTCTATCATTATTTGACGTGGCTCTTCAATATATTTGTACATATTTGGGTTTCATATTAACTCTTAAATATTGCCAGTGTTTTTCCTCTTCAAGATTCGAATTATGGGCCCTACCTTATTCCGCCTCATAATGCTACCCCATCGGGTCGCTACGTTCTTGTAAGCTGGTGTCACATAAAATCGAATAAAAAGGTAATTAATTCTTAATTAGTTTTTAAAAAATTGTACACTGAAATTTTGTCCAGCGCCTGCGTTGCTATATTTAAATTCTACCAACAAAATGCCGTACATACTGTAAATACCTGCGTCCTTCACGTTTTTAAAGATTGAAATCCTGGTATGGAACCTCTGTAATGCCGCTTTTGAAGCCTGAAGTAGTGTTTATTTAGGTTGTTTGTTTTTGGGGTGTTATGCCGTATTGTGCTACCTCCTTCTTTAGCCGACGTTTCGGACAGCGTTGCAGTATCCTTCCATCATCATGATGATGGACACTGCAACGCTGTCCGAAACGTCGGCTAAAGAAGAAGGTAGCACAACACGGCATAACACCCCAAAAACAAACAACGAAAATGCTTTTGGCGGTGAAAATCAAAAAACGTATCAGTGTTTATTTATTTATTGTTAAGAGACAAACAGTTTATAAATAAAATATAGAGATAAATATATGCATTGTTAAAGGAAGTCAAACCAAAAAAGTCTCCTATGTTAAAGTTGATTCGAGATGGAATATTATTACATAATAATATTAATTTTAGGTGAGGATAAGAGGAAGAGGGAAAAAGGATTAGGAAAATAGATGCTCCGTATATATTCCACACTCTTGTATTGATTTTCTATCGTACATGTTATATCTAATCGATATTTGTGAAGTGTTTTGCAGTAATGATTTTTTACCAGTTGTGCAAAATTTGAAATGCTTTTATTAACAAGGCCTACGTTATGTCACAATTATACTTTATTTTCAGCTGAGACCAATTATTATAACATATTGTGTATTGCTGAAAATGTCTATATTTTGAAATTGTGTGTTATTTGTGCACATAAACGAAAATTGCTGATTTTTTTCTAAAGTTGGTTCTACAGGTGGCAAAGGAAATAATTTGGATTTCCGTGTTGATCTTGTCGGAATATGCATATGTATTAAGTTGGTTAGTTCTGGCGAGTCCAGGCCATTATTAACAATTTTAAATAATAAGATTTGGTCTAAAATAAAACGTCGTGTATGAAAGGAGTGGAAGTTGTGGTAATTAAAAGATTCGATGTATTTTGAGAAGTGTAAGTTTTGTTTATTATTTTATGTGTTTAATTTTTTTTTAATTTTTCGATTCTTTCAATGTAAGTTTAGTAAAAAAGGGTCCAGATCGTGATGCAGTGTTCTAAGTGGGGACGGATGAACGCTGTGTAAATGGAATACAGGGTCTTAAAGTTGCGGAAAGATTTCGTTATGCGAACTATAGTGCTGCAAACTCAACTTCATGACAACCTTTCCATATCTCTTCTTTTCTAAATTATGTTTTTTTTCACCTTTTATAGACGAGAATTTTACAATTTTATTCATTGTTTAACAATAGAATAACAAATTAAAACAAAAAGGTGAAAACATATTTTTTTGTTACTACACCAATTAAGAGAACTGGCTCTTGAGCTTGGTGTAGGAGTTATGTAAGAATATATAATTTTTATGTCTATAAATAATATAATATCTTAAGGAAACATTATAAAATATTTTATGGTTTGATTAAGATTACAGGATTTTATTGCATACAGTTTTCTTAAGAATAGTTTGACTTTTTCTGGAATAATGCTAAATCTGTTATTTTTTTTACTTCTGGAAGGCTATCGAAGTAAGTTATCCCTTTGTATAAATAATTATTTTGCATTTGTTGAGTAGAAAGATTGATTGAAGTAGTCTATATTATGTAGATTGGTTTACCATTTAAAACATAAACTATTAATTCAAAGTACTGTTTACTGGTGTGGTAATTTAAATCCCTGTTAACCAAATTGGAACACGAAAAAATATTTTTTGGATGGCGATGTAAAATGTTTTGGATTTAGCCAAGGTTCAAACCTAAAGTAACCGGTGTCCCGTTTGTTTGAAAGAAGAAACGAAGAAAACTTCTATTAAGCAGCCTGGCTTTCCTTAAGAGGTGTAAGGAGGAATCGATCGTACCAGTACACATTCGAATCATGGAATCACATCCCGAAAAGCCGATAGGGTGTTTCAAAGAGCAGAGGCAGCGCTTCTAAGGGAAAGAATTCGCAATGTGCGCAGCGAGCTCGATGGAATATCTCGCGACCTCTGCGGTGCACACCTGCACCTGAGTGCAACTCTTATTGAAGACGACTGGAAGAAAGTTGAAAACATGACTTACCAATAAGCCCAAAGATGTAAGCAATCAACAGATGCAAGTCACAAGCAAAACATTTAAAATACTAATTACAACTTTAGTTTGAAGTCATTTGGAATATAATTCCCCCGTATGGAACCCTGTCTACAAAAGCCATGCAAGTTCCATTGAAAGAATCCAACACAAATTTCTCAGATCAATTAATTTCAAATTAGGAATTCCCGCGGATGACATAAACTATGATACTCTATTACAAAAAATGCGACTCTTATCGTTAAAAGATAGAAGAATACTTAATAATCTAATTTTTTTATTTAACATAAATAACAACTGGTTTGACTCCCCTGAATTGGTGTCACTGGTGAATTATCACGTGCCTTTTAGACCTACTCGACTCCAAACATCTTTTCATTGCAATACCTCTGGGACCACCGCAGAACAAAATGCAACAATAAATCGCTTACGTACTTTTGGCAATAAATATGCTAATATCGATCACGCCGGTAATCTGGCCTCATTCAAAAGATGCATTAAACAATATTTGTCTTCTAGTACCATGTTAACATAATAATCATGTAAACATAATATGTTTACCAGAACTTGCAAAACATTAATTCATTAGAAATCATAGGTACCTACTTGTAAAATTCATCATATCGGTTAATATTTGTAATCTATAATATCTACTTATGAACTATTTTATTTTATTTTTCTTTGCTCCTGTGAGGACTTCTTACTTTTTATATTTAAATCTTTGTTCCTTTTAAAGATATCTTATATTTCTGCATTTAACTTTTTTTAATTATTATTATTTTAATCTCACTTTTAACTTTTTTATCTTTGCTTAATAATTTAAAGCTTGTACTTTATACTTGTACTTTGTACCATATTTTTCACTTTACATTTATATTTTACCCTTTTCCTACTACTTATAACCTTACTACTTACTTTTTACATTCTTTTCCTTATACTTAACTTACATTTATACTGTTAGTTATTCTTCATGTTGTTGTACTATTTATATGTTATGTCAATTAAATAAATAAATAAATAAAAGTTCGAAAGGCTCAATCCAGACAAAAAAGGTGATCAAAAACAACTTGATCATAATAAAGTTGTAATTAACATTTCGACCCTTGCGTTGAGCCCAGACGCGACTTATGTGCTTGCTAAGGGGATGAACTATGCGGTGGCCCCCAACAAGATACCTGTAGGTGATGTGTGGTGTAGAGACAGCACTACATACAATGATGGAAGTACACACAATGTCAGAGGTGCAAGCAGAGGACCTCCGGCAAGAGACTTTTATTTAAAAAAAAACCTCTATCTTTAATACATATCGAGTTACGCAGTCGTAAAAAGGTTTATAAAAACAGGTACATTGGTTTGGTTTTTTGTACATATCTTTTTTCCAGTACAACTTTGTGAAAAAATTACTGATATCAATTTTGTAGATAATAAAATATTATAATATACTCATTATTGGTACACGTTTAATGTTTTTATCTCAATTAGGTATCCAGGTTACATAAAAATTAGGTCAAAAATTGAATCCGAAGAATAGTATATTAATATTCATACCTTGATTATTCTTTTTTTAAACAATTATTGTTGAAATAACACGTAACATACATAACAGCAATATTTACTATCAAAGTAATCACAACATATAAATAAAAATATTAATTAAGGTACAAAAACATGTTAAAAAAAAGAAAAAAAAGTCTTTTCTTCAAATTTTTTGCTATTGACTATAGTTTTGTTTATTACTGCCACTTACGGGCCACAATATATACTTCCGATGTCTCATCAGCCGAATTTGTGGCGACTGGGTCACCAAATTCCTCATCATCATCATGAACGAAGGCTTCCACAGCATTCTCGTACGAGTTGCCATTACAGTGCATACAGGGTAGGGAGCATTTTAAACCCGACTTTCTACATGTGCACTTTCCAGCGCAACCTTTTTTGGATTGGCATGATATAAAGTTCAGCAAAGCAGCCTCCTTCAACATTGGTACTGGAGTTAGTAACCCAACAGCGTCCTTCTTCCACCCCATTCGGATAGATCTTTATAGTGACCAAGCCAAGTTTGCACTAGCAAGTAAGTTCTTGAAGCATGTTGATGGACTGCATCGTTGGCAGGATCAATTGAATTTTACTCCTTTGGCAAAAATAATGTATCTTAAATTTTCCAAATATGATTTCTCATTGCCGCGAGTGGGGAAATAAAACGAGACTCATTCTTCTCATTTCCCAGAAACTTTTCCTGTGACACTTGTGGGTGAGTGCTTTCATAAAACAAAACTTCCGCAGAAGTTGTAACTCTGGTACGCCGTGCTCTTTCCATCCCATTTGTGATTTTCTTTTCAGCCGAATTTGGGTATCCATCGAACACCACTGCAGCATTGGCTCCATAATATTTTTGTACATACCTGACATATTGCTGAAAAATAATTAAAAAAGGTTGAGCATGACCCCATACAACTTTATGTAGTAAATATCCTCCATCAACTACGTGCATTTTACTGCTTCCCAGTTCTGTGTTATTTGGTAAAGGGTTGAACGATGTGTAAAACTTGGACGTTCCTTCGCGCATGCCTTCCTCTGAGAAAAGAGACAGTGGGACAGGAGATAGTTCATATTGGAAATATTCTTAAGTTCAATTTCAGACTATTTGGCAATACACATACGATGGAATAGCATTAATGGATCGATTGTCACAGTCACACCCTGCCTTTTTTATCCTGCTGGTCACCGCCTCAAGAAGAACTATCGCATCCTTTCCAAAATTCTGGTTGATAACTTTAGACATAGCGAATTTACCCATCTTTTCAGCCATGTGACAAATTTCTTTGCTATCCCCGATCGTGCCACTACTTATAGACATAATCACGTTTGTTTTAGGAAATGGTTCATGGCAAGCAAACTAATCAATGAGAGTTTGGACGTCTTTGTCATCCTTCTTAATTCGTATAGGCCTGATCTCTACATGCTGCTCTGACGTTCCTGATTCAACCCCACAGTATGACTCGATACCCTCAAAAATGCTATGCAGTTAAACAAATCCAGCAGTCTAACGAAGAATAGAACTGTCTGTGATTCCTCATCCTTGGGTCAAACCTCCAGATGTTTTCATCGATCTCATCAGAGTTTGTTCAATGGTCATGTCAGACCAAATCCCTGACCAAAATGTATGATTTCGTCGAATCGTAAAGAAACCCTTTTTGGTAAATCTTTCATATTCTATTGGATACATCTTCTCTTTCAATGACAACAAATCTTGAAGATACAGATGGGCGGCTGAGTGAAAGACAGGTATCATTTTTTGGACCATTGCAAGATGGAGCTCCCATTTTCCAGAACGTTCCGCTTCAATAAACAGCTCAATCAGTGTTGTCATCTGGAAGTACTGAACCCACAGCTGGAAGTAGGTCCGTTTTCTTAAAAAAAAATCAGTATATCAACCAGTTTAGATTGAACTGCCAGAAAAGCCTGATTATCCTGAGCATTGAATACCACATTCTTATCTTTACTTGAAAGTATTTCTTCCATAGCTTTACTTTCTTCATCTAAATGAACCGTCTCAAACATCAAGCACGCATAAGCTCGACGTACCAGTATATTACCTCTAACAGCCCAAGAGACTGATCCAGACGCGACACTGGTGACACCCGATGGCCCGTCCTGGAGTGGCTTATGGTGGCAACTGCAGGGAACCAAGGATGGTGGAGGGAAGAGAGGGGGGAGGGGGTGTGACCCTTCCCACTCTCGATAATTTATAGTTATAATATGTAAAAATCTAAGGTAAAATTTTCTGTTTTCACCTATATTTCACGATATTTGTTTATTCTTTATATCAGTGAAAAGAACTGCAAAAAACATAAAAATCACACATCGTATTAAAAATTTTATTTTATACAAAATTGATCTCTAAATTATTTCACAAAATTGTACTCGAAAAAAGATATGTAAAAATAACCAAACCAAGTAGTGCAATTAACCTGTTTTTATGAACTTTTACACATTTTTACGACTGCATGTCTCGATATGTATTAGAGATAGAATTTTTTTTTAAATAAAATTTGTTGGTAATTTTATGTTCTACTAAACTTGTTAAGCAACTTTAGCCGAAATTTGTAAATTTGTAAATTGGAAACGAGATATTTGAGTAAAACTAGTATTTGACGCGAAACCGGTTGGTTTTTTTCAAAATGGTGACGAAAGCTCAAGTGCGCCAAGGTCGAAAACTCAGATTTATCTTTAGGAGATGACTATATAAAAAAAAAAAAAAAAATTGGGACTACCGGAATAATTCCGATCGCGACCCCCTTTTTTGCGCTAATTGCACTGGCCTAAAAAGGTGGTTTTGTTTTTGAAAGTTTATTTAGACAAATTTTTTCGTA
The DNA here is from genome assembly GCA_951813805.1 of Limnephilus auricula. Lineage (NCBI taxonomy): Eukaryota > Metazoa > Arthropoda > Insecta > Trichoptera > Limnephilidae > Limnephilus > Limnephilus auricula. The sequence continues at coordinate 1,417,215 of OX638416.1, forward strand.
CTCAAGAAAGAATATATTTCAAAATATTAGCTCAGATAAACAAAAAGTAGAATGACGCACATAAACGAAAATTCACAAAATTTAATACAAATTGATATAAAATCAACTAATGTAAACTTGGTATGCAAATATTCAGCATAATATCCTACAAAAATTGCCAAGACTTGTGGATTTTAGAATGATATTAATTTTATCTTTGTAGCGATTTAGAAAGCACACCCCTACCGCTGCTGATATGCACATCACTACTGTACACCACGTGATCGCCAGAACCGGGAGAGGCGAGCGACAAAAGCAATTATGAATGAGTTTGAATTTGACATCCTGAAAGAGACACACCTACGAGCACTGGGAATGGGAACGGAAGCCGGCGCTATGGAGACTTCGCACTGCGCACTTCGCAATTTCGTAACGTAGATTTAGCTTCATTTTAATTATGGTTTGATTCCTTTTAAATTAACTTAAATAATGTTTTCTTGTTCATTCAAAGACAAGATGGCGCTCAACTTATATTTCTTTAACTTAGTTTCTTAATTTTGACCTCTTAAATTCAGTAGATGTAAATTCATAATTTATGTGACATTATTCAGAATATGACCATCATTTGTCTTCTTCGAGCAAATGCCACGCCCTGTAGATTAATTAATTCCTTAATTTAACATTCCTTGATATTTATAAAATAATAAACTTATATTGATGTTAATCTTAACCTTCTTTTATTCAGTAGTTGTCTCTTTGCTCTGCCTATAATTTGGAACTCATACATAATAAATGCACACAGGCATTACCATTGACTTTACATAAAATTGCCATTAAAGTAGTTACTAATCACATTAAAAATCTTCCATTACATCTTTAGTACTCGTGTTAAACAGTGTTAGTCGTACGGAATTTTTAAACCTCTCAACAATAATAGTCGAATCTTTTTTTTTAATAATATATATAACTTCGCACGGTTCTCTTCTGACAGCTAGGTCATAGATGTGTATGAAAGTAGATTCGGATGGATCATTTGATGTGCAAGTACCTACCGTAATAGCGATGGGAATGATCGAAACTTTTATATAATCGATTTTTTTTAATCGAGACATCACAATAATCGAATGATTAATCGATTTTTTGCTCGGAGTTCGGGAGCAATAGCTACGGTCAGGGGCAGGATTTTTGTCTGTGACGGGGGGGGGGGGTAGGAAGCCGAAAATTATTATGGTGCATCATGTATGGCAACGCTTATTGTTTATTGTAATTATTTTATTTGTTGTTTTTTGGTATGCATTTCACAACATAGTTAAGCTACTTAGTTTAGCCCATTGGTAAAAATTTCCATTAAAAATATTTATGTATGTTTAATAATATGACAATAATTATAATTATATGACATTTTTGATCAAAAACAATCTCTAAATAACGCAACATTAGTAAGTAAGTACTGCGACAATAATTCAATCACCGTTTTTATTTCCTGGCAATGGCAAATTGGCAAATTCCTTTTTGTTTGATGGCAACATTAGTGTTATTCCATTTTCCACGAATTTCAAATATGTGGGCATCTCACAACAATAAAATTACTAATAAGATATTTAGTTTAGCCGGTTGGTACAAATTCCCATTAATAATATTGACAGTGTGTCTGTGTTTAATACGAAGATAATAATTTTATGTCGTTTTTGTTAAAAAAATAACCTCTAAATAACATGTAGGTTATGGACACCTTTTCGTATTGAATTATTTGTATTTATATTTTTATATTTGTAGTTTATCATTAAATAAAGTTTTCTTACTATAGAAATCGTTTCATTTTTATTACAAACTAAGAAACACCTGTTAATTTCAAATAAATTAAATATATTTGGTCATATAAAGCAGATATGAAAACATATTACCTACTTGCTGATTTTAGTAGAGTATTATTTACTGCCCTGAAGAAACTACGGTTTTAGCGAAACCCGGTCGGCATTAAATATAAAAATGGTATATACTAAGTTATTGTTTTATTTTAAATTAAATATACAATACCCAAATAGATGATACATAACCTCATACTAAACATTTTTAAATTGTTGAAAGCTATCACCATCGCAAACTTTTACGTATAAACTATACTGAAAACGTAAATCGTTACCTAAAAGTATTCATTCATAATATAAAATTCACACATCAGGTTGATTATAACATGTACCTATAAAATATTTCGTTTGACAAGCAAAATCACTTTCGATGACGTTTCAAGACTATGCATTCGAATTCTGACATCGAGAAGCGAGAATCGATTCCAAGTTCGATGACGTTTAAAACCGATTGTCTCGGCCGTGCATTCGAAAGAATTTTGACATCGAGAAGCGAGAATCGATTCCAAGTTCGATGACGTTTCAAACCGATTCTCTCGGACTGTGCATTCGAAAGAATTTTGACATCGAGAAGCGAGAATCGATTCCAAGTTCGATGACGTTTCAAACCGATTCTCTCGGACTGTGCATTCGAATAAATTTGACATCGAGAAGCGAGAATCGATTTTTCTATGGAAATGAAACGAAATCATTCGATGGTAAAAAAGATCGAGTAAATAATCGATTATTCATCGATTGTGCCCATCGCTATACCGTAATGCAAATGTCATAAACTGACCACCTATTTTAGCACTCATATCTCTGGCCTGGCTGTCAAAAGAACAAGACAGACAAGAGCGGACAAGACGCTTCACGGGCTTCACGTTCCAATTTATTGAATGTTCAAATCTGCAATTTGAAGTGATTATTGAAAAGCTACCTGTGGGTAAGTTGCTATTGTGAGTAGCATTTAGTTATTTTAGAGTGTTATTTCAGTATATAAGTAGGTAATGTCATCTAACATTTATACGTTTGTCTTCATTTTGTTATCAAATTAATTGAGATTATGTATGTCTTTACATAAAATCGTGATTCTCAATAATAGTCCCAACTAACTAACCTGTGAAATTTATATTGAATTATATTATATTTTGCTATCGTAAAAAATATATCAATATTAAGGCTATCCGCTCACCGGAGAAACTGAAACCAAACCAAAACTGGCTGGTTGCTGTGGTTTCCAACCAAACTTCTAAGAAGGCGCTATTCTATTTCACGATTTCGGTAATTATGTCAACTTGTTTAACCGTAGATGAAGAACTATCAGCTGTTATCGTAGCAACTAGCATGGAGGGTTTCGAGTCACTGCTAGGTTTTTGAGAAGTTGTGGAGTGTGCGGACTATCACATTGACATACACAGGAGAGCGAGTTTAGTTGCAAACTGTTTTTTTTTTCAGTTGCTTCGTCAGCCTTACTGTTTCTATGTGTGTACGTTTTTTTGTAATAGTTAAAATGATTATAAAAGATGAAAGCATTTGAAATAAGAACTGACACTGACTTGTGCGGTTTTCAGAATTCAGACTCAGGCGCTCCGCTGACGAGGCAACTGAAACACAACTAAAACCGGCTGGTTTCTTTGTCTTGATTGGTCAACAAGCTTGTTTAACCATAGACGAAGAACAATCAGCTGACAGCTGGCAACTAGCAACGGCCGGCCACGGCAATCAGCAGTGCGAGTCGCGAGTCACCGCTTGCATTACCATTGACAATGGGTTTTTGAGTGATTGTGTAGTGTGGGGGCCATCACATTATCATACAAAGACAGTTGCCAGTTTTCACTTGCCTCAGTGAGCGTATCGCCTAAGGCTCATGGAGAAACTGAAACCAAACTAAAACTGGCGGGTTGCTATGCTTTCCTACCAAACTTCTATTACGAAACTTCTCAATTTTACGATTTCAGTAATTATCTCAGCTTGTTTAACCATAGACGAAGATCACTTCAGCTGTAATCGCAGTCATTTGTCGCTTTCAGGCCAGGGACACACACGGCGTTATAAGCGCTAGCGTTATTTGGCTTGGCCTATTTCAGCATATTCCTCGCCATGCATTCCAATCGCAAATGTATGGCGAGCGATATGGTGAAGTAGGCCAAGCCAAATAACGCCGGCGCTTTTAACGCTGTGTCTGTCCCTGGCTTTACATTGGCGCTGGCGAATAAAAAAATTAAAAACTCGAAAACTGACAACAAACCTGGCGCCACTCAACTCGCTATTCCGTGTATTTCAATTTGATGGTCCGTACACAACTCCTCAAAAACCCGCTGTCAACGGCAACGCAAAGAGGCACTCGCAATTCGCTGTGCTAGTTGCCGCGGCCGGCGGTTGCCAGGTTACCTGGTTGCCACAGTTGCGCCAGTTTTGTTGTCAGTTTTCGAGTTTTATTTTCTACTCGCTAATAGCCGGTTCACACGGGGCGATTTTTGTCGGTCAACTTTTTTGTTGAAAGCTAATTGACACGGGTGAACACTGTGTTGCTAGCGAAAGTTGATAGCCCGTCTACTTTTGTCGTTCAAGTATGACTATCGCCATTTTGGTTTTACTAATCGTTCGAGTTTTACATCGAATCGTCGCGTCTGAACACATGTTTCAAGTCGCTTCTCATTTTTAGTTACTCGCGGGAAAAAGTAAACGTCAGGCGTTTCATTTATTCGGTACTAGTTTCTACCGTCAACCAAACCAAAAAATATCTGAAATGGTCGGACGATTTAATGTTCAGATTTATGGATCTGTACCAAAGCCATCCCTGTCTTTTGGATCAAAAACAAGAAGAATCCAAAAATAGAATATTACTTTTGAAATGTACATAATATTATTTTGAAAAAAAATGTGTTGGATGCGCCTAATTCACTCCTTCTCATGATCCATTTTCTCACCCAAGTACGACGTTTTTTATATTTTTTCATAATCTCCAGCTCCTCTCACAGAACATCAGAAATTAGATAGACGCACGCACTAACAATTTCAGTTGACGCCATTTTGAATGTCAAAATCGGTTCAACTTAAATTGAAACGTGTGAACAAAATGTTGCTCAACTTTTTTCGTAAAATAAAAGTTGGTCAACAAAAATCGAAACGTCAGAACGCCCCATATGATAGCGACAGATGATTAAGATGACAGATGAAGTATTCTTCGTCTATGGTGAAACAAGCTGAGATAATGACTGAAATCGTATAATTGACTTGCTCCGTGAGAGAAGTTTGGTTGGCTAACATAGTAACCTGCAGTTTTAGATTGGTTTCAGTTTCTCCATGAAAGCCTGTTCAGACACATCTATAAACCGCGAGCAGATATCTGTTGAACCGCGAGCGCTTATATTTTGTACCGTATACACATGTTAGGAAAGGGGGTCAGATAACTGCCGCGAGATACCATTTCATTGTAGATTTTGTACTAGATCTGAGAATTTTGACAGCTAACATTCGCGCGTTTCAATAGAAATGACCCCCTCTCCTATTCTCGGCGGGAGAGGGGGCGCTTATCTGTTCGTATATCGCCTCAGAGGCCCTAGCACGCTCGCTCTATAACGATCGGTAGGATAAGTATAGGTAACTTCTCATTGTTCCCTAGCATGACTACAGATCGCCAAAATATCGCCGAATAAGTGACAGTTCACAATGACTAAGTGACCTTAACATATTCGACATCAACTGTTGTTTGTACGTTAGCGATGTGCAGTTGTCCTAGGGAACGATGAGAAGTTACCGATAGTTATAATATCGATCGTTAAAGAGCAAGCGTGCTAGGGCCTCTGGAGCGGTTACGGCGTAAGATGTGCATTGTTTATGGTTGATCTGCCCATAAAGCGCCTAGGTGTGAACGGTCTGAAGGGATTGTATGTATGGAGACCGATATTTGGCGTGCTATGATCTTTTATAGTTTATAGCTGTGTCTGAACAGGGCTTGAACGAAGTACCTCAAAAAATAAGTGTCTATGCTTACTTTTGTGATAATTTTCTTTTATTACATTTATCTATGGATATGTCATTTTGCATAATCATCCTTTGCGAATTTTCTTCCAAAACCTCACAACGGAGTGATTGTTGTTCCAACTTTATAAAGTAATATCGAATAAAGTACACAGTACTAATTGTGTTAAGTTCATATAACTTGACACTTTTTCAATAAACATAACACTTTCACAGGAAAGTTTTTTTTCTTAATTCGAGCCTGTACTTTTCAAGTGACGTTTATTCAACATTTTGAAACTTACGGCCGCGCTTTGCCCTGTACGTAAGAAGTTTCTTGTATATTCACTAAGTAAGTAAGACCTAAACTCATTAACAGTAAAATGATTAATGCTTGTTAATATTTTGCTTAACACCTGATTGATCAGTGTTGACAGCATTGCCGATAAAACATATTGAGCTACCCAACACCAACCAGGTTAACACGTGACAGACGAGAGTACATGAGTTTGTTCATTGCTGATTTACGGCCGCTGCCACAGATTATGATCAAGCGGTTAGTTAGTTCATACCCTTAGAAAAGTGTTTAACTGATTCCCCCTAATCGATTTCTTTATAACAACATATTTTTTGCCTCTACGATTCCGTAGATGACATTAGTGAAGCAAACATTGCAATTATTTCTGGCAATTCCTTAACTGAGCGGTCACTAACTTTATGTCATAAATGTTCAGAATTGGTTATTTATAAAGGGAAGGAACTACTTCAAAGAATGCCTGACATCATTAAATTAAGCTCATTCGTTTTATTTAGTTTTTTTCTTTCATTTAAATTCTGTTAAAAACAAAACTTTTTGTAATTAATTAATTTATTTTTTTTGAAATTTAATTTAAATTAAATTTAATAATGTTTATTATTAAGTTCTGCAAGTGTTTTAGTTTTTATTATTGTGACAGCTGTTTCGGCTTACAAGGCCATTTTCAAACTGAGGTGTTTCATAATTAGACGACGATATTTATACGATTTAAAATGTCAATTTGATAGAGAGTAAATTGATTTATTTTTGGTAAAACCGAATTCTTGGGAAGTAATAGATTCTCCCCTATACTATACTTCCCAAGAATTCGGTTTAACCGAAAATAAGTCAATTTACTCACTTTCAAATTGACATTTTAAATCGTATAAATATCGCCGTCTAATTATGAAACACCTCAGTTTGACAATGGCCTTGTAAGCCGAAACAGCTGTCACAATAATAAAAACTAAAACACTTGCAGAACTTAATAATAAACATTATTAAATTTAAAAAAAAATTAAATTGAGTTCTACGAATTAAACACAAAAACAATAAATAATTAATTTATCTTTATTTGTATTATTTCAACAAGTAAAGTCATTTATTTATTTGCCCATTTACATTTATTCTATTTCTGTTCTACCTACTTAACTGGTGAACCAGTTAAAGTATTACCTTTTATTCAAATATATTACATTTAACAAAACAATATCTGAACAAATTCACATGTATTACATTTATATTATTGCATTTATATATTTAAATTTCGACTACCATAATACGGACGTGTGTCGAAAAGCATGTAAAAAAACTGATAAAAATATATATTACGAATAAAGAAGAAGAAAAAAAAAAAAGTCGTTTCATAATATGTAAAAGTAGTCGAATTTCGCTGAGTGGTTTTGTTAATAAAAAAATATATTTTCCATTACACCCTTTTCGCGAAAAAATCACTTTAACTGCGCGGCGCTTCATCCGCCAAGGATTTTGGAATTTTTCCCTCAGTAATATAGTTGAACTTCTTTTATGACCTATCAAATTGAACTAATTATTAACCCCTTTACAAATAGACGTGTTTTTAATTTTACACAACTGATAAACGACCGTTTACCATACATTAATGATTTTTTACCAGTTCTGTAAAATTTGAAATGCTTATATTAAGAAGGCCTGCGTTATGTCAAAATTATACTTTATTTTCAGCTGAGACTAATTATTTTAACATAACAGAACGCTATCTCAACAGTGCCATGGATCTTCCCAACCCAGAGAGTGTTCCCATCAAGACAGAACCAGGGTCCCAGGAAATAGGCGCAGGTGAAATGCCGTATATGGATATAGACATCCACCTTCCGGATGTAAAGAAGGAATGTTTGCAGTATGCTGAGAGTGTCCAGCCAACTAGTAAGTTGCATTACGTATATAATCACAGTGAAGCAGTTTAGTTGTGTTTATAATTTCTGTAAGTTTTTTTTTTACCCATGTATAAAAGCCCCCAAAAAGGGCGCTAATAAATAAATACGTTCGTTTTGTTATTTTAGGTAGCATTAATGTGGAGACTATTTCCATTAATACAGAAGCCCGAGAAGACAATGAAGGGGGGATTCCTTATTCGGAAATAGACATAGACCTGCTGGATGTGAAAAAGGAATGCTTAAAACAGCCTGACGTTATTATCCAGGCCGCAGGTAAACTGGTTTTTATTATATATTTTTTTAAATTGATAAACTAATGTTTAAGACAAGATTTTTTATGCATAGCACAAAGGGTAAAAATTATTATAAGCAATAATTATTAGCCTGAAACACTCATCAATATTGAAACCTCTCCCGAGAAAAGATATACGACATATTTTTTTATTTTATATTATATTTATTTATTTGTTTTATCTGAATTATTTTTGTACAATTCATTTTAATTATCAATACATCAGTAGATTTTATTTTATATTTCTCTTCTGTTTTTATTACAGAAATCTATTTATTGAGCTTTTTCCGTTTTCTTTTTCAGACTTAATATCAGACCTAAAGACGTATCCTGGAGAAAAACCTTATTCATGTTCCTACTGCAATAATTCATTTTCGACAAAGGGAAATTTAACACGTCACATTCTCACCCACACTGGAGAAAAGCCTTATGCATGTTCCTACTGCAATAATTCATTTTCGATAAAGGGAAATTTAACACGTCACATTCTCACCCACACTGGAGAAAAGCCTTATGCATGTTCCTACTGCAATAATTCATTTTCGATAAAGGGAAATTTAAAACTTCACATTCTTACCCACACTAGAGAAAAGAAGCCTTATGCATGTTCGGACTGCAACTATTATTTTGCTACAAAGATACGATTAAAAACACACATGCGTACCCATTCTGGAGAAAAACCTTATTCATGTTCCTACTGCAATAATTCATTTTCGACAAAGGGAACTTTAACACGTCACATTCTCACCCATACTGGAGAAAAGCCTTATGCATGTTCCTACTGCAATAATTCATTTTCGATAAAGGGAAATTTAACACGTCATATTCTCACCCACACTGGAGAAAAGCCTTATGCATGTTCCTACTGCAATAATTCATTTTCGATAAAGGGAAATTTAAAACTTCACATGCTTACCCATACTGGAGAAAAACCTTATTCATGCTCCTGCTGCAACTATTCATGTACGGTAAAAAATAAATTACATCGTCACATGCTTACCCATTCTGGAGAAAAACCTTATTCATGCTCCTGTTGCAACTATTCATGTACGGAAAAAAATAAATTACAGCGTCACATGCGTACCCATACTGGAGAAAAACCTTATTCGTGTTCCGATTGCAGCTTTTCGTGTTCGCAAAATGGATCTTTAACACGTCACATTCTTACCCACACTAGAGAAAAGCCTTGTTCATGTTCGGACTGCAACTATTATTTTGCTACAAAGATACGATTAAAAACACACATGCATACCCATTCTGGAGAAAAACCTTATTCATGCTCCTGCTGCAAATATTCATGTATGGAAAAAAATAAATTACAGCGTCACATGCTTACCCATACTGGAGAAAAACCTCACTCTTGTTCCGACTGCAGCTATTCGTGTTCTCGGAAGGAAATTTAAAACTTCACATGCATACCCATACTGGAGAAAAACCTTATTCGTATTCCGATTGCAGCTATTTGTGTTCTCGGAAGGAATATTTAAAACTTCACATGCGTACCCATACTGGAGAACAACCTTATTCATGCTCCTGCTGCAACTGTTCATGTACGGAAAAAAATAAATTACAGCGTCATATGCTTACCCATACTGGAGAAAAACCTCATTCTTGTTCCGACTGCAACTATTCGTGTTCTCGGAAGGAAAATTTAAAACTTCACATGCGTACCCATACTGGAGAATAACCGTATTTGTGTTCCGATTGCAGCTATTCGTGTTCTCAGAAGGCAATTTTAAAACTTCACATGCGTACCCATACTGGAGAAAAACCTTATTCGTGTTCCGATTGCAGCTATTCGTGTTCTCAAAATGGAAATTTAAAACTTCACTTGCTAACCCATACTGGAAAAAAATATTCATGTTCCGACTGCAAATATTCATGTTTGAAAACAAGTTTGGGATCTATTAAACGTCATATTCTTTCCCATTCCAAAGATAATATGTTTGAAGACAGTTGAGTGTGAACCACATTATTGTTCACTCTCTTAAAGCTATTACTTTCCGACAGTTAGAGCCATGGTTTCTATCATTATTTGACGTTGCTCTTCAATATATTTGTACATATTTGGGTTTCATATTAACTCTTAAATATTGCCAGTGTTTTTCCTCTTCAAGATTCGAATTATGGGCCCTACCTTATTCCGCCTCATAATGCTACCCCATCGGGTCGCTACATAATTCCGCTTTCTTTACACTATACAGGCAGGGGCGTTCTTGTAAGCTGGTGTCACATAAAATCGAATAAAAAGGTAATTAATTTTTAATTAGTTTTTAAAGAATTGTACACTGAAATTTTGTCCAGCGCCTGCGTTGCTATATTTAAATTCTACCAACAAAATGCCCAAACTGCGTCTTTCAAGTTTTTATAGATTGAAATCCTGGTATGGAACTTCTGTAATGCCGCTTTTGAAGCCTGAAGTAGTGTTTATTTAGGTTGTTTGTTTTTGTGGTGTTATGCCGTGTTGTGCTACCTCCTTCTTTAGCCGACGTTTCGGACAGCGTTGCAGTATCCATCCATCATCATGATGATGGACACTGCAACGCTGTCCGAAACGTCGGCTAAAGAAGAAGGTAGCACAACACGGCATAACACCCCAAAAACAAACAACGAAAATGCTTTTGGCCGTGAAAATCTAAAAACGTATCAGTGTTTATTTATTTATTGTTAAGAGACAAACAGTTTATAAATAAAATATAGAGATAAATATATGCATTGTTAAAGGAAGTCAAACCAAAAAGGTCTCCTATGTTAAAGTTGATTGGAGATGCAATTTTATTACATATTAATATTAATTTTAGGTGAGGATGGGAGGAAGAGGTATAAAGGATTAGGAAAATAGATGCTTCGAATATATTCCACACTCTTGTATTGATTTTCGATCGTACATGTTATATCTAATCGATATTTGTGAAGTGTATTGCTGAAAATGTCTATATTTTGTAATTGTGTGTTATATTGTGCACATAAACAAATTTTAAAATTACACAACTGATAAACGACCGTTTATCATACAGTAATGATTTTTTACCAGTTGTGCAAAATTGTGTGTTATATTGTGCACATAAACGAAAATTGCTGATTTTTTCTAAAGTTGGTTCTACAGGTGGCAAAGGTAATAATTTGGATTTCCGTGTTGATCTTGTCGGAATATGAATATGTATTAAGTTGGTTAGTTCTGGCGAGTCCAGGCCATTATTAAGAATTTTAAATAATAAGATTTGGTCAAAAATAAAACGTCGTGTATGAAGGGAGTGGAAGTTGTGGTAATTAAAAGATTCGATGTATTTTGAGAAGTGTAAGTTTTGTTTATTATTTTATGTGTTTAATTTTTTTTAATTTTTCGATTCTTTCAATGTAAGTTTAGTAAAAAAGGGTCCAGATCGTGATGCAGTGTTCTAAGTGGGGACGGATGAACGCTGTGTAAATGGAATACAGGGTCTTAATGTTGCGGAAAGATTTCGTTATGCGAACTATAGTGCTGCAAACTCAACTTCACGACAACCTTTCCATATCTCTTCTTTTCTAAATTATGTTATACTTTTTTTTTTCACCTTTTATAGACGAGAATTTTACAATTTTATTCATTGTTTAACAATAGAATAACAAATTAAAACAAAAAGGTGAAAACATATTTTTTGTTACTACACCAATTAAGAGAACTGGCTCTTGAGCTCTGTGTAGGAGTTATGTAAGAATATATAATTTTTATGTCTATAAATAATATAATATCTTAAGGAAACATTATAAAATATTTTATAAAACATGAAATAAACTATTAATTCAAAGTACTGTTTACTGGTGTGGTAATTTAAATCCCTGTTAACCAAATTGGAACACGAAAAGTTGTAACTCTGGTACGCCGTGCTCTTTCCATCCCATTTGTGATTTTCTTTTCAGCCGAATTTGGGTATCCATCGAACACCACTACTGCATTGGCTCCATAATAATTTTGTATATACCTGACATATTGCTGAAAAATAATTGAAAAAGATTGAGCAAGACCCCATACAACTTTATGTAGTAAATATCCTCCATCAACTACGTGCATTTTATTGCTTTTCAGTTCTGTGTTATTTGGTAAAGGGTTGAACGATGTGTAAAACTTGGACGTTCCTTCGCGCATGCCTTCCTCTGAGAAAAGAGACGGTGGGACAGGAGATAGTTCATATTGGAAATATTCTTTAAGTTCAATTTCAGACTATTTGGCAATACACATACGATGGAATAGCATTAATGGATCTATTGTCACAGTCACACCCTGCCTTTTTTATCCTGCTGGTCACCGCCGCAAGAAGAGCTATCGCATCCTTTCCAAAATTCTGGTTGATAACTTTAGACATAGCGAATTTACACATCTTTTCAGCCATGTGACAAATTTCTTTGCTACCCCCGATCGTGCCACTACTTATAGACATAATCACGTTTGTTTTAGGAAATGGTTCATGGCAAGCAAACTAATCAATGAGAGTTTGGACGTCTTTGTCATCCCTCTTAATTCGTATAGGCCTGATCTCTACATGCTGCTCTGACGTTCCTGATTCAACCCCACAGAATGACTCGATACCCTCACAAATGCTATGCAGTTAAACAAATCCAGCAGTCCAACGAAGAATAGAACTGTCTGTGATTCCTCATCCTTGGGTCAAACCTCCAGATGTTCTCATCGATCTCATCAGAGTTTGTTCAATGGTCATGTCAGACCAAATCCCTAACCAAAATTTATGATTTCATCGAATCGTAGAGAAACCCTTTTTGGTAAATCTTTCATATTCTATTGGATACATCTTCTCTTTCAATGACAACAAATCTTGAAGATACAGATGGGCGGCTGAGTGAAAGACAGGTATAGTTTTTTGGACCATTGCAAGATGGAGCTCCCAATTTCCATAACGTTCCGCTTCAATAAACAGCTCAATCAGTGTTGTCATCTGGAAGTACTGAACCCACAGCTGGAAGTAGGTCCGTTTTCTTTAAAAAAATCAGTTTATCAACCAGTTTAGATTGAACTGCCTGAAAAGCCTGATTGTCCTGAGCATTGAACACCACATTCTTATCTTTACTTGAAAGTATTTCTTCCATAGCTTTACTTTCTTCATCTAAATGAACCGTCTCAAACATCAAGCACGCATAAGCTCGACGTACCAATATATAACCTCTAACAGCCCTAGATACTGATCCAGACGCGACACTGGTGACACCCGATGGCCCGTCCTGGAGTGGCTTATGGTGGCAACTGCAGGGAACCAAGGAGGGGGTGAGAAGAGAGGGGGGAGGGAAGAGAGGGGGGGGGGTGCGACTCTTCCAATGTTGAAGGGAGGGGGGTGACCCTTCCTACTCTCGTTAATTTATAGTTATTATATGTAAAAATCTAAGGTAAAATTTTCTGTTTTCACATATATTTCACGATATTTGTTTATTCTTTATATGAGTGAAAAAAACTGCAAAAAACACACATCGTAATAAAAAAAATTTATAATATAATATCAAAAATTTTTTCACAAAATTGTACTCGTAAAAAGATATGTAAAAATAACCAAACCAAGTAGTGCAATTAACCTGTTTTTATAACACACAATTTTACGACTGCATGTCTCGATATGTATTAGAGATGGAATTTAAAAAAAAAAACAGTTGTAGGTAATTTTATGTTCTACTAAACTTGTTAAGCAACTTTAGCCGAAATTTGTATTGGAAACGAGATATTTGAGAAAAACTAGTATTTGGCGCGAAACCGGTTGGTTTTTTCAAAATGGTGACGAAAGCTCAAGTGCGCCAAGGTCGAAAACTCAGATTTATCATTAGACTATATAAAAAAATATAAAAAAAATTGGGACTACCGGAATAATTCCGATCGCGACCCCCTTTTTTGCGCTAATTGCACTGGCCTAAAAAGGTGGTTTTGTTTTTGAAAGTTTATTCAGACAAATTTTTTCGTACTCAAGAAAGAATATATTTCAAAATATTAGCTCAGATAAACAAAAAGTAGAATGACGCACATAAACGAAAAATCACAAAATTTAATACAAATTGATATAAAATCAACTAAATGTAAACTTGGTATGCAAATATTCAGCAAATATCCTACAAAAATTGCCAAGACTTGTGGATTTTAGAATGATATTAATTTTATCTTTTATCTTTAAACAGTGTTAGTCGTACGGAATTTTTAAACCTCTCAACAATAATAGTAGAATCTTTTCTTTATTTTTATATATAACTTCGCACAGGAGGCCCGGAGAAAAATTGTCTTTAAGAGACCCATATTGTATGAAGGAGGAAACACAGAGGGCGGCAAATCGTTTCACAGCTGAGCTGTTGAAATCAAGAACGAGTGGTAGAAGCGACCCGTTCTCATGTGAGAAATTTCGACCGTGTTTATATGTTGGGCGCGCGTTTGGCGTGTTTCCCGACTTTGCACCGGTGCTGATAATAATAGTAGTCAACAATAATAGTCGAATCTTTTTTTTATATATATAACTTCGCACGGTTCTTTTCTGACAGCTAGGTCATAGATGTGTATGAAAGTAGATTCGGATGGATCATTTGATGTGCAAGTACCTACCGTAATGCTACGGACACACTTGCTCATTTGAAGCCAAAGAGCATGCTACCTAGTAGCAATTGCTACCTAGTAGCAATTGCTACCTAGTAGCATGTGTGTCAGTGACGTTGCTAGTAATGAGCATGCTCATTTGAAGCCAAAAGAGCATACTCTCAAATCGACAGACGTTTGATTTGTGAGCATGCTCATTGGATTATCGGATGGAAGGGGAAGCCTCTAAGCATGTGTGGACAGGCTGGCTTATGAGCATGCTCATTTCAATCCGATCTCAGTTCCGAATAGCATTCCGCATTTGAGTATCTCGTTTTTGTATGCAATTTTAGAGAGTAGCTCGTCAAATACTGCGGAAGCATTCGTAAATGATTTTTATATCCGTTGACATCTCGCATTTCTACTAACAAATGATTACTTGCTCCAAGGTTTGCTCTTCTAGTGATCCGATTACGAACCCATATCGATCTTTTAATTTTCGTATCCCTTCAAAAATTTGGCGATTTTTGTCAGAGGCTAAAAATATTCCCGCTTTGAGATAAAATCCAAATAAATGGAATATTTGTTAACGTATCCGAAAACTAAAAACTGTTTTCGAAAGGTGATGAAATATGCTTTTAAATTATATTATTGGAAATAACCATGTAATTTTATAAATATAAAATTTTTGGATGAAAACTTTAAAAAGTTTTAAAAATGGTAACCTCACTTTTTTGTCATTTCATGTAAAAAAAAAACTTTAAAAATTCACAAAGTTTCATAATTTTTATTCAAATTCTGATCGGAAAGTTTGGTTTCAAAAAGGTGTACATTTTATTTTTTTGTAGTTTACTTTTAGATTTGAATATATAGCGTGTTGTATTATCTTTCCAATACCATTTAAATCATACTTCTCACTATGATAGTAAGGGAGATACAACGAATTCTATGAGACCTTTGAGAGCTGGGACAAATAATATGGTATCCTGTGATTAACCGCGTTAATAAAATAAAATCTTTTATAATCCTTATAATATCTCGTTTTTGTATGCAATTTTAGAGAGTAGCTCGTCAAATACTGCGGAAGCCTTCGTAAATGATTTTTATATCCGTTGACATCTCGCATTTCTACTAACAAATGATTACTTGCTCCAAGGTTTGCTCTTCTAGTGATCCGATTACGAACCCAAATCGATCTTTTAATTTTCTTATCCCTTCAAAAATTTGGCGATTTTTGTCAGAGGCTAAAAATATTCCCGCTTTGAGATAAAATCCAAATAAATGGAATATTTGTTAACGTATCCGAAAACTAAAAACTGTTTTCGAAAGGTGATGAAATATGCTTTTAAATTATATTATTGGAAATAACCACGTAATTTTATAAATATCAAATTTTTGGATGAAAACTTTTAAAAGTTTTAAAAATGGTAACCTCACTTTTTTGTCATTTCATGTAAAATAAAACTTTAAAAATTAACAAAGTTTCATAATTTTTATTCAAATTCTGATCGGATAGTTTGGTTTCAAAAAGGTGTACATTTTATTTTTTTGTAGTTTACTTTTAGATTTTAATATATAGCGTGTTGTATTATCTTTCCAATACCATTTAAATCATACTTCTCACTATGATAGTAAGGGAGATACAACGATTTCTATGAGACCTTTGAGAGCTGGGACAAATAATATGGTATCCTGTGATTAACCGCGTTAATAAAATAAAATCTTTTATAATCCTTATAATTTTCTTAAATAATTAATAATTGCGTTGCAAGCAATAAGATGTTCTGGGCGAACGGAATTGTCTCTATAGATACGATGACAGTTATTATTTGACATGAGCATGCTCTTTAAAGAGCATGTGTATTCAATTGTTGGCTTTGAGCATGCTCTTTCATGAGAAAGCTCAAGCCAAGCCTGTTCATTTATGAGCAAGTGTGTACAGTTGTGTGAGCATGCTCATTAAAGAGCATACTCATAAGCCGGCTTGTAATAAGCAAATGTGTCAGTACCTTAATGCAAATCTATTTTAGCACTCATATCTCTGGCCTGGCTGTCAAAAGAACAAGACAGACAAGAGCGGACAAGACGCTTCACGGGCTTCACGTTCCAATTTATTGAATGTTCAAATCTGCAATTTGAAGTGATTATTGAAAAGCTACCTGTGGGTAAGTTGCTATTGTGAGTAGCATTTAGTTATTTTAGAGTGTTATTTCAGTATATAAGTAGGTAATGTCATCTAACATTTGGACGTTTGTCATTATTTTGTTATCAAATTAATTGAGATTATGTATGTCTTTACATAAAATCGTGATTCTCAATAATAGTCCCAACTAACTAACCTGTGAAATTTATATTGAATTATATTATATTTTGCTATCGTAAAAAATATATCAATATTAAGGCTATCCGCTCACCGGAGAAACTGAAACCAAACCAAAACTGGCTGGTTGCTGTGGTTTCCAACCAAACTTCTAAGAAGGCGCTATTCTATTTCACGATTTCGGTAATTATGTCAACTTGTTTAACCGTAGATGAAAAACTATCAGCTGTTATCGTAGCAACTAGCATGGAGGGTTTCGAGTCACTGCTAGGTTTTTGAGAAGTTGTGGAGTGTGCGGACTATCACATTGACATACACAGGAGAGCGAGTTTAGTTGCAAACTGCTTTTTTTTCAGTTGCTTCGTCAGCCTTACTGTTTCAATGTGTGTACGTTTTTTTGTAATAGTTAAAATGATGATAAAAGATGAAAGCATTTGAAATAAGAACTGACACTGACTTGTGCGGTTTTAAGAATTCAGACTAAGGCGCTTCCGCTGACGAGGCAACTGAAACACAACTAAAACCGGCTGGTTTCTTTGTCTTGATTGGTCAACTAGCTTGTTTAACCATAGACGAAGAACAATCAGCTGACAGCTGGCAATTAGCAAAGGCTGGCCACGGCAATCAGCAGTGCGAGTCGCGAGTCGCCGCTTGCGTTATCATTGACAACGGGTTTTTCACTAACTGTGTAGTGTGGGGGCCATCACATTATCATACAAAGACAGTTGCCAGTTTTCAGTTGCCTCGGTGAGCGGATCGCCTCATGGAGAAACTGAAACCGATTTAAAATGTCAATTTGAAAGAGAGTAAATTTATTTATTTTCGGTTAAACCGAATTCTTGGGAAGTAATAGATTCTCCCCTATACTATACTTCCCAAGAATTCGGTTTAACCGAAAATAAGTCAATTTACTCTCTTTCAAATTGACATTTTAAATCGTATAAATATCGTCGTCTAATTATGAAACACCTCAGTTTGAAAATGGCCTTGTAAGCCGAAACAGCTGTCACAATAATAAAAACTAAAACACTTGCAGAACTTAATAATAAACATTATTAAATTTAATTTTAATTAAATTTCAAAAAATATTAAATTGAGTTCTACGAATTAAACACAAAAACAATAAATAATTAATTTATCTTTATTTGTATTATTTCAACAAGTAAAGTCATTTATTTATTTGCCCATTTACATTTATTCTATTTCTGTTCTACCTACTTAACTGGTGAACCAGTTAAAGTATTACCTTTTATACAAATATATTACATTTAACAAAACAATATCTGAACAAATTCACATGTATTACATTTATATTATTGCATTTATATATTTAAATTTCGACTACCATAATACGGACGTGTGTCTAGTGTGGTAGTCGAAAAGCATGTAAAAAAAACTGTAATAAATATATATTACGAATAAAGAAAAAGAAAAAAAAAACAAACTCGTTTCATATGTAAAAGTGATCGAATTTCGCTGAGTGGTTTTGTTAATAAAAAAATATATTTTCCATTACACCCTTTTCGCGAAAAAATCACTTTAACTGTGCGGCGCTTCATCCGCCAAGGGTTTTGGAATTTTTCCCTCAGTAATATAGTTGAACTTCTTTTATGACCTATCAAATTGAACTAATTATTAACCCCTTTACAAATAGACGTGTTTTTAATTTTACACAACTGATAAACGACCGTTTACCATACATTAATGATTTTTTACCAGTTCTGTAAAATTTGAAATGCTTATATTAAGAAGGCCTGCGTTATGTCAAAATTATACTTTATTTTCAGCTGAGACTAATTATTTTAACATAACAGAACGCTATCTCAACAGTGCCATGGATCTTCCCAACCCAGAGAGTGTTCCCATCAAGACAGAACCAGGGTCCCAGGAAGTAGGCGCAGGTGAAATGCCGTATATGGATATAGACATCCACCTTCCGGATGTAAAGAAGGAATGTTTGCAGTATGCTGAGAGTGTCCAGCCAACTAGTAAGTTGAATTACGTATATAATCACAGTGAAGCAGTTTAGTGGTGTTTATAATTTCTGTAAGTTTTTTTTTTACCCATGTATAAAAGCCCCCAAAAAGGGCGCTAATAAATAAATACGTTCGTTTTGTTATTTTAGGTAGCATTAATGTGGAGACTATTTCCATTAATACAGAAGCCCGAGAAGACAATGAAGGGGGGATTCCTTATTCGGAAATAGACATAGACCTGCTGGATGTTAAAAAGGAATGCTTAAAACAGCCTGACGTTATTATCCAGGCCGCAGGTAAACTGGTTTTTATTATTTATTTTTTTAAATTGATAAACTAATGTTTAAGACGAGATTTTTTATGCATAGCACAAAGGGTAACAATTATTATAAGCAATAATTATTAGTCTGAAACACTCATCAATAATGAAACCTCTCCTGAGAAAAGATATACGACATATTTTTTTATTTTATATTATATTTATTTATTTGTTTTATCTGAATTCTTTTTGTACAATTCATTTTAATTATCAATACATCAGTAGATTTTATTTTATATTTCTTTTCTGTTTTTATTACAGAAATCTATTTATTGAGCTTTTTCCGTTTTCTTTTTCAGACTTAATATCAGACCTAAAGACGTATCCTGGAGAAAAACCTTATTCATGTTCCTACTGCAATAATTCATTTTCGACAAAGGGAAATTTAACACGTCACATTCTCACCCACAGTGGAGAAAAGCCTTATGCATGTTCCTACTGCAATAATTCATTTTCGATAAAGGGAAATTTAACACGTCACATTCTCACCCACACTGGAGAAAAGCCTTATGCATGTTCCTACTGCAATAATTCATTTTCGATAAATGGAAATTTAAAACTTCACATGCTTACCCATACTGGAGAAAAACCTTATTCATGCTCCTGCTGCAACTATTCATGTAAGACAAAAAATAAATTACAGCGCCACATGCTTACCCATTCTGGAGAAAAACCTTATTCATGCTCCTGCTGCAAATATTCATTTACGGAAAAAAATAAATTACAGCGTCACATGCTTACCCATACTGGAGAAAAACCTCATTCTTGTTCCGACTGCAGCTATTCGTGTTCTCGGAAGGAAATTTTAAAACTTCACATGCATACCCATACTGGAGAAAAACCTTATTCGTGTTCCGATTGCAGCTATTCGTGTTCTCGGAAGGAAAATTTAAAACTTCACATGCGTACCCATACTGGAGAAAAACCTTATTCGTGTTCCGATTGCAGCTTTTCGTGTTCTCAAAATGGAAATTTAAAACTTCACATGCGTACCCATACTGGAGAAAAACCTTATTCGTGTTCCGATTGCAGCTTTTCGTGTTCTCAAAATGGAACTTTAACACGTCACATTCTCACCCACACTGGAGAAAAGCCTTATACATGTTCGTTCTGCAACTATTATTTTGCTACAAAGATACGATTAAAAACACACATGCGTACCCATACTGGAGAAAAACCTTATTCATGCTCCTGCTGCAACTATTCATGTACGGAAAAAAATAAATTACAACGTCACATGCTTACCCATACTGGAGAAAAACCTTATTCTATTCGTGTTCTCGGAAGGAAAATTTAAAACTTAACTAATTGAATTTTAATATTAAAAATCAATATTAGCATAAAAAAACTTACCCGTGTATTTTCACAAAAAAACACTATAAAAATTAAGAAACTGAAGATTTGAAAATAAAATTCCTTTACTTAAAACTCTTTTTAATGAAATAGCCACCTCACTTTTTATTCATTTCATATAATTATTTTTTTTAAATTTGATATCAATCTGGATTGAAACTTGTTTTAGGTTATAAATTTACCATCAGTTGAACCACGTTTTTATTGTACTATATAATAATTTACGAAGAATATTTACAATACACATATGCCTAAGGCATTTATATGATAAATTAATGTCACTTCTGTTAATTTATTGCAAAATTTAATCTATATTTAAAGAATTTTATGTCACAATGGTCGAAAGTAACGTAAAAAACACTTCACTTTAAAAAACACTTTGTGATAAATACAGACGAAATAACCTCAATATAAATAAAAGATTTGATAGTTAATATAACATGATTGATCAAACCATTTAAAACAAACTGATTATCTACGATTTACGATAATAAGTTTCAAAATAAGAACGACAATTTTATAGACCAACCGACGATTTAACTGCCAAATCCGAACTAAAAACGGGATGTACGTTTCGTCTCAGCGCCACATGAATGAACATGAATCGTATTTTTCGCGCGAAACCGGGGTCAGTAGTTTTTACCCCGCAAAAATTCTATTTTAATTCGAATTGGACTAGTTGGAATCTATCATAACTTTTTTTATAATGAAATAATACAATAATGTTGTTATAAACCGAATAATGTATTTAATAAATAAAAATATTCAGAATAATTTTTGTAAATAATTTCTTCTGTATATTATACATATTTTATTTTTTGCAAGACAAACATTCCCGGGTTACGAATAACCTGACAATATATTTTAAAATCTCCTACTACCACCACAGTAAGCCGAAAATCTTGGTTGAGTCATGATGGAGGACTTCGAAGCTGACAATAAGATGGAAGCTATGAGCCGAGGCATTGAACACACGACGCCTGGGTGGGACTCAAATGCAATGCCAAAATTACATTTTACATACATAGATAAAATTTATTTTTTTATGCAGAACATAATTAGAATGAATAATAATCTTATCAATATTAACAATTGCATAATATGTAATAATTTTTTTTTTTATTTAAATTTTTTTTTATTATTTATGAAAGCATAGTTATAATACATCAACAAAAAAGTCCAGCTAAGCCAATTGAATTTGCTTGTCAGCAGGTGCTTATAATTTAGTTACATAATTTACATCTTATATCTACAGATAACATTTTTTCATACATTTTTCATACACAATATAATTTATTTTTTTCCGATAGCCAATTTTTCACCATATATTTAACCTTATTCATAGAATTACCTTGCTTTATAGTGTCAGGTAATAAATTAAATATTTTCGGTACGTTGTATTCTAATATATATAATATATATATATATATATATATATATATATATATATATATATATATATATCGGAAACACTTGAGGATAATTGCATATCTTCATACATATTTGCTTTGGGAGCAATATTTTTTTATATTGAAATATTATGTCGACAGAGCAAATTTCATTCCCCACACAATGCAATCTCTGAGAACAGGTGTTGTACATAAAATTAGTGCGAGAAGCAACTACTTTGAATAAAGCATGGAGTCTAGTGTTGTGTTTATTGGGCACATTATAATTAATCATTCTCCCTAGTGAGTCTAGACCTAGGTCAAGGATGTTTAAATGTTTGTTGATGATTTTAAATAATAATCGAACACAATTTTTTTTTCTGTGAATAAAAATAAATATTATGTACTATGAACTAAGAATAACTAATTTTTTTTTGTAGTGGTTTTTCCAAAATAATTATAAAACCATTTAAATGTGATTATTAACCATTAAATTTGAATTTAAATATTCCCGTTTGAGAACAGTAGAGCTAAGATAAATTTAAAAAAAATGGTAATCAAACGACAAGAAAACAAACACGATAAAAATCGTTACATTCAAAACTAATAATACAACAACATAACAATAAGAAAATCGATATTCATAACAATAAGACAACAACAAAATAAATAAAACACTAAGATAAATTTTTAAAAAATGGTAATAAAACGACAAGAAAACAAACACGATAAAAATCGTTACATTAAAAACTAATAAGACAACAACATAACAACAAGAAAATCGATATTCATAACAATAAGACAACAACAAAATAAATAAAACGCTCAGATAAATTTAAAAAAATGGTAATAAAACGACAAGAAAACAAACACGATAAAAATCGTTACATTCAAAACTAATAAGACAACAACATAACAACAAGAAAATCGATATTCATAACAATAAGACAAAAACAAAAGACATAAAACACTAAGATAAATTTAAAAAAATGGCAATGAAACGACAAGAAAACACACACGATAAAAATCGTTACATTCAAAACTAATAAGACAACAACATAACAAGAAAATCGATGTGCATAACAATAAGACAACAACAAAATAGCTAACATAACCATCGGGACGTCCTGTGCGAAGGCTACCAGAATTAAAAAAAAGGATGACTTATTCGAGCTATACAAAAAGAAGAAAAAAGTAATGTTATTGTACCAACTCAAAACAGATTCGTGTCTCCATCATCTAAGCCTACATGAATGATCACAACAGTAATAAAAAAATGATAATGTTAGCATTTTGTGACAAGTACATACGACACCAAACGCACTTCACAACTAGGCCATGCTTAATCCCAAAAGTTTTGAAACCTATTGCGTTAGGAAAAATAATTGACTTAAAAACGTTAACTAAACTTGCCATCAAAACAAGAAACTTAGAAAAGCGAACCCGCAACAAATGCCAGAATAATAAAAGTCAATTACTCGACTAAACCAAAAAATGTTAATAAAAGCCCGTAACAAAATGAAAAGATTTATTGGTTTTCAGAAATATATAAACATTATGCCGCTAGATTCGGAAAACTAACTATTGAAACCGTGACCATGCTTGCTAGGGCCCGTGATCGTTCTAATGTACAAAAGTTAAACAAAGCTACTTGAGAGTTGAAAGTAGGTGAATTGCAGGCAACAGTGCTGAAGATAATTCGACAACGTTGATAAAGAAACACGCATTAGACAGACTAATAAATTCAAATTTCCGCAGTAGCGTATTTTCCTCAAGAGAACCACGACGAGCGGTTGAGTGACGACTACATCGAATTATAATGTGCAAACCAGGTATTGGACCGACTGTGGGATGAAAATATACGCACAATTAGCCATCCAGATGATAACAATCAACAATAGGTGATCAGTCATGACAAATAGAACAGTAGCACTGTAACCCTAGGCCACACAATATGAGTATTCAGTCAGATTTATTTATATTTGAAAAAACTAATAAGATTCCTTTCTGCGCACACCACGGTCGCCGCAATGAATACACCATACCTGCGAAACTAAACGCAAGTATGATAATATTCAAAACATGGTACCACGCAGAGTGGTACCTCACAGAGTTTACAAATATAACCTGTTCTCTTGTCAACCCTGTTGCGGTCGGTACACCAAATGCACCGAAGGCGCCGTTTTTTATTCGGTGGAGGTTGTTCGTCGTTTGTTTCAGTCTGTGAGTCAGTGGTTGTGAAACTAAATATAGGGAAGTGTTTACCAGGGAAGAGGCGGGAAGGGTTGGAAAACTTGTCGTTACTAGTCGTTACTAGTCGTCTAGCCGGCATCAGACTCTGTGCTAACCGGAGATGCTTGTCCGCCAATTGCGACACAAGCGAAGTCCTGTGTATCAAAGTAGTTTTTGTCGATGCCGACGAATGGCGATACATCACGGTAGAGTTGTGAATACTCACGTTGAGCAGACGCTTGAACATCTTGTGGGTCCATTTAGGGCACCTCTTGCGTTCAACTAAGTAGGGTTCCAGCATCTGATCTTTTTTGTCAATACCTCCCATGTATTTATTGTATTCTCTGACAACTTTCGGCTTGTATACATTTGTCCTACCCCTGGAAGGTCCAAGTTCCATTTCCGCGCCATGATAGGTCGATATCATCGTCACCTTTTTCTTATCTTGCCACGATAGTACGGCGACATCACCAGCGTGACGACCGAAATAATGACCGAAACAAAGAGTGTAGCCCTTATTCAACAGTGGCTTTACAAGCCTCTGCACCGTAGAAGTAGATTTCAAAACCCCGGGCGTCGAATCTAGATCAGTTGTTTTACCTGTATATATGAAGAACGACCACAAATAACTAGTCAGGGAATCACACAGTTCAAAAGTCTTTATTCCGAATCTTGCAGCCTTTGTTTTAATGTATTGCTTCATACCCAATCGACCTTTCCATAATGTTAAGGACTCGTCAATTGAAATATTTTGGCCTGGAACATAAAGTTCTTGAAAGTTGGTATTCAAGTGATTTATTATAGGCAATATGCTCGAAAGTTTTTTGTCTTCAGGACTAGTGTACGTACCACCATCGCTGGCGTAGTGCAAACACTTGGCCAACTCGCAGTACCGTTTATAAGACATTAATTTTCTAAATACATTAGTTTTCATCACCCAATGGGTGGAGAAGCATGAATTTATTGTTGGCATGCGAATAATACCTAGCATCATGAAAAACGCGAACAATATTAAAATTTCATGCCTGTCAGTGTTCCTCCATGTAAGGCTTAGACTATCACAACGCCGAGCGTCCATCGCATATCTGTTCGTCTCTGCTGCAATTACATCAAGAATCTCATCAGTCCATATAGCTCGAAATGCGTCATAGATAGAATTATATGACGCGGTAGGCCCTGACATCTGAGGCACAAACGTTTCCCTTTGACCGGCAAATGAACTTATGCCGGCCCAAGAGAACTCTGATGCGTTCTCATCATCGGTCAAAAAATGAGCACCGGTATCCGAAATGGGGTCATCCACTTCGTCACCATCTGCCTCATCTGTTAACCGATTATCAGAACGCAACGGAGCACCTCGCGCTTGGCGAATGCGCGCCTCGCGAGCCATACGGGTAATTTGTGACTGAGATAAAGCCGAGAGCTCGGGAGGTACCTGGTCATTCGTTGCATAAACCTCAGTAGGTAAATTACCGGATACCCAGGTATCTCCCGCTCCAACAGGACGTCCCCTCCAGCTGCGCTTCCGGGCAGAATTTCGGACGTTTCCCCCTTCGGCTCCACGGCCGTTTCCGCGGGCGCCTCTGTTTCCGCGGCCGCGTCGACCTCCCCGTGACACCTCCAGCGGAACAACGAACTCGAACTCTAAAAATAATGGTTGAAGATATAAAAAAATGTTACTTTATCATATTTTGTAAATATTTAATGCAAAATAAAAACAAATAGCTATAAAAAATATATATTAATGTACCTTCTGCGTGGCTGCCACCCGCCTGGCCACCATCGCCACCATTGACGTCTGTGGTAGATTCTGAAAATATAACAAACTGTTAAAATGCAAGTAGGTACATAACTCGATGTACATATATTCAAAAAAATATATAAATGACTTTACGTTCTGCATGGCTGCCTCCCGCCTGGCCACCATCGCCGCCACTGACGTCTGTCGTAGATTCTGAAAATATAACAAACTATTAAAATGCAAGTACATAACTCGATAAACATATCTTAAAAAAAAAAAAAAGATTTTACGTTCTGCATGGCTGCCACCCGCCTGGCCAGCATCGCCGCCACTGACGCCTGTCATCAATTCTGAAAATATAACAAACTTTTAGAATGCAAGTACAAAATTCGATACAAATATTCTCATAAAAAAAACTGTGCTTTATATTACGTATTTATTACTACAATAATTTTAACTAGAACTCATACCGTCGTCTTCAAAAATGATGGTCATCATTCCTTCGTTTGTCGCTTTCGTAAAAAAAGATTTTGTCTGTAAATAAAGCAATTATATTATTATTGTACATTATTCACCGTATTATATCAAGAGCAGTGTTAAATAAAAATAAATTTTAAAGATACCTCTTCGAAAACATCAACCGGGTTGATAATTTCCTCCTCCAACATCTCCTCTTCTTCCTCGCCACTGCCATAATCGCCATCCGCCTCCAAAAAATCTAAAAATTCGGTCGGTGGCTCCTCCTCCGTGGCGCAATTCCATATTTTCCTAATGTAATTGTAACAATTAATTAGTTTAATATATTATTCTATCACTGTTACTGAATTTTGGTAGCTAAAATATCTTTAAACTAGATGTCTATCTATTAATTCATAATGTTATTTTATTCTCCAATTCATTACGGATATTAAATATTTTAACGATAATACATAAAAACAATTTAAAATTTAACAAATATATATTATATTATAAGCAATAATTATTAGCCTGAAACATCCATACAAACTGAAAAAATCTTCCGCCTTATTAAATTATGCCGCGGACAAAACTCGAACTCGTTTAAACATTGCAAATAATAATTTTTTATCCTTTGTGCTATGCAAAAAAACCTTGTCTTATTAACTTTAGTTTATTATAAAAAAAAAATAATAACTGCATACCCATAATCTTCCAATAAATTAATATCGATTCAATTTTAATGACTAGTTGAGTGACCCCATCACTAATCTAAGAATCCGTTGTTTTTGACAGCTACCAAAATATTTCGATACTCGGCTTGATATTTTCGAATAAAACTACGTAAATATATTGAAACGACATTACTGTTTTTCTAGAATATTGATTGCAAATATATGCTACCACTTTTTACACAAGAATATTCATGAAATAATGGAAATTCAATTAGTAAAAATGGATTTAAAAATGTGTTTCCAACGATTTTATAGCTTTTTAAATTTTCTATATTTAATTATATCACTATAAATCACCAAAACCTATCAAATGTAATATAAACAGGTATACAATACATAGATTAACAAATAAAAAATTACTTACCTGGACATTTCGTGTTATTTTTGGTTAAAATTGAACTTTTTGTGAAACTCTGCTTGCACTGCTTCTGAGTTCGTTTGCTCTTAACCTGAGAAAATGGCGCGAAATGAAACCGTCACTTTGGATCGAGATTGTAAAACATCTATGCAAGATAGCTCCGATATTTAAAAGACAATAAGAAGCATTATTTCGTTCTCTTTCTGGTTAAAAAAGCAGTACATACGTTTGTATGAGAGGAAGAGAGACACAACGCTTTTAAAATGTAAGGTCGCTCTGGGACGTTTTTGATCCTATGAAATTATAGCGGCGTTACGTGTTTTGGGATGTATTTACTCCTAAACAAGCAAACGGGTTAAAAAATTGAGCTTTGGCGTATTTGAGAATCCTTCATTTGCAAACGAAATTGCGTCAAAATGACGGCCTCTGGCGTAGATGTTTTTTGATATATTCAATGGCAAAAGGTTTCGAAAACTTATTCAACCGTTTTTTTAGTGGCATTCCATTGGAAATATTCCTCAATATCGTGCTAAAAATTTGACATTTTACAAAAAAATCCATGAAAACTCCGCTAACAAATTTTACAAGATTTAAAAATATTACTGGTCAGGTGGATTCGTATAATAATAATTACTGGGTAGGTACCTACTTTGCTCCATCGAATTACAAATAAATGGTTTGAAATTAAGAGAAATCACCAAAGATGGTAGGTAGTAAATGCGTTTCTTCTGAAAAAATGCCGATTGCAGTTTGTCGGTCTTTTAATTCAAATTCAGAAACAGGGTGGTAAAAAAAATTCCGCTCGAAATATACTGATTAATTTTTTTATTAAAACTCATGATTTTTTCCTTAATTTTTTTTTGTTTAGAAAATATTGTCGGGCGTTTGCGACCAACGTTTTTGCGGCGCATTAAAATTTATCTAAATAAGATGCAAAGTTGTTTCCCTAATTTTCTATACATTTATCGTTATTAATAATTATTTATTACGAAAAGAGTTATGGCGTCCGTGAAATCAAAAGGTGGACACTTGAGAGATGTCATTTCCATAAAAAAATATTAAAAAGTATTTTTTTGAATCGATTGGTTTTTGTAATAATGAGTGAGGAAATTTTGCCGGACCCTGTCGTTCATTTTGACTGACCAATCAGGGAGGTTACTAGACGTGGTATTCCATTGAATTCAAATATCGATATTTACTGTAAGTAAGAACTTCTTTCCTTTAAATTACAAAAAAATTATGATATAAAATAAAAAAAAGTAACCAAAGATGGATATTTCCAAAGAAATGTAGGTGTACACGGGGGTAGGTAGATATGCAGGTAGGTAGGAACTAAGTACTGAACAGGTACTCTGGGTAGGTAGGTATGTATGAAGGTACTTTTTATAAATTAGGTGGGTTCGATGCAGTGCTACAGAATATTTATATGCATATAAATCGAAAAATAGATCGGTAAGGATTCGTTCGTTTACTTTGGACATTATTAAATTTTAAAATAATAATAATTATACGTGTGCACGGGTACCCGGATATTGTTAAAGAATTTCTTTGTGTAATTTTTTTTGCTGCAGTAAAATTGAGTTTGATAAGATGGTTTTTTTGATAAGTAATAAAATTGCAATGTTTTTTTTTTTTAGAAATTACGTAGGTAAATGAACAAATATTTTTTGTTTGAGGGTTAGGTAGGTTTTGTTCCAATACTATTCATCTGAAGGCGACAAAACTTTTGGGATTTGATGTGTACATGCCCGGGTTGGTTTCTACGCATAATAGTAGGCTCTGGCTTTTTGAAATTATTTTATATACTATTCACCCGATCGAGATGAAACTTTGGAGATTTGATGTGTGCATGCCTGGGATGGTTTTTATGCATAAAAGTAAGCTCTGGCGTTATGAAAATATTTCCTTTAATTTTCATCCGATTGAGATGAAACTTTGGGAATTCGATGTTGGCATGCTCGGGATGGTTTCTATGCAAAAGAGTAAGCTCTGGCGTTATGAAATTTTTTCCAATACTATTCATCTGATTGCGACAAAACTTTTGGGATTTGATGTGTGCATGCCCGGGTTGGTTTCTACGCATAATAGTAAGCTCTGGCTTTATGAAATTATTTCCAATACTATTAGCGCCCTTGAGGTGATTTCTCACAAAAACAGCGCTATACAAATTATCCAATTATTATTATTATTATTATTCATCCGATTGCGATGAAACTTTGGGGATTTGATGTGTGCATGTCCGGGATGGTTTCTATGCGTAATAGTAAGCTCTGGCGTTATCAAATTATTTCATAAACTATTCACCCGATTGAGATGAAACTTTGGAGATTTGATGTGTGCATGCCTGGGATGGTTTTTATGCATAAAAGTAGGTTCTGGCGTAATGAAATTATTTCCTTTACTTTTCATCCGATTGAGATGAAACTTTGGGAATTCGATGTTGGCATGCTAGGGATGGTTTCTATATATAAGAATAAGCTCTGGCATTATGAAATTATTTCCAATACTATTCATCCGATTGCGATGAAACTTTGGGGATATGATGTGTACATGATGCTGTGCGCAATGAGCTCTAGCGTAATGAAATTATCTACAATAATATTCATCCGATTGCGATGAAACTTTGGTGAGTTATTGTGCGCAAGCCCGCGAAGTTTTCTTTATATAATGCAGAGCTTTGGCGTTATCAAATTTGTACAAAAAATTGAAATAGGTGTAACGGGAAATATTAGAAAAGTGAGTGCATATCATATAATTTAGAAACAATTTATTAGTGAAAAAATTGAGCCGTAAACTTCTAGGCCCCTTTTTGCGAGAAAAGGCCCATACTGAACGCCTTAACCAGGGCGACCAAAGTGGCTAAGTAGCGGGTGTACAAAATTGAGCGATTAACTCACAGGACCCTTTGGGTAGTTCTCACAATCCTTGCTTCATCCGCATTCAAACATCAAATTTTTTTTTTCAAATATTTAATTTTTTAAAAATGTAGACACACACATTTCTTGCTTCATCCACATTCAAACGTCAAATCGCTTAGTGCTTTAACCAATTAGTTGCCTTGCAACGGGCAAAAGCTAGTAGTATATTAATATTCATACCTTGATTATTCTTTTTTTAAACAATTATTGTTGAAATAACACGTAACATACATAACAGCAATATTAACTATCAAAGTAATCACAACATATAAATAAAAATATTAATTAAGGTACAAAAACATGTTAAAAAAAAAGAAAAAAAAGTATTTTCTTCAAATTTTTTACTATTGACTATAGTTTTGTTTAGTACTGCCACTTACGGGCCACAATATATACTTCCGATGTCTCATCAGCCGAATTTGTGGCGACTGGGTCACCAAATTCCTCATCATCATCATGAACGAAGGCTTCCACAGCATTCTCGTACGAGTTGCCATTAGAGTGCATACAGGGTAGGGAGCATTTTAAACCCGACTTTCTACATGTGCACTTTCCAGCGCAATCTTTTTTGGATTGGCATGATATAAAGTTCAGCAAAGCAGCCTCCTTCAACATTGGTACTGGAGTTAGTAACCCAACAGCGTCCTTCTTCCACCCCATTCGGATAGATCTTTATGGTGACCAAGCCAAGTTTGCACTAGCAAGTAAGTTCTTGAAGCATGTTGCTGGACTGCATCAATCAAGCCTGGATCAATTGAATTTTACTCCTTTGGCAAAAATAATGTATCTTAAATTTTCCAAAAATGATTTCTCATTGCCGCGAGTGGAGAAATAAAACGAGACTCATTCTTCTCATTTCCCAGAAACTTTTCCTGTGACACTTGTGGGTGAGTGCTTTCATAAAACAAAACTTCCGCAGAAGTTGTAACTCTGGTACGCCGTGCTCTTTCCATCCCATTTGTGATTTTCTTTTCAGCCGAATATGGGTATCCATAGAACACCACTACTGCATTGGCTCCATAATAATTTTGTACATACCTGACATATTGCTGAAAAATAATTGAAAAAGGTTGAGCATGACCCCATACAACTTTATGTAGTAAATATCCTCTATCAACTACGTGCATTTTACTGCTTCCCAGTTCTGTGTTATTTGGTAAAGGGTTGAACGATGTGTAAAACTTGGACGTTCCTTCGCGCATGCCTTCCTCTGAGAAAAGAGACAGTGGGACAGGAGATAGTTCATATTGGAAATATTCTTTAAGTTCAATTTCACACTATTTGGCAATACACATACGATGGAATAGCATTAATGGATCTATTGTCACAGTCACACCCTGCCTTTTTTATCCTGCTGGTCACCGCCGCAAGAAGAACTATCGCATCCTTTCCAAAATTCTGGTTGATAACTTTAGACATAGCGAATTTACCCATCTTTTCAGCCATGTGACAAGTTTCTTTGCTATCCCCGATCGTGCCACTACTTATAAACATAATCACGTTTGTTTTAGGAAATGGTTCATGGCAAGCAAACTAATCAATGAGAGTTTGGACGTCTTTGTCATCCCTCTTAATTATTTTAGGCCTGATCTCTACATGCTGCTCTGACGTTCCTGATTCAACCCCGCAGAATGACTCGATACCCTCACAAATGCTATGCAGTTAAACAAATCCAGCAGTCCAACGAAGAATACAACTGTCTGTGATTTCACATCCTTGGGTCAAACCTCCAGATGTTTTCATCGATCTCATCAGAGTTTGTTCAATGGTCATCATGTCAGACCAAATCCCTGACCAAAATTTATGATTTCGTCGAATCGTAAAGAAACCCTTTTTGGTAAATCTTTCATATTCTATTGGATACATCTTCTCTTTCAATGACAACAAATCTTGAAGATACAGATGAGCGGCTGAGTGAAAGACAGGTATCATTTTTTGGACCATTGCAAGATGGAGCTCCCAATTTCCAGAACGTTCCGCTTCAATAAACAGCTCAATCAGTGTTGTCATCTGGAAGTACTGAACCCACAGCTGGAAGTAGGTCCGTTTTCTTAAAAAAAATTCAGTATATCAACCAGTTTAGATTGAACTGCCTGAAAAGCCTGATTGTCCTGAGCATTGAATACCACATTTTTATCTTTACTTGAAAGTATTTCTTCCATAGCTTTACTTTCTTCATCTAAATGAACCGTCTCAAACATCAAGCACGCTAAAGCTCGACGTACCAATATATAACCTCTAACAGCCCTAGAGACTGATCCAGACGCGACACTGGTGACACCCGATGGCCCGTCCTGGAGTGGCTTATGGTGGCAACTGCAGGGAACTGCAGGGGCTTATAGCAATACCCTTTCATGTTTCTAACTGTTTTTTATGTTACATCAATGTCATCATGAGGAAAAATTCGTAACTGGATAAAAAACCTCATGCAAATTGCAGTGAAAAGAAAACAATAAGTTCTGAACTTTTTACTCAAATTTTTACTTTTTACGTTATTTAATGTAAATATTTCATTTTTGGGCTGCATCCTTGTGGCTGGAGTTGTCGTCCTGTAGTGGGTGCCTGTAGGTACCCAGTGGATAAAGTTGGGAGGAAACATCAATAATTCTGACTCCGATCGGTGTTGGTTTTACACGCAACACCGGTTTAAAAGGTAAGTTATAATTAGATTTATTTGAATTTAAACGATATCTTAACCGAATTGGTAAATATTTACCTAACCGCCGCAATTTTGGGCACTGTTTATGGGAATAACACTTCGTTTCAACTATTACTACAAAAATAGGTTATGTTCTTAAACTTCAATCAAGGCAAAGTGATCATTTTATTAAGTAAATTTTATCATGAATGAGAATAGAATAGAACCTTCACTACAATAGCATGTACCTACTTACCTAATGTTGCAATCTTATTCATAATTAGTGTGTGTTTGTAGGTACATCAGACACAATGCCAGGTTGTCTCCGCCTGGAGTATATGAACAGAGTCATTCTCATGGAAGAACTCCGAGTTGAAACATTCCGAAGACGACAGTTGAGAGATCTATCGAATCCGATGAATATTCCTGCTTCACTCTTCATAGCAAATTATCGGCTGACGCAGGACCTATTGTGCGAACAGTTGAGGCCAATTTTTCCTGTACGTAGGCGAACTACCGGAGTGCCCTTGCAACTTAAAGTGAATACAAAATTATTTCTGTTTTATCACATTCTTTTTTTCATTACAAGTACTCGTCGTTACTTTATTTAGTTTGTATAGTTTCTTTCTGCCTATCTTATCTTACATTTCAATGTTTTTGGTATGTACACATACTTAAAATATATTAAGTATATCTTTAAGGTTCTGACGACACTGTCATTTATTGCGACAGGGTTGTACCAAAAAATTGTGGGATATGATTTTCACTTAAGTCATTCCTGAAAATCAGTCAGCCGACACATTAATGAAAATGTGTCGGCGTTAAACCAAATAATGAACCGACACATCAAATTCCCAAGAGGAAAGAAATTCAGTAAAACAAGGGTATGTTTTGTTTTCATATATTTTATTTTAACTTATCTTGTTCACCCAACAGTTAAGTTATATTCACATTGAGATTCAGACTACAATGTTAAATGTATTTTATGTAATATTTAATATCCTTCTAGCTAGGTACACACTAAACAAAAATTATAAAAACTTATGGCTAAAACATGGCATCCTCCGGTTCTTCGATCAGTGATACAAAACTCTATGTACAATGCATCTGACCAATTAACCTTTAATTGGCCGTTGGCCCACGGATGGCCACCAATGAAAATAAAAAATGTATTTCTTTAAAATCATTATTTGTTTACGAGTTTCTATTACAAAATAATATTATTAGTAAGAACAGTTGTATAAACTACCAAAATCTGAAAGAATTGTTACTGTAAACTTATAAAATGCGACACAAAAAAATTCTGAAGTGACGTTTGATTTTTTTGAAAAAAAAACCTGGTCTGTTAAATGCGCTTTAAAGCGATGCTACCCAAAAACGTACTTTTTTTATTTTTTAAATTTTATTTTTTTACTTTAACCGAATGATATTATAAATATTTGAATATATTAGTTATGACATTCAATTTTTGAATTAACCATTAAATATTTGAATTTTGCCAATAGTCCATTATTTTCCTAATTCGTCGTAAGATTCCCCGAGTTTAAGGAAATTCTATAAGGAATCTAGTTTTACAGAACACAAACAAATAATAACGTGCTATTTAAAGAAAATAAATAATATGTAATAATTATTCGATTCAAATTTAATCGTCATTTTTGAATTAGAATGAGGCAACAAAATGAATTTGCAATTATTGAAGAAATGTCAAGTTAAATTACAACCTTTATAAAAGGAAGTTTACCCCAGGTAACATGAAATACAACTTAGTAGGTAAAAACGAATGAGCAGTTATATACTAGCAAATCAAATCCCGAAAGGTAAGAGAGCTTAACTAGTAAACATAAAATTAATACTAATAACTCAATTATAAGAGAGAGGGATAAGCCTTGGATAATGTTGTGAACACATTATGTATATATATGTGTACTTATGTATTTTTAGACATTATTTTTGTAACAGTCCTGATGATGGTACGGAGGTACTGAAACCGGTTGACGAAAAATATAAATAAAGTGACTTAAAAAAAAGTATTTTCATTTCAATAATTATTAGCCGGAAACACTCATCCATATTGAAAAAACATCCCGAGAAAAGATACATGTCGACGACGGGACTCGAACCCGCACCCCTTCGATTGCGGGTCGAGAGAGATTGTTTAAGTCTTAAAATTGTGCACTTCTTCTTCTATGTGCAGGGTGTCTGCTCTGATACAGTTTATAATATTTAGATGCATTAATTGTTCGCGCCCGTAAATATGCAGCACTACTTCTTGTTCTATGTTCAGGGTTTGTATTTGTTAATTTGTCTAGAGAGATTTGAGTTTCTTTATGGACAAAACTATATTTCCCACCCCTGACTAAGTAAAGACAAAGGAACTAGGTCACCACTAGATGGGTAGCGTTAAGAGGCGGTTTAAGGTAGGGGCCATATAGGGGGATTTAATAATGCAAGTCAAGTAAAAATTATATAAAACTGTAGTTTAAGCTGTAAACAAATAATAGTTTAAAGATGGTGAACAGTAATGCGTATCACACTTTACTGTCTTAAAACTTATTAACTTAGGAATGGGAAAGCATGTGACGTCTTAGAGATCCTTTTTCAGAACATGAATATTCACAATTGGAACATGAATAAGAATTTTCTCCAGTATGGGTACGCATGTGAAGTGTAAGAGTTCCCCTACGAGAACATGAATAGCTACAATCGGAACATGCATAAGGTTTTTCTCCAGTATGGGTAAGCATGTGAATTTTTAAATATTCCTTTCTAGAACATGAATAGCTACAGTAGGAACATGAATTAGGTTTTTCTCCATTATGGGTACGCATGTGAAGTTTTAGAGTTCCCCTGTGAGAACATGAATAGCTACAATCGGAACATGCATAAGGTTTTTCTCCAGTATGGGTACGCATGTGAGATTTTAAATCTTCCTTTCTAGAACATGAATAGCTACAGTAGGAACATGAATAAGGTTTTTCCCCAATATGGGTACGCATGTGACGTTTCAAATTTTCCTTTCTAGAACATGAATCGCTACAGTAAGAACATGAATTAGGTTTTTCTCCAGTATGGGTAAGCATGTGAAGTTTTAAAGTTCCACTTTGAAAACATGAATAGCTACAATCGGAACATGAATAAGGTTTTTCTCCAGTATGGGTAAGCATGTGAAGTTTTAAATTTCCCCTTAGAGAACATGAATAGCTGCAATCGGAACATGAATAAGGTTTTTCTCCAGTATGGGTACGCATGTGAAGTTTTAAAGTTTCTCTTCGAGAACATGAATAGCTGCAATCGGAACATGAATAAGGTTTTTCTCCAGTATGGGTAAGCATGTGAAGTTTTAAATTTCTTCTTAGAGAACATGAATAGCTGCAATCGGAACATGAATAAGGTTTTTCTCCAGTATGGGTACGCATGTGAAGTTTTAAAGTTTCCCTTAGAGAACATGAATAGCTGCAATCGGAACATGAATAAGGTTTTTCTCCAGTATGGGTACGCATGTGACGTTTTAAAGTTCTTCTTTGAGAACATGAATAGCTGCAGACGGAACATGAATAAGGTTTTTCTCCAGTATGGGTAACAATGTGAGCTTTAAAATGTCCCTTATGAGCACTTAAATAGCTGCAAAAAGAACAATG
Organism: Limnephilus auricula; assembly: GCA_951813805.1. Taxonomy (NCBI): domain Eukaryota; kingdom Metazoa; phylum Arthropoda; class Insecta; order Trichoptera; family Limnephilidae; genus Limnephilus; species Limnephilus auricula. Next base: position 1,454,119 of record OX638416.1, read on the forward strand.
ATATATATTTTTTCCAAAATGGGTCAGCATGTGCACTTTTAAAATTCCCGCGAGAGAACATGAATAGTTACAGTCGGAAGACGAAAAAGGTTTATTTCCAGTAAGGGTGTTTACAGACTGTTCTAAGCATTCTTTTTTTACGTCCAGCAGGTCTATGTCTATTTCCGAAAAAGGAATTCCCCCTCCATCTGCTTTTCGGTGTTCTGCCTGGATTGAATTAGCCTCCATAGTAATGCTGTCTGAAATAACAAAAGAGTATTACGATGATATGTAGACACGCTGAATGTCACATAAAAAATATACTTGTTGATGTTATTTTTATGCTTATGTGAATTTGTTTTTGTGTTTGGCAATATTATTTAAATAAGCTCCTCAGCTTACAAACTGCTTGCAAGAGTTTAGTTCGCAGAGGTTCCCGACCATTTCTGGATACCGCTTTCTTTAAAAAAAATAATTATAATGCCCCCCCAATACTTATAGGGTGTATTAGAATATTTATTTTTTTTAATTTATAAACTAATTTTTAAGACAAGATGTTTTATGTATAACACAAAGGGTGACAATAATAAGCAATAATTATTAGCCTGAAACACTCATCCGTAAAGAATAAATCTTCCGAGAAAAGATAGATGCCGGCGTCGGGACACGAACCCGTGTCCTTCTGATATCCGGTCAGGGGCTCTTATCCCGTCGCCGGCATGTATCTTTTCTCGGAAGATTTTTTAATGTAGATGAGTGTTTCAAGCTACTAATTGCTTATAATAATTAAAATATTTTTTCACATTAACTATATTTCATCTATATATTAAGAATCACAAACTACAAACCAAAGAGACTACCAAACGATTAAAAAATGAATTCAGTAATAAAATTAAATTATTAGATTGTTAAGGCTGGTGAAGTTTTAATAATTTTTTAATATCGGGTTCAAATTTTGTCATATTAGCCGAAAATCGCCACGTGGTCTACAGTCGGTTCCTATTCTTAGAAATTGAATTTGCTTCTGCACTGAACCAACGCTAAGCCAAATACGTTTGGTATACATTTCTTAATTGTACTTTTAATTTTTATTTAGTTGAGAGTTCCATCAGTTCTTCTAAATTTGATATTATTCTGGAATCGCTCCTTAAAATCAGCAAGCAGAGCTTTCAAGTGTTGGCAGTAAGTAAGCAATTCTTCCTATTTTATAGAGGTGCATGTGGTAAAGTGGCTGAATTCACCTTTAGCTATTAATTCAAGTCATCGCCTTGCATGTAAATTTAGTTCATTAAAGATTTTAAACAGATTTGTCAAATATACGATGTCGTTTTTAGATGTAATCAGGTTTGCGCTCATATTTTTGCCACTGTTTGTTTTCTTGGAAATCTAGTACGGTTTCGAATAATTATAATAAATTAGAAGAACGATTCAGACATTTTAAAGTAGAGACCGTGAAAAGATTTATTTTAGAGATAAAATATGGTGAGGCAACAGCTTGAGGAGCTCGGAACTATTTGCGGCCATCATAATAATTGCGGTCAACATAAATAAAACAATTTCTTAATCCGTAATTTACCTGTAAAACAATATAACAAAATTTCAATAAAAATAACAGATAACAGAAGAGGACCACAAAAGGGAAGGAGAAAACAAGCAGCTGTTCTGACTGCGTCGTCTGAAACTCCTTTGTAATATACGTAATGCAACTTACTAGTTGACTGAACACTCTCGGCATACTGCAAACATTCCTTCTTTACATCCGGAAGGTGGATGTCTATATCCATATATGGCATTTCACCTGCGCCTTCTTCCTGGGATCCTGGTTCCGTCTTGATGGAAACACTCTCTGGGTTAGGAAGATCCATGGCACTGCTGTGATAAAGTTCAGTTATGTGATGGTAATTGGTCTTAGCTGAAAAAAAACTATTACTGTTACAAAACGTAAGTTTTATTAATAAATTCTTTTTAAATTTTATACCCCTGGTAAAACAACCATTAATGTATGATAAACGGTTGTTTATCAGTAGTGTAAAATTTAAAATACGTCTATCAGTAAAGGTCTATTAGTATTTAATTTATAATAGTGGTTGATACAAAGTTATTTGTTTAAATTAATTAAAAATGACGCCACAAAGTGATTTTTCGAAGATTGAAGTGTATTAATATTCTTAAAGTAATAAGTCCAATTTAATTGCTTATAAAAGAAGTTCAAAACGATTATGGGGCCAACAGACCTAGCTATAAAAGCTGAAGCGTTATTTGGCTTGGCCTATTTCAGCATATCGCTCGTCATACATTTCCATTAGGAATGTACGGCAACCGATATGCCGAAATACGCCAAACTAAATAACGCTTGGGCTTTTATAGCTAGGTCTGTTGGCCCCATTACTGATGGAAAAATCGTTTACTTTGGGCGGTTGAAGCGCTGCGCAGTTGCGATAATTTTTTTCACGAAAAAGGGTTTTATAGAAAATATTATTTTTTTAATAACTAAATCACTCAGCGATAATCGATCGCATTTGCCAATAGAACAGTGACCGTTCAGTTAAGGACTTGCCATAAACAAATGCGATGTTTGCTTCACTAATGTCATCCACAGAATTTTAAACACAAAAAAGATGTAGTTTTAAAGAAATTGACGAAATGGAATCGGTTAAACTCTTTCTCTAAGGGTCAATATTGAATGAACTGACTAACCGCTTGGTTATAATTTGTGACAGCGGCCGTAAATCAACAATGAACAAACTCATGTACTCTCGTCTGTCACGTGTTAACCTGGTTGGTGTTGGGTAACTCAATATGTTATATCCGGAATGTTCTCAAAACTGATCAATCAAGTGTTTGGCGAAATATCCTAAAAAGGGCATTCATATTTTTGTTATTATGAATCTTCGGTCTTACTTACTTAGTGAATATAACAAGAACCAACTTACGAGCAAGGCGAAGGGCGGCAGTCAATTTCTAAATGAAGAAACGTCACTTGGAAAACTGAAGCACATATTAGAAAAAAAAAACTTTCCTACAAAATTCCGATGGTTACTGAAATAGTCTCAAGGAATATAAATATAACACAATTATTGATTAGTTTATACGATATTAATTTAGAAGGGCGGAGCAACAATCATTGCGTTGTGAGGAAGCAAATTAGCAAAGGACTAATGAATATATATACTAATCCATAGATAAAATATAGTAAAAGTTTTTTTTTAATCATAGTACTAGCAATACCTCCTAAAATACTGAAATAACTCTTGGAATAATTCAATAATAACTAAACGGAACTCACATTAGCTACTTACCCACAGGTAGCTTTTCAATAATCACTTGGAATTGAAGATACGAGCTTACAATAAACCCGACCGTGAAGCGTCTTGTACTTTTGACATCCAGGCCATAGATATTTGTGCTTAAATAGATGGTCAGTTGATGACATTTCCGTTAACCTCTAGGGTTAGGCGGGGTTAGACAGGGTAGGGCGTGAATCATACGACAGATGTCCATTGACAGTTTTTATGAGTACGGCATCCTAAAGGCCCGTTTATAATCGGAATTGTCTGTAATCCGTATTCGATAAGCCCTAGGCCGTAGAAGTATGGAAGATAGGAAACCTGTGTATCCGTTTATAATAAATGGCAATAATCTATTATTTTTTTCCATAAAGCGCCATTCAGACGTTTCACTAATCGCTCATTTCCGCATTTCATTCGGCCTAGTTTACTCGGAAATGAATCATGCAATGAATCGAAAGTGCCGAACACTGCCGAATGAAATCTTCAAGTGAACCGATCCAACAATGTTGGATATTTTCCTTCGCCATCCTTCACTCGCGCGCATGCGCGCGGAAGAGAGCAAAGTGAATCGTCTGAATACCGATTGTACTCTCAATCAGTTTGTCTCGCGTCCTGTACGGGAAGGACCATGAAAGGACGCTATCAAATCGCACGCAAAACGTCAAAATGGTATTCGTTCGGCTAATTTGTTTGCTTTTGGGAACACCTCTCATATAAATTTTGGGTCTCCCTTATTATCCATGTATTTTATATGTTTTTTAATATATGTAAGATTATTAATTTGTAGGAAAATGTTCGTAACAAAAAAAGTGAAATCAAATTGTGTTATTATGCCATAAAAAATAAAAAGGTTTATAAGACGACACAATACTGTTTTTTTTATTTATTTTTATTTAATTGTGTCAACAAAATTGCGTAAAAATCGATGCATCTGACATGTTTTTCCTTAAAATTCGGGGCCGGACCGCGCTGCAAAACAAACGAATTCCAGCGCGGTTGACCTCGCTCGGCGACGCTGTGGTCGGAACGGACGAGTGAACGCTTATTTATATAGCGCCGTGTGAACATGGAATGAAACAAAATGGACGATTAGGCCGAAAAAACATGGCCGAAACCTTCCCTCGAGTGAATCGTCTGATTCCAGCTTAACCGAAAAGATGGTTCAACTTTATCTTTTACGGTGATAGATTACGGAAAGCTTAAGGCTATGCGACACGACCAAGCCGCTTGATGGCAAGCACGTAGTTTCTTTTCTATGGCACTTTGTGACAAGCCTTTTGACCGTCTCCAAAGCTTGCTTGCGGCTTTCTCACAAGCATTGCGCAATACTACGTGCTGGCGGCGGGCTTGATGCGAATTCATATTTTTTCGGGAATAGACAAACGAGAATAGATAAATAAGTACCCATAAACAAAAAACATTACGATGAATGGTGATTTTAGATATTACGTATCGTGTAAAACAATTATATAAATCATATAAAATTATTATAAAGTAGGCAGCTATTGTTTATGTGTTCAATTTGTCCATTTCTGGGTTCAATTCAAGAAATCCATTGATTTTTAATGAAAATATTGTACATCAAATTCAATAATGTTATTTTTAAGTTCTGCAAGTATTTTAGTTTTTCTAAATATTATGAAAGCTGTTTCGGCATTCAATGTCATTTTTAAATTGTAGTTAGGTCACTTTTAGACCACTTATTTATGCGATTCTATTAACGCCGTCCAATTTCAATATCCATGGAGTTTAAAATGATTTTTTACTGGTGTTAATAATTTAATATTTTCTTAAATGTTTAATAATAACGAAACTGCTATTGTCTTAATTAAATGTGTTAAATTGTACAGGTCTTGTGTTTTAAAAAAAAAATATTTCCAAAGATTATGATTTGAAATTTATTAAGCAGGTTATATGTTAACTTTAAATTGTTATTTATTTATGTTCTTACATCTTCTTTTAATTTTTATTTAATTTCACAAAGTTGTAATTTTTGTAAATATTATCTCAGCCCACTTAGTTTTTTTATTATAATTATAGTAATGTGAAAATCTGTTTAGATTTTATTTGTATTTTTAATTTTAATTTAATTGATGTAAACAATCTGTTGATTTTCCTAAATAAATAAATAAACATCTGAGAAATGAAGAAAAATAATTGTCTTTACTTTACTAATTAATGTTATATTACAATATTAATATATAAAATTTATTATAACACAATAAAGAATGCTTTGTCTTTGTTATATTCCATTTCGCACAAAATTCACTTTCAACCCCCTTTCGACCGCCACGAAATCACCGAAGGCGTGGCCAGGCTTGAAGGAGAGGCTTGATGCGCCGCGGCAAGCCTAAAAGCATAGAGAATAATAGAAAACAATAGATAACAAATTTACGTGCTGGCCATCAAGCCGCTTGTTCGTCTCGCAGTCCCATTAGATATATGCTGAGAAGTATGTATTTTCCATCGATACTCTATGGTATTGAACAAATATTTACTCGGAGTTTGGATATTTTATCGCATTTTACATATATTTGCTGAAGACAAAAGTGATTTAATATATAATAAATAATGAATATAAATGATTTGGAATTGATTTCTTTGATACAATTTCGTCATTTGACATATACAAGTGACAGTAAAATGACAGCGTCATAGACAATTCAATGGGCTTATTCCTATTCCAATTATAAACGACGATCTAAAATATTACGGATTTACGGATTATGGCAACGGCCTATTCTTATCTCTTATTCCTATTATAAACGGGCCTTAAGGCAAGCTAGGCCGGTGCCATAATCCAAATCCGTAATATTTTAGATCGTCGTTTATAAGACTCCAGATACTAATGTATTACAGCGACTCCAGATATTAATTTCTACAGCCTGTATGTCGGACGAATATCTCCAGCTCATATGTTGGACAAATATCTATGACTTTCTGAGTGAACACTCATATCTACAGAGCTAAGGTCGGATTAATATCTACGAGGGCCCAGTGGTGACCAATATCTATGGAGCGTAGGTGGGACTAATATCTACAGAGGGCAGCTGAGCAAGAGGTTGTACGGAAAAGCATAAATTACTTCAATTACGTAAAGGCTTAAACGTTTAAAGTACGTACGTGAAGTTTTTGCATAATATTACGTATTTTGTGTGTTGAAATTGGCATAGTGCACGCTCGCGCCAAGGCAAGAAAAACATCCCAGTTTTCGAGTAGTTTAGCGGCTACGCTAGGTTTGCGTAACATGGTTTGTGATACAAAAGAAAGTTCTTTAAACTGCAAACGCAATATTACGTTATGCCAATTTGCTATACATAATTGCAAATCCAACCTCTGCCAGTACTGTAGATATTCGTCTAAGCCACCTATTCTGTAGATATTAGTCAGAAGTTTGAGCTGTAGATATTCGTCCTCACTTTGGTTACCATAGATATTGTTCCAACATACCTCGTATAGATATTAGTCAACACATGGAATCTCATAGATATTACTCCGCTTTGTTGAGTTTTTGAAATTCCTGTAGATATAAGTAGACGCCTCCTCTACAGCCTGAAAATCGGACGAATATCTATAGCTCATATACTGGACAAATATCTATGACCTGAGAGTGAAGATTAATATCTACAGAGCTAAAGTAGGATTAATATCTATGATGGTCCCAGTGGTGACGAATTTCTTTGGAGCGCAGGTGGGACTAATATCTACAGAGTATATTATTATAGTATTTTTCTGTAATGTTGAAATTGATATATCACCTGCTCGTGTCAAGGCAAGAAAAACATTCCAGTATTCAAGTAATTTAGCAGCTACGCTAGGTTTGTGTAACATGGTTTGTGAAACAAAAGAACGTGCCCCCTTCGTAGCGCCTGTTCGCGTCAAGGCAAGAAAAACATCCCAGTTTTCGAGTAGTTGGGTCCTCGCTTTTTTCATTCAAATTTCATTCCAACAAAACAGCGCTTTACGCAGCGTGCATTTTGTTAAAGTTGACTAAATGCGAATGTGCGTGGTCTGAAACCTGAAGCAGCCCCTTCAAAATTTGATTTCCCAGAGCATTTAATGCCTCGTGCAATAAAAACAAGAAGGCTCATTGTTAAAAAAATTGATGCTCCTCCATCAAACAATTCATCAGAAACAGTTACAGTGATTGAAGAGATAATAAGTGATTATGAATATTTTTATTTTTCCTGCAAATAAATAAAAATAATATTCTAACAGCTGTTAAATACAATAGTTTCTATAAATAGGGCGAGTTTATCGCGGTATCGTCATTTCACCCACCTAACCTAGATTTTTTATTGTTGAATAACGTAGGTAATTGGAATATTTTTTTTGCAGTTGTATACTTATAGAATTTAAAAAATTTACAGTGCTATATTAATATAACAACATAGTAATATATGTACAGCTTCTGACCTTGTAAATCTCATTATACTAAAAATGACAATATTTAATCCTCTCAATGTCATAGTGTAATTAATTTTTATTTCAGCCTGTCGATGACTTGTCATGCAGTTCTACATTGTATCACGAGCTTTTATTTGGACACAAACGTCAGTTGTCAATTCAGAAAGGAATGTTTGGTTAGGCCGAGCCATGGCCGAGCTGCGGGCTTAGTCATTAATGTTCGTAAACCTCCGTTAATGAAAGTTACAGGTTTAGCTACGTGACAGTGTGACATACCCGTATTTGACTGATTCGCTAACTTTGGTAGCCTCTATCAAGTCGTAAACGCAAACGTAACCAACATGCAAACAAGCGGCTTCGGAAACCCGCGACGCCTCACGACCATCTCACGACGTCCTTGCATTTATCTGATTTTTGTAGTCCGTATCTATTAGCGATGGGAATGATCGAAACTTTTATATAATCGATTTTTTTAAATCGAGACATCACAATAATCGAATGATTAATCGATTTTTTGCTCGGAGTTCGGGAGCAATAGCTACGGTCAGGGGCAGGATTTTTGTCTGTGACGGGGGGGGGGGGGGGGTAGGAAGTCGAAAATTATTATGGTGCATCATGTATGGCAACGCTTATTGTTTGTTGTAATTTTATTTGTTGTTTTTTGGTATGCATTTCACAACATAACAATCATTGTTAAGCTACTTAGTTTAGCCCATTGGTAAAAATTTCCATTAAAAATATTTATGTATGTTTAATAATATGAAAATAATTATAATTATATGACATTTTTTATCAAAAACAATCTCTAAATAACATGTTTAAATAACGCAACATTAGTAAGTAAGTACTGCAACAATAATTCAATCACCGTTTTTATTTCCTGGCAATGGCAAATTGGCAAATTCCTTTTGGTTTGATGGCAACATTAGTGTTATTCCATTTTCCACGAATTTCAAATATGTGGGCATCTCACAACAATAAAATTACTAATAAGATATTTAGTTTAGCCGGTTGGTACAAATTCCCATTAATAATATTGACAGTGTGTCTGTAAGATAATAATTTTATGTCGTTTTTGTTAAAAAATAACCTCTAAATAACATGTAGGTTATGGACACCTTTTCGTAAGCAATTATTTGTATTTATATTTGTAGTTTATCATTAAATAAAGTTTTCTTACTATAGAAATAGTTTCATTTTTATTACAAACTAAGAAACACCTGTTAATTTCAAATAAATTAAATATATTTGGTCATATAAAGCAGATATGAAAACATATTACCTACTTGCTGATTTTAGTAGAGTATTATTTACTGCCCTGAAGAAACTACGGTTTTAGCGAAACCCGGTCGGCATTAAATATAAAAATGGTATATACTAAGTTATTGTTTCACAAAGCACTCTTCTTAGGGTGAATTGCCTATTCCATAAAAAAAAGTTATTGTTTTATTTTAAATTAAATATACAATACCCAAATAGATGATACATAACCTCATACTAAACATTTTTAAATTGTTGAAAGCTATCACCATCGCAATCTTTTACGTATAAACTATACTGAAAACGTAAATCGTTACCTAAAAGTATTCATTCATAATATAAAATTCACACATCAGATTGATTATAACATGTACCTATAAAATATTTCGTTTGACAAGCAAAATCACTTTCGATGACGTTTCAAGACTATGCATTCGAATTCTGACATCGAGAAGCGAGAATCGATTCCAAGTTCGATGACGTTTAAAACCGATTGTCTCGGACTGTGCATTCGAATGGATTCTGACATCGAGAAGCGAGAATCGATTTCAAGTTCGATGACGTTTCAAACCGATTGTCTCGGCCGTGCATTCGAAAGAATTTTGACATCGAGAAGCGAGAATCGATTCCAAGTTCGATGACGTTTCAAACCGATTCTCTCGGACTGTGCATTCGAATGAATTTGACATCGAGAAGCGAGAATCGATTTTTCTATGGAAATGAATCGAAATCATTCGATGGTAAAAAAGATCGAGTAAATAATCGATTATTCATCGATTGTGCCCATCGCTAGTATCTATAAAGGTCATAATCTTAATGGTACGGCCTCATACGTGCCGAGCGCGCTCGTGGCACGACTCGGCAAGCTATGGCACGCAAATATTCGTGACCACACTCGTGCATAAGCTTGCGTTCGGAGCGCCATGGCGGACATCGAGGCAACTACATCGGCTGTCACATTTGCCCTAACTTATTTGTACTAAATTTAAAAAAAAAACGAAGAGTTCGCCGAAAGAGATGGTGGATGATTCAAATTTACAGAAACCGTACCAGATAATTTATTTTAAATTCTAGTATTTTGTTCATTCGTGTGTTATCTCTTCGTAGAATTTTATTTTATTTTATAATAAATCTAAACAAAAATATGAAAAAGAACAACACACAAAAAAATTAAAAGGTAACGGCGCACCCTTTGTTTACATTATGTCCACACAGGAGGCCCTGAGGAAAATAATTTCCCTATGTTATCTTTGGGGATGCTATGTGGAGGGTATTTTTATGGAAAATAAGTTCTGGGAAGGAATAAGGAATGACGGTTGGGTACGAATCTGGGGTTCAGTGTGTCTGTATCATCCACCGCCAAGACCTAGACAAACCTTACCCCATGAACCCGTACACCCCTGCTAAGTCACCAAACGTAGTAAACTACTTGGGGTGACCCATGGCAGAGGTGTTTGTTATCCAATAGATGGTTCCCGGGGCTGCGGTACCCATTCCCGCCTTCCAAATTAAGACTGGGATTCGAACCCAGGATCACTCGTCTTATTAATTACTTTAAACTTACATAGGGAATAACCTTAAAAAAGTTATTATTTATTATAAATAAGAGATATTCAATAATTAAAAAAAAATTCTTGTAATAAATAATAAATCTTTAAAAAAAATATTATTTAGGGCTATTGTGTAGATCCAGTCGTAATAAATTTTACTAGTGCATTAAAAATCTGTAACATAAAAATAATATATTTTACATTTTATCGCAATTTACGATAAACCGCACGGAGCAAAAACGGCGACCGCACCGGGCCAGTTCATAAGTTATACTGAAGCTTTCCGAGCTTGTCGCTTGGTGGCCGAAATATCCACCGGGTCCCGGGTCAACGGCAAGCTATGGCACGCACTGGCAGGCGTCGGCACGCGGTCTGACCACACACGTGGGACTTGTCAAGGGTTGTCGTGGCTCGCCTTGAGTCTGGTCAGGGCATAAGGTTGAAGTTTCTGGTTACCAAACTTGTGCATTCGACGTCCGGTTTACGGTGACTGAGAACGGGTTCGAACTTTTTTTGGTTTAAAAGGTAAGTTGTAATTAGATTTATTTGAATTTAAACGATACCTTAACTAAATTGGTAAATATTTACCTAACCGCCGCAATTTTTGTCACAGTTTATGGGAATAACACTTCGTTTCAACTATTACTACAAAAATAGGTTATGTTCTTAAACTTCAATCAAGGCAAAGTGATCATTTTATTAAGTAAATTTTATCTTGAATGAGAATAAAATTTGAATAAAAACAGTCTGACTCCTCAGACGCTTAAAAGTAGGAGTTTACTACGCTATAACTTTGTTTGTAAATCCCAAATATGAGAACACTTTTCGCCCGTTTTTTCTTGATTGTTTTTTTTAAAGAAAATATGGATTGGGTTGGATCCGCCCTCGCTTGTTGGGTACAGAGTTAGGGAATTATTTACCTTTACTACAAAAGTATGTACCTACTTATCTAATGTTGCAATCTTATTCAGAATTAGTGTGTGTTTGTAGGTACATCAGACACAATGCCAGGTTGTCTCCGCCTGGAGTATATGAACAGAGTCATTCTCATGGAAGAACTCAGAGTTGAAACATTCCGAAGACGACAGTTGAGAGATCTATCGAATCCGATGAATATTCCTGCTTCACTCTTCATAGCAAATTATCGGCTGACGCAGGACCTATTCACTTTATTGTGTGAAGAGCTGAGGCCATTTCTTCCAGTACGTAGGCGAACTACCGGAGTGCCCTCGGAACTTAAAGTGAATACAAAATTATTTCTGTTTTGTCACATTCTTTTTTTCATTGCAAGTACTCATTCATTTATTTAGTTTGTATTGTTTCTTTCTGCCTATCTTATCTTATATTTCAATATTTTTGGTATGTACACATAGTTAAAATATATTATATTTTTAAGGTTCTAACGACACTGTCGTTTATGGCGACAGGGTCATACCAAAAAATTGTGGGATATGATTTTCACTCAAGTCATTCCCAAAAATCAATCAGCCGACACATGAATGAAATTGTGTCGGCGTTAAACCAAATAATGAACCGACACATCACATTTCCAAGAACCCGGGAGGAAAGAAATTCAGTAAAACAAGGGTATGATTTGTTTTCATATATTTTATTTTTACTTATCTTGTTTACCCAAGAGTTAAGTCATATTCACATTGAGATTCAGACTACAATGTTAAATATATTTTATGTAATATTTCATATAATGGAAACTACAGATCAATGCAACAGTAGAAAGATTAAGAAAATTATTGTACATTTTTCTTAGAATCCGAAACATATTAAATTTTAAACTATTAAGAATCATTTATTTTTCACTGATTCAATCTGTATTACAATATGGAATTGTTGGCTGGGGTGGTGCATTCAAAACTTCTCTCTTGCCTTTAGAAATCATCCAAAGAATATTAATAAAAATAATTTAAAAAAAATTGTATGATTACCCCACCATAAGATTATTTCAAGAATTTAAAGTCCCTTCACTACACATTATTTATTAAAAAAATTCACTTTTACAAATACACAAAGATTGTTTCAACAACGATACCTCAATATCTATTTCAAACAGCAAAAGACCAAGTATTCTTGGCTCTATAACTATCCCGCGTTGTAATACCACCACAGCCCAACAATTTTATAAATATTTTGGAGTCAAATGGTTTAACCAATTACCCCTTAACTTAAGATTGGAAACAAACTATAAAAAAATCAAAAGGTTAATTAAAACAATATATCGATAACATATTACAATCATTGTGACTGTGACTTTGGAAATCCTTTTTCTTTTATACTCTTTTTTTTATTTTCTCTCTTCTTCTTCTTTTATATCTTTTCTTTATTCAATTCTGTTTCACGTATAATGTATGATATACATATATAAAAAAATTAAATATTATAATTTTCATTATCCTTACTACACATTTTAAAAATATATGTTGAATTGTTTTTCGCTGCTCCACCTTTTTTACACGAGCATTGCTAAAAAAAAGGTGAATCACGATATTTAAAAAATGTATTAAAAATATATATATACAATGTATAACAACTGTATTTGTAAATAAAAATTAAATAAATTAAAACAAAAAAAAAATAAAAAATAAATTCCCCTTATGTCGAGGAATGAACACATCAACATGAATACATATTATACAGGCCTAGTCTAAGGATATTTTAAATAAAAATATATTATGAAATGGTAAAAAAATATTTATATAAACAAGTAGAAGCAGTAAACATTATACGCCATAATTGTAAACGGAAAATCCTGGCATGAAACCTTTTTAAGGCAACAAAATGTATTGCATATGTCTCATCATGGCTAAAATATAATAGGCTCTTCTTAAACTATAGCAAAACTACCTACCTATCTTTTTATTAAAACACTCAAAATAAACCCCATAACCTTAAAATTAGAATAGGGCGCTCAAGGGCGCTGTGCAAATTTCAATATATTTCTACAATCTTACTTCTAGCTACACACTAAACAAAAATTATAAAAACTTATGGCTAAAACATTGCATCCTCCGGTTCTTCGATCAGTGATACAAAACTCTATGTACAATGCATCTGACCAATTAACCTTTAATTGCCCGTTGGCCCACGGATGGCCACCAATGAAAATGAAATGTATTTTTTTTAAATCATTATTTGTAAGCTTATAATATGCGACACAAAAAAATACTGAAGTGACGTTTGAATTAAAAAAAAAAAAAAAAACCTGGCCTGCCAAAGGCGCTTTAAAGCGATGCTACCAAAAAATGTGCATGTTTTTTATTTTTTAAATTTAAATTTTTTTTTTCTTCAATTGTATGATATTATAAATATTTGAATATATTAGTTACGACATTAAATATTTGAATTTGGTCAATAGTCAATTATTTTCCCGATTCGTCGTACGATTCCCCGAGTATAAGGAAATTCTATAAGGAATCTAGTTTTACAGAACACAAACAGATAATAACGTGCTATTTAAAGAAAATAAATAATATGTAATAACCATTCGATACAAAGTTAATCGTCATTTTTGAATTAGAATGAGGCTACAAAATGTATTTGCAATTATTGAAGAAATATCAAGTTAAAATTCAACCTTTATAAAAGCAAGTTTACCCCAGGTACAATGAAATACAACTTAGTAGGTAAAAACGAATAAGCTGTTATATACTAGCAAATAAAATCCCGAAAGGTAAGAGAGCTTAACCAGTAAAGATAAAATTAATTCTAATAACTCAATTATAAGAGAGAGGGATAAGCCTTGGATAATGTTGTGAACACATTATGTATATATATGTGTACTTATGTATTTTTAGACATTATTTTTGTAACAGTCCTGATGATGGGACGGAGGTACTGAAACCGGTTGACGAAAAATAAAAATAAAGTGACTTAAAACAAAGTATTTTCATTTCAATAATTATTAGCCTGAAACACTCATCCATATTGAAAAGATACATGAGAAAAGATACATCCCGAGAAAAGATACATGTCGACGACGGGACTCGAACCCGCACCTCTTCGATTGCCGGTCGAGAGAGATTGTTTAAGTCTTAAAATTGTGCACTACTTCTTCTTCTATGTGCAGGGTGTCTGTTATATACAGTATATATACAGTTTATAATATTTAGATGCATTAATTGTTCGCGCCCGTAAATACGCAGCACTACTTCTTCTTCTATGTCCAGGGTGTGTATTTGTTAACTTGTCTAGAGAGATTTGAGTTTCTTTATGGACAAAACTGTATTTCCCACCCCTGACAAAGTAAAGACAAAGGAACTAGGTCGCCACTAGATAGGTAGCGTTAAGAGGCGGTTTAAGGTAGGGGCCATATAGGGGGATTTAATAATGCGGGTAAGGTTAAAATTATATAAACTGTAGTTTTAGCTGTAAACAAATAATAGTTTAAAGATGGTGAACAGTAATGCGTATCACACTTTACTGTCTTAAAACTTATTAACTTAGGAATGGGAAAGCATGTGACGTCTTAGAGATCGTTTTTCAGAACATGAATATTCACAATTGGAACATGAATAAGAATTTTCTCCAGTATGGGTACGCATGTGAAGTTTAAGAGATCCACTCTGAGAAAATGAATAGCTACAATCGGAACATGCATAAGGTTTTTCTCCAGTATGGGTACGCATGTGAGTTTTTAAATATTCCTTTCTAGAACATGAAAAGCTACAGTAAGAACATGAATTAGGTTTTTCTCCAGTATGGGTACGCATGTGAAGTTTTAGAGTTGCACTCTGAGAAAATGAATAGCTACAATCGGAACATGCATAAGGTTTTTCTCCAGTATGGGTACGCATGTGAGGTTTTAAATCTTGCTTTCTAGAACATGAATAGCTACAGTAGGAACATGAATAAGGTTTTTCTCCAGTATGGGTACGCATGTGAAGTTTTAAATTTTCCTTTCTAGAACATGAAAAGCTACAGTAAGAACATAAATTAGGTTTTTCTCCAGTATGGGTACGCATGTGAAGTTTTAGAGTTGCACTCTGAGAAAATGAATAGCTACAATCGGAACATGCATAAGGTTTTTCTCCAGTATGGGTACGCATGTGAGGTTTTAAATCTTGCTTTCTAGAACATGAATAGCTACAGTAGGAACATGAATAAGGTTTTTCTCCAGTATGGGTACGCATGTGAAGTTTTAAATTTTCCTTTTTAGAAAATGAATAGCTACAGTCGGAACATGAATAAGGTTTTTCTCCAGTATGGGTACGCATGTGAAGTTTTAGAGTTGCACTCTGAGAAAATGAATAGCTACAATCGGAACATGCATAAGGTTTTTCTCCAGTATGGGTACGCATGTGAAGTTTTAGAGTTCCCCTTTGAGAACATGAATAGCTGCAGACGGAACATGAATAAGGTTTTTCTCCAGTATGGGTTACCATGTGAAGTTTTAAATTTCCCCTTTGAGAACATGAATAGCTGCAGTCGGAACAGGAATAAGGTTTTTCTCCTGTTTGGATAAGCATGTGACGTTTAAAGCTCCATTTGTCTGAAAATGACTTATTGCAGCGGGGACACGAATAAGGTTTTTCAACAGTATGGGTACGCATGTGAAGTTTTAAATTTCCCCTTCGAGTATATGAACAGTTGCACTCGGAACATGAATAAGCTTTGTCTCCAGTATGGGTACGCATGTGACTTTTTAAATTTGCCTTTCTAGAACATGAAAAGCTACAGTAGGAACATGAATTAGGTTTTTCTCCAGTATGGGTACGCATGTGAAGTTTTAGAGTTCCCCTTTGAGAACATGAATAGCTGCAGACGGAACATGAATAAGGTTTATCTCCAGTATGGGTTACCATGTGAAGTTCTAAATTTCCCCTTTGAGAACATGAAAAGCTGCAGACGGAACATGAATAAGGTTTTTCTCCAGTATGGGTAACAATGTGAGCTTTAAAATGTCCTCTATGAGCACTTGAATAGCTGCAAAAAGAACAATGATATATATTTTTTCCAAAATAGGTCAGCATGTGCACTTTTAAAATTCCCGTGAGAGAAGATGAATAGTTACAGTCGGAAGACGAGAAAGGTTTATTTCCAGTAAGGGTAGACTGTTCTAAGCATTCTTTTTTTACGTCCAGCAGGTCTATGTCTATTTCCGAATAAGGAATCCCCCCTCCATCTTCTTTTCGGTGTTCTGCCTGGATTGAATTAGCCTCCATATTAATGCTGTCTGAAATAACAAAAGAGCATTACGATGATATGCAGACACTTGCTGAATGTCACATAAAAAATATATTTGTTGATGATATTTTTATGCTTATATGAATTTGTTTTTGTGTTAAGCAATATTATTTAACTAAGCTTCTTAGCTTACAAACTGCTTGCAAGAGTTTGGTGCGCAGAGGGTCCCGACCATTTCTGGATACCGCTTTCTTTAAAAAAAATCATTATAATGCGCCCTCAATATTTATAGCAAGTATTAGAATATTTTTTGTTTATAATTGATAAACTAATGTTTAAGACAAGATTTTTTTATGTATTACACAAAGGGTGACAATAATAAGCAATAATTATTAGCCTGAAACACTCATCCGTAAAGAATAAATCTTCCGAGAAAAGATACATGCCGGCGTCGGGACACGAACCCGTGTCCTTCTGATATCCGGTCAGGGGCTCTTATCCCGTCGCCGGCATGTATCTTTTCTCGGAAGATTTTTTAATGTGGATGAGTGTTTCAAGCTACTAATTTCTTATAATAATTAAAATATTTTTTCACATTAACAATATTTCATCTATATATTAAGAATCACAAACTACAAACCAAAGAGACTACCAAACGATTAAAAAATGAATACAGTAATAAAAAAAAATATTATATTGTTAAGGGTGGTGAAGTTTTAATAATTTTTTAATATCGGGTTCAAATTTTGTCATATTAGCCGAAAATCGGCACGCGGTCTACAGTCGGTTCCTGTTCTTAGAAATTGAATTTGCTTCTGAACTGAACCTACGCTAAGCCAAATACGTATGGTATACATTTCTTAATTGTACTTTTCATTTTTATTTAGTTGAGAGTTCCATCAGTTCATCTAAATTTGATATTATTCTGGAATCGCTCCTTAAAATCAGCAAGCATAGCTTCTAAGTGTTGGCAGTAAGTAAGCAATTCTTCCTATTTTATAGATGAGGTGGATATGGTAAAGTGGCTGAATTCACCTTTAGCTATTAATTCAAGTCATCGCCTTGCATGTAAATTTAGTTCATTACAGATTTTAAACAGATTTGTCAAATATACGATGTCGTTTTTAGATGTAAGCAGGTTTGCGCTCGTATTTTTGCCACTGTTTGTTTTCTAGGAAATCTAGTACGGTTTCGAATAATTTTAATAAATTAGAAGAACGATTCAGACTTTTTGAAGTAGAGACCGTGAAAAGATTTATTTTAGTGATAAAATATGGTAAGGCAACAGCTTGAGGAACTAGTAATTGCTTGGCTCCCATTATTAATTAAACGATTTCTTAATCCGTAATTTACCTGTAAAACAATATAACAAAAGTTCAATAAAAATAACAGATGGACGACAAAAAGGAAGGAGAAAACTGATTGTATCGTCTGAAACTCCTTTGTGATAATATACTTAATGCAACTTACTAGTTGATTGGACACTCTCGGCATACTGCAAACATTCCTTCTTTACATCCGGAAGGTGGATGTCTATATCCATATACGGCATTTCACCTGCGCCTTCTTCCTGGGACCCTGGTTCCGTCTTGATGGAAACACTCTCTGGGTTGGGAAGATCCATGGCACCGCTGTGATAAAGTTCAGTTATGTGATGGTAATTGATTGGTCTTAGCTGAAAAAAAGTATAGCTGTTACAAAACGTAAGTCTTATTAATAAATTCTTTTTAAATTTTATACCCCTGGTAAAAAACCATTAATGTATGATAAACGGTTGTTTATCAGTAGTGTAAAATTTAAAATACGTCTATCAGTAAAGGTGTCTTAGTATTTAAATTAGTGGTTAAATTATAAAAATGACGCCACAAAGTGACTTTGCGAAGTTTGAAGTGTATAAGTATTCTTAAAGTAATAAGTCCAATTCGATTGATTATAAATGAAGTTCAAAACGATTATGGGGCCAACAGACCTAGCTATAAAAGCTAAAGCGTTATTTGGCTTGGCCTATTTCAGCATATCGCTCGTCATACATTCCCATTGGGAATGTACGGCAGCCGATATGCCGAAATACGCCAAACCAAAAAACGCTTGGGCTTTTATAGCAAGGTATGTTGGCCCCATTACTGATGGAAAAATCGTTTAACCTTTGGCGGTTGAAGCTGCGCAGTTGCGATCAATTTTTTCACAAAAAAAGGTTTTATAGAAAATATAATTTTTTTATTAACTAAATCACTCAGCGATAATCGACCGCCTTTGCCAATAGAACAGTGTCCGTTCAGTTAAGGACTTGCCATAAACAAATGCGATGTTTGCTTCACTAATGTCATCCACAGAATTTTACACAAAAATAGATGTTGTTTTAAAGAAATTGACAAAATGGAATCGGTTAAACTCTTTCTCTAAGGGTCAATATTGAATGAACTAACTAACCGCTTGGTTATCATTTATGACAGCGGCCGTAAATCAACAATGAACAAACTCATGTACTCTCGTCTGTCACGTGTTAACCTGGTTGGTGTTGGGTAACTCAATATGTTATATCGGGAATGTTCTCAAAACTGATCAATCAAGTGTTTACCGAAATATCTTAAAAAGGGCATTCATATTTTAGTAAACTTTCGATCGAATTGGACACGCTTATTACGAAGATACTTTGTTTGGCGGCCAGCTGTCAGTTTGATATGTTGGTATTCCCGACAGAACTAGGAGCTAGATGATCGTAGCCGACTTCACACGGAAACATAAATGGCGCGTATAAAAACACTACATAATTTATAATAATATAATGTAAACAAACCTCTAATCAGAATCACTTCAGAGTCGAACTGAGGTGCTGGGATCATGTTGGATTTCGTCGTCATTATATTGAAGCTGTAGAAAACAAATAGAGTCGAGTCGAGGCACTAGAATCATCTTGGATTTCGTCGTCATTATCATGTAATGTTAATTCAAGCACAAAATAATATTTTAAAAAAAAACACTAAATGGAATCACTGGTTGAGGTTATATACTTCGCTAGCCATTTAAAAAAAATTATAATGTATTGTTAATTCAAGCAATAAATAAATAAAAACACCCTAAATGGAATCACTGGTTGGGGTTATATACTTCGCTAGCCAATTTAAAAAAAGAGTGTATTCTGTCTTTATTTTTTGGAACCGTTCTCTTCCAGAGAAATTCACAAAGATATCCTTCGTAATGGGCTTTACTCCTTCCGAATCTTGGAACGTTTCCCCTCCCGTCCCTCCAACACCGCTCAATATTTTGTGTGTGAGCCCCGGTATCATGATCCACAAATGTCAGACTATGGTTCACACTCATGTGCCGGTATCCTTCATTTTCGAGGCAGTCGTATGCTTTCCAGCAATCCGAAATAATGGTTGTGCCCGGCAATATGTAATCTTTAATTACTTTCAAAAGCGTCTCCTTCGACCGATTTTCCACTCCACAAACAAACATCTTCTTCGAGCCTCTTTCGAACCCGCCGAAAATCCACTTGCCTTCAACAATTCTCCCTATGTTATTCTTCCGTTTTCCGATTTTCGCTTCATCGATCTCTACTGTCACTCCAACACCTCCAATTTATTGTTTAGTTCTTTGGCACCACAGGACGCACACCTCCCGGCAATAAGAAGACCAATTCACTACAGTTTCAGTGCTCATGTCGAGCTCCTCTACCAGAAATGCAGTCCTTGGTGGACGCAGCATTGCCCAAAATACCACAAATTTGCAAATTTTATTGACGGAAAGACTCGATTGCGAGAAAAAGGTGAATTTTCGCGCCGAAACGGAAAAACTGCATCTCGATTTAATTTTTTTGTTACCGATAACAGCCGTCGTAGTTTTTCGGCACCTGTACATATAATTTTTGAAATTGCACTTTTACCACATTTTTCACATACTTTCTCCCTGAGAATCACACCGTGATTCTTCAACCATTCCACCAACATTTCCTCTTTTCCTATGATCTCTAAAAATCCCACCAAACCAACCGAACACGATACACAATCCATTTTTTTTTCGTTTTGCAAGAGGTCTATCTGAGCGAAAAAACTAACTAGTTGTTAATTAAAAATCGGAAATAAGCGGGAAAAAACGAGCGGCTAGAAACAATAGGGAACCATCACCCTTTCTTTTTACCAAACTTCTCGGGCTCGGGAGTGCGGTGTGACGTCATAATGTAGCCAGTCAATGATGACTCGATATTTGAATTTTCACACAACTTTGAAAGTGAATTAATTAATTTAATAATTTTTTGGGGGTTTTAAGTACGTTAATCGAGTTAAGTTACCTTTTTACATATATTAAAAGCATTGAAAATACCATATTACATACAGTGCATGTACCCTATTAAATTAAATTAAATTACTAAAAATAAATTAATACAATTGATTAAAAAAACTAGTCTGAAAACCTATTTTGTTTTAAATATAAACTAGATTAGAATTTTTTTTTTTTTTAATGAGAATTTTTTTTAAAAGTAAAAAAAAACTTGCGTTAAAGCCATTATTCCTTTTATTTTATTTCCGGCACGAGTACGATTTCCGTGGCGCCGCCATTTGACAATGGATTTCGATATATCAAAATAAGTCGAAAATGAAGAATAAAAGTTTTCAATATCTCGCTTCGTTTTTGAGATTTCGATACTTTCAAGTTTTAAATGTTGTTAACTAGATAAGAATTTATAAATAAAAATTAAAATAAATAAACAATTTTTTTTTCACTTTAGGCACTTTCTTTTTTATCACAAACCATGTTACACAATCCTAGCGTAGCCGCTAAACTACGTGAAAACTGGGATGTTTTTCTTGCCTTGACGCGAGCAGGCGATACGAAGGGGGCACTTTCTCTTGTATCACAAACCATGTTACACAAACCTAGCGTAGCCACCAAACTACTTGAAAACTGAGATGTTTTTTCTTGCCTTGACGCGAGCAGGCGCTACGAAGGGGGCACTTTCTTTTGTATCACAAACCATGCTACACAAACCTAGCGTAGCCGCTAAACTACTTGAAAACTGGGATGTTTTCCTTGCCTTGACGTGAGCAGGCGCTACGAAGGGGGCACTTTCTTTTGTATCACAAACCATGTTAGACAAACCTAGCGTAGCCGCTAAACTACTTGAAAACTGGGATGTTTTCCTTGCCTTGACGCGAGCAGGCGCTACGAAGGGGGCACTTTCTTTTGTATCACAAACCACGTTAGGCAAACCTAGCGTAGCCGCTAAACTACTTGAAAACTGGGATGTTTTCCTTGCCTTGACGCGAGCAGGCGCTACGAAGGGGGCACTTTCTTTTGTATCACAAAACCATGTTACACAAACCTAGCGTAGCCGCTAAACTACTTGAAAACTGGGATGTTTTCCTTGCCTTGACTTGATTTTTTTATTAAATCACTAAAAAACTTCATAGTGTCGATATCTCGAAACGAAGCAAGATATCGAATTATTTTTCATTTTCGATTTATTTTGGATCAATTTATCAATATCCATCGTAAAATGTCGGCGCCACGGAAATCGTACTCTCCCCTTATTTCCAGTATTCGCCAAACTAGTGCTAAAACAGATTTTTAGGTAAACCTTTTAACATTAAAAAATATAATGTAAACAAAAAAACGTGCCTGAAGGTCTTTATTCAATTTACTGTATTTTATTTCCAGAATTTCGCCAAACTAGTGCTTACCTAATTCGCATAGATTGTCTAGTAGTGACATATTTCTAGCTCCTCGTTATATTACGGTATTATATCGGGCCGCCAAATATCGCGGCATCGCGCTGTCGTACGCGGCAGTAAATTTTTAATTTACGGAAATTTTAATTGCAATATATTCCACTTCCCCGAATGCAAAAAGTTGTATTTTACAGTAATTAAGGTGAATCTAAAGGTTTTTTGAAAAAAATATTTATTATTATAAATGAATTATTTAGTGTTTTTATACGCGCCAATTATGTTTCGCATGAAGTCGGCGACGATCATCTAGCTCCTAGTTCTGTCGGGAATACCAACATATCAAACTGACAGCTGGCCGCCAAACAAAGTATCTTCGTAATAAGCGTGTCCAGTTCGATCGAAAGTTTACCCATATTTTTATTATTATGAATCTTCGGTCTTACTTACTTAGTGAATATAACAAGAACCTACTTACGAGCAAGGTGAAGGGCGGCAGTCAATTTCAAAATGAAAAAACGTCACTTGGAAAACTGAAGCACATATTAGAAAAAAAAACTTTCCTACATAATTCCGATGGTTACTGAAATAGTCTCAAGGAATATAAATATAACACAATTATTATTAAGTTTATACGATATTACTTTAGAAGGGCGGAGCAATAATCACTGCGTTGTGAGGTTTTAGGAAGCAAATTAGCAAAGGACTAATGAAAATATATACTAATCCATAGATAAAATATAGTAAAAGATTTTTTTTAATGATAGTACTAGCAATACCTCCTAAAATACTGAAACAACTCTCGGAATAATTCAATAATAACTAAACGGAACTCATATTAGCTACTTACTCACAGGTAGCTTTTCAATAATCACTTGGAATTGAAGATACGAGCTTACAATAAACCCGACCGTGAAGCGTCTTGTACTTTTGACATCCAGGCCATAGATATATGTGCTTAAATAGATGGTCAGTTGATGACATTTACATTAAGGTAGGGCGTGAATCATATGACAGATGTCTTACTCTATTGACAGTTTTTATAAGTACGGCATCCTAAGGCAAGCTAGGCCGGTGCCATAATCCAAATCCGTAATATTTTAGATCGTCGTTTATAAAGCCCCGTTTATAATAGGAATAGTCTGTAATCCGTATTCGATAAGCCCTAGGCCGTAGAAGTTGGAAGATAGGAAACCTGTGTATCCGTTTATAATAGTTGGCAATAATCTGTTATTTTTTTCCATAACCGAAAAGATGGTTCAACTTTATCTTTTACGGTTATAGATTACGGAAAGCTTAGATATATGCTGAGATGTATGTATTTTTGATCGATACTCTTTGGTATTGAACAAATATTTACGCGGAGTTTGGATATTTTATCGCATTTTACATATATTTGCTCAAGACAAAAGTGATCTAATATATAATAATGAATATAAATGACGCGGAATTGATTTCTTAGATACAATTTCGTCATTTGACATATACAAGTGACAGCGTCATAGACAATTCAATGGGCTTATTCCTATTCCAATTATAAACGACGATCTAAAATATTACGGATTACGGATTATGGCAACGGCCTATTCTTATCTCTTATTCCTATTATAAACGGGCCTTTAGACTCCAGATACTAATAACTACAGGGACTCCAGATATTAATTTCTACAGCCTGTATGTCGGACGAATTTCTACAGCTTGTTATACCCTAAAATATTAACAATGGCTAGAATTCACGGAAAGACCTTTGAAACTTAAAAACGTGCAATATTGGTTGCCGGGAATTTCGCCAGCCTAGGAATGTGACGGCTCGCCGACAAGGGAGCTTAAAAATCAGTTATTGTACAAGGTCGGTAAACGACCATTAGAATTAGAAATCGCAGATGTCAACGGCGACATCAGACTCAAGGGAACCCTAATAAAATAGAAAGCTAGGGTAGAAGGCGACCCAACCCTAGGAACCAGTCGAAGCTCAGGGCAATAAAAATCTCTTTGACCAACGCGCCGCTGCGCGACCATATGGTATGAACCTTACGAACGGAATTCTGTGGACTAGGGATTTTGCTACATTAATAGAATGTATTCATGATTGAGCCTTTATCTTAATTAAATGCATTGTTGTAAGATTGTTAGAATTAATCTAGATATAAGAACATCATTGTAATCTAGACTAAGAACGTAATTGTAGTTGAATTATCATAAATTCAAAGCTACCGCCAATAATGTATAGACTCGCCACAAACGAGACTACTAGCGACATCTTGCGTTTAAGCTGACGACTAGTGGACGATCTCAGCGCCAGAAAATGATGGCAGTTTGAGAAGCGGAACAAAGAGGAACTACAATAGTTCCACAACCCTTCGGTAGGGCCAACCCTCAGCACGAGAAGAAGCGGGAGTTCAAACCGAAGACAGTCGCCTTTTCACTTCCGACCCGGGAAGTTCTTCCCTTGGAGGGCCACCGTGCCCCCTTCGGGAGAGTCGCCTTTTCACTTCCGACCCGGGAAGTTCCTCCCTTGGAGGGCCACCGTGCCCCTCCGAGACACAACGGCTCCCGCCGAGCCAACACTCTGCGAGCAGTAGACTGACCGCCCTTCGGTTCAGTCTGCCACCGAGTCAGCACCCAGACTCTCGTACACGCCGCCCTTCGGCAGTGTACAGTCTACCACCAGTATACTGACCGCCCTTCGGTCCAGCCCGCCGCCCAGGCAGCAACCAGCTCCCGCCCGGGAATACTGACCGGCGCACTGACCGCCCTTCGGTCCAGCCGCCGCCCAGGCAGCAACCAGCTCCTGCCCGGGAATACTGACAGGCACACTGACCGCCCTTCGGTTCAACCCGCCGCCCAGTCACCACCAGCTTCCCGCCGAGGAAGTCAACATTTACGCGACCAGCATCACAAGAATCGTAGTGATCAAATGATACGTGAAGTAGTGATATAACTAGTGATTGTGAGTGTATGTGAAATCGAGGACCCGGACATCAGAAAAAAGGGAAGTGATTTTATTAGACTATATTTTTATACATTAAGGACAATTTCGTAGACTTAAGCAATTGGACATTCTAATTTTAAGAGTTAATTAAGTAGTTAAGAAAACTAACCTATAGATTAAAATTAACCCCAGCTAATTGTAATTCTAGAATAAATGTCTCAATAATAATTTTCGCAGCTTCTTTTCATTTGTTCCTCCTATAATATTATAAGTTATATAATATTTTTGATAATAATTTTCCTCGCCGAAAGTAGGGGTGTATCAAGCTCATATGTCGGACAAATATCTATGATTTTCGGAGTGAACACTAATATCTACAGAGCTAAGGTCTACAGTAAACTAAACTACTTCAATTACGTAACGGCTTAAACGTTTAAAGTACGTACATGAAGTTTTTGCATAATGTTACGTATTTTGCTGTAGTGTTGAAATTGGCATAGTGCCTGCTCGCGCCAAGAACTTTAAGTTCTTTAAACTGCAAACGCAATATTACGTTATGCCAATATGCTATACATAATTGCAAATCCAACCTCTGCCAGTACTGTAGAGTATTCGTCTACATCACCTGTTCTGTAGATATTAGTCAGCAGTTTGAGCGGTAGATATTCGTCCTCACTTGGTTACCATAGAAATTGTTCCAACATACCTCGTATTAGCGATGGGCACAATCGATGAATAATCGATTATTACTCGATCTTTTTATCCTTCGAATGATTTCGATTCATTTCCATAGAAAAATCGATTCTCGCTTCTCGATGTCAAATTCATTCGAATGCACAGTCCGAGAGAATCGGTTTGAAACGTCATCGAACTTGGAATCGATTCTCGCTTCTCGATGTCAAAATTCTTTCGAATGCACGGCCGAGACAATCGGTTTGAAAACGTCTCGAACTTGAAATCGATTCTCGCTTCTCGATGTCAGAATCCATTCGAATGCACAGTTCCGAGACAATCGGTTTTAAACGTCATCGAACTTGGAATCGATTCTCGCTTCTCGATGTCAGAATTCGAATGCATAGTCTTGAAACGTCATCGAAAGTGATTTTGCTTGTCAAACGAAATATTTTATAGGTATATGTTATAATCAACCTGATGTGAGAATTTTATATTATGAATGAATACTTTTAGTAACGATTTACGTTTTCAGTATAGTTTATACGTAAAAGATTGCGATGGTGATAGCTTTCAACAATTTAAAAATGTTTAGTATGAGGTTATGTATCATCTATTTGGGTATTGTATATTTAATTTAAAACAATAACTGAGTATATCCGATTTTTATATTTAATGCCGACGTTTCGCTAAAACCGTAGTTTCTTCAGGGCAGTAAATAATACTCTACTAAAATCAGCAAGTAGGTAATATGTTTTTATATCTGCTTTATATGACCAAATATATTTAATTTATTTGAAATTAACAGGTGTTTCTTAGTTTGTAATAAAAATGAAACGATTTCTATAGTAAGAAAACTTTATTTAATGATAAACTACAAATATAAAAATATAAATACAAATAATTGCATACGAAAAGGTGTCCATAACCTACATGTTATTTAGAGGTTATTTTTTTAACAAAAACGACATAAAATTATTATCTTCGTATTAAACACAGACACACTGTCAATATTATTAATGGGAATTTGTACCAACCGGCTAAACTAAATATCTTATTAGTAATTTTATTGTTGTGAGATGCCCACATATTTGAAATTCGTGGAAAATGGAATAACACTAATGTTGCCATCAAACAAAAAGGAATTTGCCAATTTGCCATTGCCAGGAAATAAAAACGGTGATTGAATTATTGTTGCAGTACTTACTTACTAATGTTGCGTTATTTAAACATGTTATTTTGAGATTGTTTTTGATCAAAAATGTCATATAATTATAATTATTTTCATATTATTAAACATACATAAATATTTTTAATGGAAATTTTTACCAATGGGCTAAACTAAGTAGCTTAACAATAATTGTTGTGTTGTGAAATGCATACCAAAAAACAACAAATAAAATTACAACAAACAATAAGCGTTGCCATACATGATGCACATAATAATTTTCGACTTCCTACCCCCCCCCCCCCCCCCCCCCCCCCGTCACAGACAAAAATCCTGCCCCTGACCGTAGCTATTGCTCCCGAACTCCGAGCAAAAAATCGATTAATCATTCGATTATTGTGATGTCTCGATTAAAAAAATCGATTATATAAAAGTTTCGATCATTCCCATCGCTACCTCGTATAGATATTAGTCACACATGGATTCTCATAGATATTACTCCGCTTTGTTCAGTTTTTGAAATTCCTGTAGATATTAGTAGACGCCTCCTCTACAGCCTGAAAGTCGGACGAATATCTACAGCTCATATGTTAGACGAATATCTATCGCTGTCCTAGTGCTTGTATGTTCAATAGACCATTTTTAGCAAAACTGAGTTATGAATGCCAATGTGTTCATTAGCCTATTACGCATTAATGTAGCTAAAAAAAAACACATTTTTCGGTTTTTAACCGCTATTTTCAGCATTTCTCTAGTTCCAATATCCATTCACTGGACAATGTGTTAGTCCTTGTATGTTCAATATCCTGGATATTGAACATTAAAACACTCAATGTTATGAATAGAATAGTTTTTAAAAAGTTCATACATATTTGTTCAATGTCCCGCCGCAAGTTGAGTGTTGGCATGTTCAATATCCACTTTCAACCAATCAGGAGTCGTCTTGTTACGGCTTTAGGATTAGTTAGCGGCCATGTTGGTTTTTTACTGTTTTCTAATTGTCATCGGAGATGCGCATTGTACTATTATAATACGTTTAATTGTGAATATACTGCTATTATTGAAGTAAAAATGACTTCACCGACTCCAGAATCAATAAACCTTATACCAGTGGCTCAAATAGATAGGTAAGTCTTAAAATTATGTTATTTATACGCCTTTTCAATATATTTTACATGTACTTTTTGAACTTGCTAGGCACATACACAGGATGCTTCATTTATTATTTATTAATTAAACTATTTATAACACCTTTTGTGCTTTTACATAAAACAAGTCATAATAAATTTGTTATTTTAATTCGTAATTTGTTATTTCAATACGTTTTAAATATTCAAAAGATATAATTAACCAATTTGTGGACTTTACCATTAAAAATATTATGTTAGCCCTTCATGTGTTCAATAAACAAATTGTGTTGAACAAACGATGTTCAGTTACGTGTTTTCCGTGAAAAGTTTCAAACGACTAGCCACTTCAGGCCCGTTTACGGAAACTAGAAATTTTTGTAGCTTTTAATTTCGGCACATTTTTTTTTATTATTTTTTTATTTCAGTGTCTGTTTCGCATTTCCATAAAAGTGTGTGTCATACCATATCTACTCATAATTTACATAATTAATCTAAATATTATACTTTTTGTTTCAGAATTGAAGAAATTTAAAAAAACAGTACTTTCGATGATGACGTCGTCATAATGAATCCGGAAGTGCTTCAATATCCAAATGAATTCATTATTATAGATGATGATAAAATCCGTGTACTAACTAGTTCTTCCATCGATGCAATGTGAATGCATTGAACTAGTGAATATGATAAATTATCAAATACCCAATAAATTTATCTTATTTTTTTTTTTAAATTAATTTGTTGGATACAATTTTTTACATACACATAGTAAGGAAGCTTTGGCTGTCCGATTAGGAAAGTTTCCCGTTTTAGGACAGTCAAATTGCCTGGTTTAGTTCACATTTGTACACGCTGTTATTATGAATTACTTTTCCATACTTTTTTTTAAATTTACATTTTTATATATATACATCAGTTGCGGTTTTCTCTAAAGTGCGTTTGTGCGGTGAACCCCCATTAAAAAGATGAGAAAATAAAACAAACTTGTTGTATAATAATACAAGAACATTATAGATAGCTCAACATAAAAATTCCGCCTTTAAAACTCGCACCACCGAAAAATACGATACCTATTCCCATTTTGTGCGCGATTCAATCCGCACATAATCGTCCATATAAAAAAATCATGGCCGATACAAATCCCTGTGACGGTGAAACGAACAAAACCAAGCAATATTAACCCAGCTCGGTGCGGCGCTCACGGCGATCGCGAGTCAAGATGTCACGTGACCTCCGAACATTGACGAGTCCCGCGCGCAGATGCGATGCCCGAGTTTGACGGGTGACTTTGCACCATATGGATGTTATATATTATGATATTTAACTTTGTAGTGATTTTGGTACATTTATTATTTTCTAGTTTCTGCATTTCTCCAACCTTTTGCTAATGGCATTTGTAAATGTACTATTGAAGTAGACCGATTTTGACTTCTGGTTTTGTATTATTTTTTTTTAGATATATAAGTTTTTATACCCCTTAGTTACGAGTACCTACATTTACTAAAGTTTCGCTAAACGTCGCTAGTTATGAATGTCGCGAATATTCTGTCGCAATTTTTTTTTTTACAATGGCGGAATACAGTGTTATTTATACAAAAAATAACGCTAATACTGATGAAAGAAGGTCGGAAAATAAATAAAAAATTGTATAAGTTTATAATGGATTTTTTGTATAAGTGAAAAAAGCTAATTTTATTTCGTGCCGCCTTTATTTGTGTTTTTTATGATTTAAAATATCAATTATATTATTCTACATTCTACGTTATTTTTCTTATTAAAAAAACAATAATAATGAGCAACATACATTGAGTGCTGTAAAAACCATTAAACAATTTAATTCCTCTAAAACTTTTCTGGTTATCTAATTATGGTCTTGCCGAGTGTCAAGTTATTTAACAATAGTATCTATGTAGGTACTAGGTACCCCTCCCAGTAACTTTATTTAAGTTGTGTGACAACAATAAGTAAATTTTGATTAGATATATTTTCTCTTGAATTTCTGAACCCCCGTTAAAAAGACCACGAACCGCCACTGATATATATAGATATAATAAAAAATTAAAAAAATACAACACTAGACTCCAATGCTCCAAATAATATAGTTGCTTCTCGAACTAATTTTATGTTCAACTCTTGTCTTCAGAGATTGCATCGTGTGGGGAATGTAACTTGCTCTGTTGTCATTTTTAAAAAATAAAAACATTGATTCCCTTAAAAAGCGTATGCAGATATTATGCAACAATCCTTAAATGTTGTTATTCTTATATTCTGATTTATTCTGTTTTTATTGATTTGTAACACATTCGTATATTGTTAATATTTTTAATTCACATTTTTCATCTATCAAACATAGATAACGAGACAAAAAAATAACAAACACCCAGCAAAAATATAGAATTACTAAATAATAAAATAATTTTGGTACTTACTTATCTTTTCGCATGTCTGATATGATTTAATAATTATCAATTACAATTTTAAAATTAAACATGTACATGAATAATTCTAATATGAACATATTACTCAGTAATACATAGGAATATTTTACATCACGCATGCACCGACATGATTGAAATTAGTATGTTTTGTTTAATAATACACAGCTTACTCTTAAGAAACTTCTTAAATTAAAATGTACCTTTATAGATAGTTGGCTATGTTTTAGAACTTACATAATATTAATAATAACATTTTGATGATTTATAAATTTATATAATGCCATTTTTTTGTGAAAAATAACCTCAAGAACGCTGTGTCTTTAAAAGTAATAATTTAAGTCAACTACTACTTAAAAGAAAAAAGTTAAGTATCTGAATTTATTTTTTATTTTTTTTTATTAATTATTTTTTTGTTACATACAAGTTACAATCAAAGTATTATTTTATTTTTATAAACAGTAAAAAGAGAGAGTAATGTAGTTGTGTAGACAAAAGATTTAAAAAAACCAAATAAAATAAAAAGACTTAAAAAAACATAAAAATATATGTACACATGTATGCATGTATATGTATATATATATTTATATATAAAAATATCTATACATAGTGCATTAGACGCTATATACCAACACACACACACACAAACATATATGCATATATTTAATATAAACATAGTATAATAGTATGCATAAATGTATGTATGATACCAAAAAAATCCCACATAGGCAACAAAATCACCCTGTACATACAATTTACCACTATTTGGCGTATTGAACATAAAATACCTCAAAGTTTTGCGCGCGGAGTTGTTCAATCCCCAGACGATGTGTTCAATATCCAAAGAAATTAAACATTCTTTTCAACCAATGTTCAATATCCACCTTTAAAGTCATAATATGGGCATATTATAGCCTTAAACTTCAACATTAGATGCTTCAACATTTCCAGTTATATATATGTATCAAACGAAATGAACAAAGTCGAGAATTATTTAGAATTTGCCTGTAAAAACAAAAAAAAAACGTCCCCTGTAAAATTTGCAAAATGGTCTATTGAACATACAAGCACTAGGGCAGCGCTATGACCTTCAGAGTGAAGACTAATATCTACAGAGCTAAGGTCGGATTAATATCTATTAGGGTCATAAATTACTTCAATTACGAAAAGGCTTAAACGTTTAAAGTACGTATATAAAGTTTTTGCATAATATTACGTATTTTGCTGTTGGGTTGAAATTGACATAGCGCCTGCTCGCGTCAAGGCAAGAATAATATCCCAGTATTCAAGTAGTTTAGCAGCTATGCTAGGTTTGTGTAACATGATTTGTGATCCAAAAGAAAGTGCCCCCTTCGTAGCGCCTTAAAGAAAAAGAAAAGTCAAGGCAAGAAAAACATCCCAGTTTTTAAGTAGCTGAGCGGCTACGCTAGGTTTGTGTAACATGGTTTGTGAAACAAAAGAAAGTGCCCCCTTCGTAGCGCCTGCTCGCGTCAAGGCAAGAAAAACATCCCAACTTTCGAGTAGTTTAGCGGCTACGCTAGGTTTGTGTAACATGATTTGTGATACAAAAGAAAGTTCTTTAAACTGCAAACGCAATATTACGTTATGCCAATATGCTATACATAATTGCAAATCCAACCTCTGCCAGTACTGCAGATATTCGTCTACATCATTTGTTATGTAGGTATTAGTCAGCAGTTTGAGCTGTAGATATTCGTCCTCACTTTGGTTCCCATAAAGCTGGAATCAGACGGTTCACTCGAGGGAAGGTTTCCGCCATGTTTTTTCGGCCTAATCGTCCATTTTGTTTCATTCCATGTTCACACGGCGCCATAGAAAAAAGCGTTCACTCGTCCATTCCGACCACAGCGTCGCCGAGCGAGGTCAACCGCGCTGGAATTCGATTGGTTTTCCAGCGCGGTCCGGCCCCGAATTTTAAGGTAAAACATGTCAGATGCATCGATTTTACGAAATTTTGTTGACACAATTAAATAAAATAAATATAAAAAACAGTTTTGTTTCGTCTTATAAACCTTTTTATTTTTTATGACATAATAACACAATTTGATTTTACTTTTTTGATTACGAACATTTTCATACAAATTAATAATCTTACATTTATTAAAAAACATATAATATACATGTATAATAAGGGAGACCCAAAAAATTATATGAAAGGTGTTCCCAAAAGCAAACAAATTAGCCGAACGAATACCATTTTGACGTTTTGCGTGCGATGTCATAGCGTCCTTTCATGGTCCTTCCCGTACAGGACGCGAGACAAACTGATTGAGAGTTCACTCGGTGTTCAGACGTTTCACTTTGCTCTCTTCCGCGCGCATGCGCGCGCAAGTGAAGGATGCCGAATGAAAATATCCAACATTGTTGGATCGGTTCACTTGAAGATTTCATTCGGCAGTATTCGGCACTTTCGTTTCATTTCATGTTCAGACGTGTCATTCCGAGTAAACTAGGCCGAATGAAATGCGGAAATGAGCGATTAGTGAACCGTCTGAATGGCGCTTAAGGGACTGCGAGACGAACAAGCGGCTTGATGGCCAGCACGTAAATTTGTTGTCTATTGTTTTCTATTATTCACTATGCTTTTAGGCTTGCCGCGGCGCATCAAGCCTCTTCTTCAAGCCTGGCCACGCCTCTTGTGATTTCGTGGCGGTCGAAAGGGGGTTGAAAGTGAATTTTGTGTGAAATGGAATAAAACAAAGACAATGCATTCTTTATTGTGTTATAATAAATTTTATATATTAATATTGTAATATAACATTAATTAGTAAAGTAAGGACAATTATTTTTCTCCATTTCTCAGATGTTTATTTATTTATTTAGGAAAATCAACAGATTGTTTACATCAATTAAAATAAAATTAAGAATGCAAAAAAAATCTAAACAGATTTTCACATTACTATAATAATAATAAAAAAACTAAGTGGGCTGAGATAATATTTACAAAAAATACAACATTGTGAAATTAAAAAAAAATTAAAAGAAGATGTAAGAACATGAATAAATAACAATTTAAAGTTAACATATAACCTGCTTAATAAATTTGATATCATAATGTTTGGAAATATTTAAAAAAAAAAGACAATACCTGTACAATTTAACACATTTAATTAAGACAATAGCAGTTTCGTTATTATTAAACATTTAAGAAAATATTAAATTAATAACACCAGTAAAAAATCATTTTAAAATTCCATGGATATTGAAATTGGACGGCGTTATTAGAATCGCATAAATAAGTGGTCTAAAAGTGACCTAACTACAAGTTAAAAATGACATTGAATGCCGAAACAGCTTTCATAATATTTAAAAAAACTAAAATACTTGCAGAACTTAAAAATAACATTATTGAATTTCATGTACAATATTTTCTTTAAAAATCAATGGATTTCTTGAATTGAACACAGAAATGGACAAATTGAACACAGAAACAATAGCTGCCTACTTTATAATAATTTTATATAATTTATATAATTGTTTTACACGTTTTTTGTGTTTTTTTTTAATGTTTTTTGTCTATGGGTATTTATTTATCTATTATCGTTTGTCTATTCCCGAAAAAATATAAATTCGCATCAAGCCCGCAGCCAGCACGTAGTATTGCGCAATGCTTGTGAGAAAGCCTCAAGCAGGGGGGTACAACTCCGATCCAAATTTTCAACACAATCCAAAACAAAATATATCCATGGTTGTGTGACGACACGATTCCCCTCAACCAATAGGAATCCTTTAATTTCTGTATGTTTCT
This sequence comes from Limnephilus auricula, assembly GCA_951813805.1. Taxonomy (NCBI): domain Eukaryota; kingdom Metazoa; phylum Arthropoda; class Insecta; order Trichoptera; family Limnephilidae; genus Limnephilus; species Limnephilus auricula. Next base: position 1,488,512 of record OX638416.1, read on the forward strand.
CTGGTTTATTATATTGAAAATAATTTCATTCGATGTTAATTATTGTTTTGAACGCTTTTGACATTTACTTGCGACGCAGTAGCGGAAATAAATAAAAATGCAGGTGGGAATCATTATTTGGTTGTTATTTCAGTTTTCCTTATGTATGATGTTTGTTCCTTATGTGAAACTGTGTTATATTTTCGTTTTCAGAAGTTATCCATGTTCTACCTGGATCTCATTCACTTTGTTCATATCGATGCTCGAAAGGAAAAATGCAGTGCAACTGTGATATTATATTAAAGATAAAACCGAGGAAACCGGGCGGCGTTTTGTCCACAAAAACGTATTCTTTATATCTGGATTTTGACACTAGTTCAAGTGTTTTTTTTATATCCTCTTTCTGGAGATGGTTACATAAGGTTGATGGAAATACTGCCAGTCATGGTGCATGATGCAGGTAATTATTTCATATAATAATTACCCAACAATGTCAGACAAATTTTTCGCATTTGAGTTGGTTTCTTTATATAAGTAGGTATCTCAGAGCTTGCTTTAATATGGGAGTCATAAATTAAAAGGAATGAGACGAAATGATGCCTCCTGTAATATTATACATAATTTACGCAAATACAATAAAAACTGCGTACTTAAACAAATTCCCATCACAGATCAAATATAATTTTTTAAAATAACTCTTCCGAAGTCCCATTTTTTATTATTTCAGGACAAATGATGAGCTCAGCCAAACTAAGCTACATGTGCAAATATTCAAATACAAATATAATGTATTTATGAGCCCCGTATGAAGCATTAAACATCTTGTGCGACGTTAATTATATAGGTATTCTTGTATTTTTCGTTTCTACCTATTTGTAATAAAATACTAAAATATGCAATCATGAGTTTTCATTTCTGTCGGCAGAGAAAATTTTATTTTTAAAATACTATTTTAGGCCAATGCATTGGGTAGGCTCCAAAAGAAAATTATATTGTCTATGGCCGCGCCTTTTTTTAGTTTCCTCTATTCTCGTCTATGGTGTGTGTGACGACAAGATTCCCCATAGAACAATAAAATCGTAAAATTGTGTCGAAAATTGCGCAGAGCAAAAAGCCTGAAGATATCAATCTAGTTATTGGTTTATTTATGGCCGCAAGAAAGCTTTGGAGACGGTCAAAAGGCTTGTCACAAAGTGCCATAGAAAAGAAAGTACGTGCTTGCCATCTAGCGGCTTGGTCGTGTCGGACTCGCTATAGATATTGTTCCAACATACCTCGTATAGATATTAGTCAACACATAGATTTATATATTATATAACTGGATGAATGACTCTCTAGCCGTTTCACACGAGGCGATTTTTGTCGGTCCACTCACGTTGGACAGTTGAATGCTAATTGACACGTGTGAACACTTTGTCAACAAAGTTATCAACTTTTTTTGTTGCTAGCGAAAGTTGATAGCCCGTCTACTTTTGTCGTTCAAGTATGACTATCGCCATTTTGGTTTTACTAATCGTTCGAGTTTTACACCGAATCGTCGCGTCTGAACACATGTTTCAAGTCGCTTATCATTTTTAGTTACTCGCGGGAAAAAGTAAACGTCAGGCGTTTCATTTATTCGGTACTAGTTCCTACCGTCATGGAATCCGTTTCAACCAAAAAATATCTGAAATGGTCGGACGATTTAATGTTCAGATTTATGGATCTGTACCAAAGCCATCCCTGTCTTTGGGATCAAAACAAGAAGTATACAAAAATAGAACATTATTTTTGAAATGTAAATAATATTATTTTGAAAGAAATTGTGTTGGATGCGCCTTATTCACTCCTTCTCATGATCCATTTTCTCACCCAAGTACGACGTTTTTTATGTTTTTTCATAATCTCCAGCTCCTCTAACGCACGCACTAACAATTTCAGTTGACGACATTTTTATTGTCAAATTCGGTTCTACTTAAGTTGAAACGTGTGAATAAAATCTTGTTCAACTTTTTTCGTAAAACAAAAGTGGGTCAACAAAAATCGAAGCGTCAGAACGCCCCATTTGCGGTGGCGAATTTTGAGCGGTCCACCGGAAACCGACGTCCGCCATCTTTGATTCGGGGTAAAAGAATCTGCCAGCAGCCGTCTAGTTTGAAGTTAAACTCTTTTCGCCATTATTAATATTAACAAAATGTTTTTTTCGTGCTCTTCCTATAATTGTACGAATCAGCACAGGAAAGGAAGTGGAATATCTTTTCACCGGTGAGTAAATAACTTCATATAACAACAAAAATAATACTAAACATTTATTCCTTTGACGAAGGTAGAAAATGCTCGGATCTAAATCTAATCTATCGATTCAAAATTATATTAATGAAAAACCTGCTTTTTTACAACTCATCCAGTTCAACATACCTTTCCGTAGAATCCGAAATAATAAATTGGTGTTCCTCAATCAACATTCTACTAATTATGGATATTATTATCCTTTGTCCAGAATGTCGAGACTTGTCAACTCTGAATTTTTTTGTGTAAGCCTAAATGACTTTCGGCAGCCGATACGCAATGTGTAATTATTAAATAATTTTAAACCTTCTTCATGCTTTGACTTGTAGTTACCTTTTAAATTTACTTTTTAGATTACATGTTGTCGTTGCTTTTCATTTATACGTGCTATACTGTCATTGTCATCTCTGTTTCTTATTCGTGTTATTTTTATATTGAATGGCCTATTTGTCCCTAATAATATATAATAAATAACTTCAAATAACACAACTAATGTTTTATGTACTTAGTATTACAGATTTCCCCTTAAAAATGAAGAGATGTGCAAGAAATGGGTCCTTGCCACCAAACGTAAGAATTTCACTCCAACAAAACACAGCGCTTTATGCAGCGTGCATTTTGTTGAAGACGATTTTTTGCCGAGACTAAATGCGAATGTGCGTGGTCTCAAACCTGAAGCAGTCCCTTCAAAATTTGATTTCCCAGAGCATTTAATGCCTCGTGCAATAAAAACAAGAAGGCTCATTGTTAAAAAAATTGATGCTCATCCATAAAACAATTCATCAGATACAGTTACAGTGATTGAAGAGATAATAAGTGATTATGAATATTTTTATTTTTCCTGCAAATAAATAAAAATAATATTCTAACAGCTGTTAAATACAATAGTTTCTATAAATAGGGCGAGTTTATCGCGGTATCGTCATTTCACCCACCTAACCTAGATTTTTATTGTTGAATAACGTAGGTAATTGGGTAGGTACCTATTTTTTTGTAGTTGTATACTTATAGAATTTAAAAAAATTACAGTGCTATATTAATGTAACAACATAGTAATATATGTACAGCTTCTGACCTTGTAAATTATTATTAGCGAGTTGTATATTATATTATTGTCCTGATGAAGATTGAGTCCAATCGAAACCGGTCGACAAATATAAAAATAAATATAAAGTGGTTTAAAACTAAGTTATTTGTTTCATTTGGTATAATGTCAAGCCACAAAGTGTTTGCTTTCTTCGATGTCCTGTCGATGACTTGTCATGCAGTTCTACATTGTATCACGAGCTTTTATACGGACACAAACGTCAGTTGTCAATTCAGAAAGGAATGTTTGGTTAGGCCGAGCCATGGCCGAGCTGCGGGCTTAGTCACTAATGTTCGTAAACCTCCGTTAATGAAAGTTACAGGTTTAGCTACGTGACAGTGTGACATACCAACGCGACATACCCGTATTTGACAGATTCGCTAACTTTGGTAGCCTCTATCAAGTCGTACACGCAAACGTAACCAACCTGCAAACCAGCGGCTTCGGAAACCCGCGACGCCTCACGACCATCTCACGACGTTCTTGCATTTATCTGATTTTGGTAGTCCGTATCTATAACTGTCATAATCTTAAGGTTGAAGTTTTTGGTTTACCAAACTTGACTGAGAACGGTTTCGATCTTTTTTTGGTTTAAAATGTAAGTTATAATTAGATTTATTTGAATTTAAACGATATCTTAACCTAATTGGTAAATATTTACCTAACCACCGCTATTTTGGGCACAGTTTATGGGAATAACACTTCGTTTCAACTATTACTACAAAAATGTTCTTAAACTTCAATCAAGGCAAAGTGATCATTTTATAAAGAAAATTTTATCATGAATGAGAATAGAATTTGAATCAAAATAATCTGACTCAACAGACGTTTAAAAGTAGAAGTTTAATACGCTATAACTTTGTTTGTTAATCCCAATAATGAGAACACTTTTTGCCCGTCTTTTATTGTTTGTTATTTTAAAAGAATATATGGATTGCGCTGGATCCGCCCTCGCTTGTTGGGTACAGAGTTACGGAAATATTTACCTTTACTACAATAGTATGTACCTACTTACCTAATGTTGCAATCTTATTCGTAATTAGTGTGTTTTTGTAGGTACATCAGACACAATGCCAGGTTATCTCCGCCTGGAGTATATGAACAGAGTCATTCTCAGGGAAGAACTCAGAGTTGAAACATTCCGAAGAGGACTGACAGTTGAGAGATCTACCGAATCCGATGAATATTCCTGCTTATCTCTTCATAGCAAATTATCGGCCGACGCAGGACCTATTCACTATATTGTGTGAAGAGTTGATGCCAATTCTTCCTGTACGTAGGCGAACTACCGGAGTGCCCTTGGAACTTAAAGTGAATACAAAATTATTTCTGCTTTATCACATTCTTTTTTTTCATTGCAAGTACTCATTCCTTTATTTGGTTTGTATTGTTTCTTTCTGCCTATCTTATCTTATATTTCAATGTGTTTGGTATGTACGCTTATTGCGACAGGGTCGTACCAAAAAATTGTGGGATATGATTTTCACTCAATTCATTCCCAAAAATCAATCAGCCGATACATAAATGAAATTGTGTCGGCGTTAAACCAAATAATGAACCGACACATCAAATTCCCAGGAACCCGGGAGGAAAGAAGTTCAGTAAAACAATGGTATGTTTTGTTTTCATTTATTTTATTTTAACTTATCTTGTTTACCCAAGAGTTAAGTCATATTCACATTGAGATTCAGACTACAATGTTAAATATATTTTATGTAATATTTCATATCCCCTTATGTCGAGGAATGAACACATCAACATGAATACATATTATACAGGCCTGACTAAGGTTATTTTAAATAAAAATATATTATGAAATGGTAAAAAAATATTTATATAAACAAGTAGAAGCAGTAAACATTATACGCCATAATTGTAAACGGAAAATCCTGGCATGAAACCTTTTTAAGGCAACAAAATGAATTGCATATGTCTCATCATGGCTAAAATATAATAGGCTCTTCTTAAACTATAGCAAAACTACCTACCTATCTTTTTATTAAAACACTCAAAATAAACCCCATAACCTTAAAATTAGAATAGGGCGCTCAAGGGCGCTGTGCAAATTTCAATATATTTCTACAATCTTACTTCTAGCTACACACTAAACAAACATTATAAAAACTTATGGCTAAAACATGGCATCCTCCGGTTCTTCGATCAGTGATACAAAACTCTATGTACAATGCATCTGACCAATTAACCTTTAATTGCCCGTTGGCCCACGGATGGCCACCAATGAAAATGAAATGTATTTTTTTAAAATCATTATTTGTTTACGAGTTTCTATTACAAAATAATATTATTAGTAAGATTAGTTGTATAAACTACCAAAATCTGAAAGAATTGTTACTGTAAACTTATAATATGCGACACAAAAAAATACTGAAGTGAAGTTTGATATAAAAATAAAAAAAAACCTGGCCTGCCAAAGGCGCTTTAAAGCGATGCTACCAAAAAATGTGCACGTTTTTTATTTTTTAAATTTAAATTTTTTTTTCTTCAATTGTATGATATTATAAATATTTGAATATATTAGTTACGACATTAAATATTTGAATTTGGTCAATAGTCAATTATTTTCCCGATTCGTCGTACGATTCCCCGAGTTTAAGGAAATTCTATAAGGAATCTAGTTTTACAGAACACAAACAGATAATAACGTGCTATTTAAAGAAAATAAATAATATGTAATAACCATTCGATACAAAGTTAATCGTCATTTTTGAATTAGAATGAGGCTACAAAATGAATTTGCAATTATTGAAGAAATATCAAGTTAAATTACCACCTTAATAAAGCAAGTTTACCCCAGGTAACATGAAATACAACTTAGTAGGTAAAAACGAGTGAGCAGTTATAAACTAGCAAATCCAATCCCGAAAGGTAAGAGAGCTTAACCAGTAAACATAAAATTAATACTAATAACTCAATTATAAGAGAAGGGGATAAGCCTTTCTCCAAATTCAAGATGAATGATATACATAACCAACTCATATTAGATTCACCGATACAGTGAATTAATAAATTATTTTTAATTGGTAAACTACTGTTTAAGACAAGATTTTTTTATGCATAGCACAAAGGGTAGCAATTATTATAAGCAATAATTATTAGCCTGAAACACTCATCCATATTGAAAAAACCTCCTGAGAAAAGATAAATGTCGCCGACGGGATTCGAACCCGCACCCCTTCGATTGCCGGTCGAGAGCTCTACCATCAAGCTAAGGCGTCTTATCTGTTACCCGCTAAATGATTCATTTTTTTTTTTTTTTTTTTAATATTTAAAGGTTTTTATTACAATAAATACACAATTTTTACATTTTATACAGTGGTAAAATAGTGGATAAGAATAGCTTTTCCTCACCATAAAGAGACAAGGCTCTTGTGTTTGGTGAGGGAATTTTAGTTCAATTATATTTCAATTATACAATATCATGTGTGAAAGTAAATACGTAATACAATATGGCAAAAAACAAGGCATAATTAAGAAATTGCAAGATTTATCAATAAAGGATTTGAAAGAAATAATAATAATAGTGAGATATAGACTCTTATAGTTGTTTTAGGTAATGTTTGGATTCATGTTTAAGTAAGTCCGCCGAATAAACGGTGTGAATCAATATTGTGACAAGAATATTTCTCGGTGGTTACTGATAAATTACTAGACTAGAGTGACACTGAGTAGGTATAAGGAAGTCAGAGGAGCTAAACAGTTTTAAGGAATTGACGTAGAAAATAATTAAACTTTTGGCAATTCATATTATAATAATTACATATATATATATATATATATATACACGTACATACATACACAATTATTTATTTACAATCAGAAACTTCATTTGGTGATATAAAAAACCTACGTTCTTCAAATTCACGTTCAGAAATTCTCCAAATAAATTCCTCAGAGAAATTCCTTAGAGAAACTCTTTAAAAAAATTTCGTCCCTTTTCGGATATCCATTTTTGGACTCCGGTTGCAAAGTGAGTCACTGTTCTAGATCTTTTTATGTCGTTATTTAGTTCGTTGAATATTTTGGGTGCGATGTATGTGTATTGTCTTTGCGAGAAAGTGGTTTTTGTTGTGGGGATTGTGCACTTACCAAGTGTTGAGTAGCGTGTATGTACAGTTGTTTGTGTAGAATTTATCATACCATTTTTCCAGATATGGATGAGAACTATCTTAATGTACAGTTGGCGTATGTCAAGGACAGCGAGTTTCTTAAAAAGTGGCTCTGATGGATGAAAGGGGGAACACTTGAAGATAATTCTTAACAAAAGTTTTTGAACGCTCACTAGAGGGTAGAGAATGGATGCTGCACAACCTCCCCATCCAATAATGCCGTACGTTGCTATAGATTGGAAGAGAGCAAAATAAACATTTCTTAGTGTTTTTTTATCAAGGATTGATCGAAGAGAATAAAAACTGTAGCATAACTTACGAAGTTTCTTTGTTATGGAGTTAATTTGGGCCTCCCAGCGTAATTGGTAATGACACCTAGGTATTTTATTTCATTTGACGGTTTAAGGGTTGGGCATGAACAACTATTAATAAGAGATAGTGGAGGAGTGTCTAGATTTTGGGGGCACGTGTGAATGATTAGTGAAGGAAGATTTTCTGGGAGAGTGAATTTTCGGATTGAGAAAGGTATGAATTGTGTTTTTTGAATATTTAGGGTGAGGAGGTGAGAGTCTAACCATTTTTTAATCTTGTTCAATCCACAATTTGCCTTTTCAATTGATGTTTTCCACGTTTTACTTGTAAATATGATAACAGTGTCATCTGCGAAAGATATAATATTTCCGTCAATTTCTAAATTCAATAAGGAGTTCATATATATGAGAAATAAAAGCGGGCCTAGAACACTTCCTTGGGGCACGCCGTAGGTTACGGGTAAACATTTACTCCTATATTCTTGACTGGAGTGGATGACGGTTGTTTGTGATCTCTGTGTGAGGTAGTTTTTAAACCATTTCAGGGCAGTACCTTCTATCCCAATCTGTTGCAGTTTTTTTAGAAGAATGTGGTGAGAAATAGTATCAAAGGCTTTAGACAGATCTAGAAAGATAGCAAGAGGTTTATTGCCTTTATCAAGGTTATCTGATATTAGTTTGGTGAAGGTTGCAATTGCATCAGCAATACTACGATCTTTGCGAAAACCGTACTGGTTTTTTTAAAGGATTTTGTTGTCCTCGAGGAATTTGAGGAGTCTACGTTTTACTACTTTTTCAATGATTTTGGAGATAGTTCTCAATAGCGATAAAGGCCTGTAACTATTTAGGGAAGATCTGTAGCCCGATTTGAAAATAGGGATGATAGAGGAATGTTTAAGAGATTTTGGAAATATGCCGGATTGGAGGCTTAAGTTAATAATATGTTTGAGAGGGCTAGCGATAAGAGATTTAAAATGCTTAGTGAGTTTAGTAGAGATTTTATCTATTCCTGTTGAGTGGCTATTTTTTAATGGAGACTAGGAGATTTCTAGGAGACAAAATGGAAATAACTAGAGACTATTTCTAGGAGACAAAATGGAAATAACTAACTACAGACCAATCACATTGTTAAACTCGCTTTCAAAGATTTTCGAAAGAGTAGTAAAAAACCAAATTATAAAATACCTGGAAGAAAACAAATTAATCTCGGATAAACAATATGGATTTAGAGAAAAAATAGGCACAAAAGAAGCTTTGGCGCGTACAATAGATTATATACATAGCAACTTAGATCAAGGGTATAAATGCATAGCGATATATCTAGATTTAGCTAAAGCTTTTGACTCAATCTGCCACCAAACACTTTTTAAAAAATTAGAAAACATGGGCATCAAAGGCAAGGAACTCCAACTATTAAAAAGTTATATGAGTAATAGAACACAACAAGTCAAAATTAACAACCATACTAGCAAATCACATATGGAGTTCCACAAGGAAGCATACTAGGGCCCGTTCTCTTCACTATTTATATAAATGAACTTTGCAGCATGGAAATAGACGGTGAAATAGTTAGTTATGCCGACGACACAGTTTTACTCTTTAAATCTAAGGATTGGAAAAATGTATTTAACATAGCGAATTTAGGAATCATGCAAGTAAAAACATGGCTAGACTCAAACATACTTACATTAAACATATCGAAAACAAAATATACAACGTACAGTATAAATAGCACGGGACAGCCAAAAAATAACACAAACACCATAAAAATACACGAATGTTCAAACACCAATAACTGTGATTGCCCTCCTCTAGAAAAAAAAGAACAAATAAAGTATCTAGGAATTGTAATTGACCATAACCTTAGATGGACACATCACATCAAACAAATCACAAATAAACTCCTCAAAACAATACATATTTTCCTTAACATAAGAAATATATACAAAATAAAACAAATGAAAACAATATATTTTGCACTCTGTCAATCAATAATAGAATATGGAATAATTGTTTGGGGAGGAGCAACAAATTCAGCTATCGAACACATAGAAATTGCGCAGAAAGCGATCTTAAAGGTAATACTTAAAAAACATAGACTTACTGATACAGACCAAATATTCAATTGTTGTGACGTACTAGACATACGCCAATTATACGTTAAAACACTACTTAACTACATTTTTGACCAAAAAAACAAATTTCAACAAACACAAAATATCACTAACAGACCAGTTAGACAAGCGTACAAAGAAAACATAAAAACTCCGACGGTAAATACAAGCTTTGGACAAAGACACTACCAATATCACGCTATAAAAGCATTCAACAGTCTAACACTCGAAAATAGAATTGAGGAAAACAAAAATAAATTCCGACACAAAATTACAAAATGGATTAAAGAACAAAAAAGACAATATTACCAAAATCTCATAGCATAAAATAATAAAACATAAAGTAACACACAAAACCAATATAAAACACAATCACCCACAAACACACATAATATAAATATACCTATTTTAAACCTTATATAATATCTATTATTTATTTTTAATTTTAATTTAATTTCAAATCTCTGTTTTTTAAATTTAATTTATCATCTTATGTTTTTCATATATTTTTAAATGTACTGTGTAAAAATTAAATTGTAGATAAAATGGAGGCCTCAGCACGGGTAAACCACCTAGTGAGGCCAACATTATTGAATTTTACTATTAAATGTAAAAATATTGTATCAATAAATAAAATAAATAAATGATGAGATGATTTCTGTAATTTCTATTTCTGTGGTAGGAGTGAAAATAAATGGAGTATAGTTCAGATGAGCCAGGGATATTTCGTTTGCAAGGTCATGTTCCGAAACATTGTTTCTAGTTAAAATAATATTGGAATGATTAGATCCGACTGAGGTGAAAAATTCATTGAAATGGTCTGCGATTTTAACGGAGTTATTACTTGTATTTGTTAGTGATCGGCCATCAATTTTAATTTTATTGATGTGGGAAGTCGTTTGTCTAGTGTAGGACATAATGTTTGGTACATAATGTCAAATTGTAAAGATTTAAAACAATATTACATGTTAATTAATTTGAATATGAAATACACTAATGGCAAATAGAAAAAAAATGATTTTGAGAAAGATTTTATTATGTATTATTGGTCAAAGTTATGAACATACTTTTTGTTATGTCGCTATGTTGCTTATTGGAACAGACCCCCCACCCAATATACCCAATCGTAGGTTATGTGGCCCATAAAATACTTAACATTACATAGTTTTTAAAGTCTTGTATTTTTGTTAACGTAAAGCTAAATTTTCAATTTTATGTTTCCATTTGAGGTTATTGTCAACTATAACGCAAATTTTTAAATAATTGCAACACACTCGACGGCTTCAATCTTACAGAGACGGTTGTTATTTCCAAAGCTACAGATAATTAGATTATTGGGAGATGGTAAGGTTTTTGGAGTTGTCCTGTAATAGTAGCGTGAATGAATGTCAGGATCTTGGTTTTTGACATATTGAAGGTGATTGTCAAAATAATTCATATTCCCCTCTTTCATTGATGACGCGCGTTTAATTATTTTAGGGATAAACAAGTGATGTTTATAATATTTCTCTCTCTCTCTCTCTCTCCGATGGCGCTTCGCCCATATCGAGCTTTGGCCTCCTGCAACTTTCGCCTCCAACTCCTCCTGTCCTCAGCGGCTGACTTCCACTTTGTTATCTGGAGAAACCGTGCTGTATCTCCCCTTATCGAGTCTTCCCATCTCAGTCTGGGTCTTCCCACATTTCTCCTTTCACCTGGGTTCTTCTTCTTTTTGGGACATGCCCAGCCAATGTCAACCTGAGGAGTCTCATATGGGTTGAGATGTTTGGGGGCCTGATATATATCATACAGTTCTTTGTTGCACCACTGTTCCCCCTCTTTCACATATTCTCCTCAACACTTTTCTTTCAAAGGTATCCAGCATTTCAGTTATCTTCGCCGTCAGTGTCAGAGCCTCCCATCGACGCTACGTGACTTAAACACTGGCAGCAAAGAAAAGTATGTTTTGTTGGCTGCTGTGATTCTCCTTCTGATTTCTGCTGGATCCTCATTGTTCTCTGACTGGAGCCCAGGTAGGTGAATTGATCGACCACTTCAAATGAGTAGTTGTCTTAAAATTGTGCACTACTTTATCTTCTATGTTTAGGGTTTGTATTTGTTAACTTGTCTAGAAAGATTTGAGTTTCTTTATGGACAAAACTATATTTCCCAGCCTTGACAAAGTAAAGACAAAGGAACTAGGTCGCCACCTAGATGGGTAGCGTTAAGAGGCAGTTTAAGGTAGGGGCCATATAAGGGGATTTAATAATGCGGGTCAAGTTTTAATTATATAAACTGTAGTTTTAGCTGTAAACAAATAATTGTTTAAAAATGGTGAACAGTAATGCGTATCACACTTAACTATCTTAAAACTTAGGAATGGGAAAGCATGTGACGTCTTAGAGATCGTTTTTCAGAACATGAATATTCACAATTGGAACATGAATAAGGTTTTTCTCCAGTATGGGTACGCATGTGAAGTTTTAGAGTTCCCGTTTGAGAACATGAATAGCTGCAGACGGAACATGAATAAGGTTTTTCTCCAGTATGGATACGCATGTGAAGTTTTAAATATCCCTTTCTAGAACATGAATAGCTGCAGTAGGAACATGAATTAGGTTTTTCTCCAGTATGGGTAAGCATGTGACGTTTTAAAGTTCCTCTTTGAGAACATGAATAGCTGCAGACGGAACATGAATAAGGTTTTTCTCCAGTATGGGTTATCATGTGAAGTTTTAAATTTCTCCTTCTAAAACATGAATAGCTGCAATCGGAACATGAAAAAGGTTTCTCTCCAGTATGGGTAAGCATGTGACGTTTTAAAGTTCCCCCTTGAGAACATGAATAGCTGCAGACGGAACATGAATACGGTTTTTCTCCAGTATGGGTTACCATGTGATGTTTTAAATTTCCCCTTAGAGAACATGAATAGCTGCAATCGGAACATGAATAAGGTTTTTCTCCAGTATGGGTACGCATGTGAAGTTTTAAAGTTCTTCTTCGAGAACATGAATAGCTGCAGACGGAACATGAATAAGGTTTTTCTCCAGTATGGGTAAGCATGTGAAGTTTTAAAGTTCCCCTTTTAGAACATGAATAGCGGCAAAAGGAACATGAATACGGTTTTTCTCCGGTATGGGTACGCATGTGAAATTTTAAAGTTCCCATTCGAGAAAATAAATAGCCGCAGACGGAACATGAATAAGGTTTTTCTCCAGTATGGGTAAGCATGTGAAGTTTTAAAGATCCCCTTTGAGAACATGAATAGCTGCAGACGGAACATGAATAAGGTTTTTCTCCAGTATGGGTAACAATGTGAGCTTTAAAATGTCCCTTATGAGCACTTGAATAGCTGCAAAAAGAACAATGATATATATTTTTTCCAAAATATGTCAGCATGGGCACTTTTAAAATTCCCGTGAGAGAAGATGAATAGTTACAGTCGGAAGACGAGAAAGGTTTATTTCCAGTAAGGGTGTTTACAGACTGTTCTAAGCAGTCTTTTTTTACGTCCAGCAGGTCTATGTCTATTTCAGAAAAAGGAATCCCCCCTCCATCTTCTTTTCGGTGTTCTGCCTGGATTGAATTAGCCTCCATATTAATGCTGTCTGAAATAACAAAAGAGCATTACGATGATATGCAGACACTTGCTGAATGTCACATAAAAAATATATTTGTTGATGTTATTTTTATGCTTATGTGAATTTGTTTTTGTGTTAGGCAATATTATTTAACTAAGCTTCTCAGCTTACAAACTGCTTGCAAAAGTTTAGTTATAATAATTAAAATATTTTTTCACATTAACTATATTTCATCTATATATTAAGAATCACAAACTACAAACCAAAGAGACTACCAAACGATTAAAAAATGAATACAGTAATAAAAAAAAATTAATAGATTGTTAAGGCTGGTGAAGTTTTAATAATTTTTTAATATCGGGTTCAAATTTTGTCATATTAGCCGAAAATCGCCACGCGGTCTACAGTCGGTTCCAATTCTTAGAAATTGAATTTGCTTCTGAACTGAACCTACGCTAAGCCAAATACGTTTGGTATACATTTCTTAATTGCACTTTTCATTTTTATTTAGTTGAGAGTTCCATCAGTTCTTCTAAATTTGATATTATTCTGGAATCGCTCCTTAAAATCAGCAAGCAGAGCTTCCAAGTGTTGGCAGTAAGTAAGCAATTCTTCCTATTTTATAGAAGTGAATGTGGTAAAGTGGCTGAATTCACCTTTAGCTATTAATTCAAGTCATCGCCTTGCATGCAATTTTAGTTCATTAAAGATTTTAAACAGATTTGTCAAATAAACGATGTCGTTTTTGGATGTAATCAGGTTTGTGCTCAGATTTTTGCCACTGTTTGTTTTCAAGGAATTCAAGTACGGATTCGAATAATAATAATAAATTATAAGAACGATTCAGACTTTTTGAAGTAGAGACCGTGAAAAGAATTATTATAGTGATAAAATATGGTGAGGCAACAGCTTGAGGAGCTAGGAACAATTTGCGGCCATCATAAATAAAACAATTTCTTAATTTACCTGTAAAACAATATAACAAAAGTTCAATAAAAATAACAGATGGACTACAAAAGGGAAGGAGAACACAAGCAGCTGTTCTGACTGCGTCGTCTGAAACTCCTTTGTAATATACGTAATGCAACTCACTAGTTGACTGAACACTCTCAGCATACTGCAAACATTCCTTCTTTACATTCGGAAGGTGGATGTCTATATCCATATACGGCATTTCACCTGCGCCTTCTTCCTGGGACCCTGGTTCCGTCTTGATGGAAACACTCTCTGGGTTGGGAAGATCCATGGCACTGCTGTGATAGAGTTCAATTATGTGATGGTAATTGGTCTTAGCTGAAAAAAAAGTATAACTGTTACAAAACGTAAGTCTTATTAATAAATTCTTTTGAAATTTTATACCCCTGGTAAAAAAACATTAATGTATGATAAACGGTTGTTTAACAGTAGTGTAAAATTTAAAATACGTTTATCAGTAAAGGTCTATTATGACTTAAATAATAATAGTGGTTGATACAAAGTTATTTGTTTAATGTTTTATGTTATTAACTTTTTAATTGAATGTTATTGTCACTAAAATATATTATTAACTTTACTGTGTAAAATAAAAGTAAGAAAATAAAAGGAAAAAAGGAAAAATATAAAAAGTAACCAATACGACTATGTAATAATATGATATTATATTATATATTCATGTTATTTTCTGGATGTAATAAATATGTAATAATTTAAAAAAAAAAAATGTAATTAAAAATGATGTCACAAAGTGATTTTGCGAAGTTTGAAGTGTATTAGTATTCTTGAAGTAATAAGTCCAATTTGATTGCTTATAAAAGAAGTTGAAAACGATTATGGGGCCAACAGACCTAGCTATAAAAGCAGAAGCGTTATTTGGCTTGGCCTATTTCAGCATATCATAATATTAATAATAATTGGATAATTTGTATAGCGCCGTTTTTGTGAGAAATCACCTCAAGGGCGCTGAACAATTTAAAATATAATTCTTAGGCTATATTTAAGTTTATTATTTACAATTGTATACAGAAACATACTTACCTGGTCGGTCACTTCCGATAAACACACTTTAATAAGAAAGTTTATGCTTGGAGAAGATACCAATTTGCACGCGGAGGACATTATATTGAAAACACTGGACTTTGCATGATTTTACATTTACTGACCCCATCACTTTTGGTATTCACTTATAAGAAGTATAATGCCAAAGGTGAGTTAATACTTACTTTGAAAGACTTGAGAATTTAATGATTCTTTACGACTGGAGAATTTTCATCAAGTGACCATTATAAAAGCTTACAAAAAAGAATTAGCTCATATTTTCACAATTAGTTATTTACAATGTCACGGGCTGTGAATGTGAAAGTGAGAAGGTTTTGACTTTATGGATAAGACAGTCCGAACAGATGAGTTTTAAGTTTAGCTCTAAATTCGGCCGAGTCTGTAATCATTCTTAACTCATGTGGCAGCCTATTCCATGCTTTAGGTCCCGACACTCCGAAAGCGCGCTCACCGAACTTAGTGTCTGGTGTGCGCTTTGGTTCCTTCAACCTTCCGATTGCTGATGATGCTGCTGACCTGAGGGTTAATTGTCGAGAATTGGAATTTTCAGGAATACACAGTTCCGATAAGTAAGCCGGAGCCATTGCGTTAAGCGACTTAAATACCATCCAGCAGAGCTTGAACTGGATTCTTTCAGGACATTTGAGCCAGTGAAGATTTTTGAGATGTTCTGAAATATGGGAATATTTAGATACGCCGGTGATAAGTCTTGCCGCAGCGTTGAAAACGGATTGTAGTTTGTTTATTTGATATTTTGGGAGACTTGCATATATACCGTTGCAATAATCTAGACGTGAAACAACATACGAATTGACTAGTAATTTAGTCGCCTCTGTTGGCAGGTTTCTTCGCACTGCTTTAATTTGCCTCAATTGAAAGAACCCCGTGCTTACGGTTCTGTTCACTTGAGTTTTCAGGGAAAAATCAGCGTCGAGATTAACACCCAGTAGTTTTATACATGTCTTTGGACTGATGTCACTTCCTGAAATGGTTATTGGGGAGTTATCAATGTTACGCTGACGTCTGCTGGTGGCGGTCCAGAGAAACTCAGTCTTTGAAGGATTCAGTTTCAATCTATTTGAGGTCATCCAGCGGGTGATTGCTTCTAGACACTCAATTATACGAGTTTTAAGATTGTCTATTTCCTCTGGTAAGCAGTAAAAGTAGACTTGCTGGTCATCAGCGTAGCAGTGAGATAGAAGACCAAATGATTCGATTATTTTAGCGACATCATTTGTGAAGAGGATGAAGAGAAGTGGGCCCAGAACAGACCCTTGGGGTACTCCTGATGAAAGGTTTGCATTGTTAAGTGTCCGATGACACCGTGTGGACTGTAAAACTAAATTATGTGAAGCGAGTTGCGAGTGTATAAGATTGTGTTTTTAAATCGACAAGGGGGGAAGGAAACGATAGGAATGGCCCTTACCTTGATGATGAGGTGACAGCTCCCAGTTCTTCTTTACGATCACTTTCCAATGATGATGACCCGATGGTCTTCACGACAATTATAATATATTTATATTATTGTTATTTGCGAGATTTGCGAAATGCTTGTACAAGCTTGGTCGAATTTTCAAAGATGACAACTGAATGTTTTTATTCAAAAAAAGGAAGTGCAAAAGTGTTCTTTTTTCAAGTGTTTTAAATCATCTTCTTTGCTTCTTGGGTAAGGGCCTTGATGTGAAAGGAAGGGAATCACAAGGAAGGAATATTTGGTAAGGAACATGGGTATAATGGATTAATGTCCTAAAGTTATTTCAACACTAAACATTCCGCCGGCCTTGAGAAAATGTGATAATTTTCTCAATAATTGTGCATCAACGACACGAAAGAAAAAGAAAGCAAAAAAGATAACGACAACAAACAAAATTAAATGGTAGAATTAATAACGAAATTAAAATTATAAACTAAGCAAAACAGATATTTAATCGATAGGTAGTCGATACAGTTTTACCACGGGACGTTTAAAAACAACCCGGGGAGTACATACCGAAACGACAAGGATAATTCCATCAGCGCCGGGAAATAGTTCAACGACTCGTCCGACGGGCCATCGCATGTGGGCTGATTGCGAATCATCAATCATAACTAGGTCGTCAACTTTCAAATTAGGGTTTGTCGTAGCCCACTTGTTTCTTTGTTGAAGAGTGTGTAGATATTTCTTCCGCCAACGATTCCAAAAATGTTGAGACATTTGTTTCAATAGTTGCCAACGCGATAAACGGTTCATTGGTACATCCACAAAATCTTCTTCAAGAACAGAAATGAGGGGAGCCCCAATCAAAAAATGGGCAAGAGTTAACGGGTCCATTTCGGATGGATCCGGCGACAGCGCTCCAATGGGTCGCGAATTTAAAATTGCTTCGACACGAGTCAGAACTGTGGTTAGTTCTTCGAAGGTGAGGATTTGATCTCCCACAACCCTTTTCAAATGGTGTTTGGTTGACTTAATTCCAGCCTCCGACAATCCGTTGAAATGAGGTGCGGAGGGAGGATTAAAGTGCCAGGTAATTGAACGAGCGACAGTTGCATCCACAAGTTTGTCGTTGTTTTTGGGTGCATTTATGAATTTAGGGTTATTTTTAAAACAAACAATGCATTTGCTCAGACGATGTCGAATAATAGGATGGCGAGCATTTTCCGAAATTTGTGCGTAACGAATACGTCCACCGACTCTCAATATTCCATTTTCGTCGATAAATGGAGCGAGTTTTTGAAGTTGTGTCGAACAGACATGATGCGACTGTATACTGTCTATATCTTGTTGAAAATACATAGTTTGAACAAGCTTAATGTAACATGTCAAAGATAAATTATTTTCTTTTAAAGAGAGTGGGGAAAATACGTTGAAAGTGCCAATTGATTTCGAACGTAATTTATTAATAAATCGACGACACCAAGGTATAACACGTAATAATTTCGATAATGATAAAAATTTCAGTAGAAACTCTTCGTCACAAGTTGACACATTCGTTACGAATGAGATCAAGTTTTTCGATTTGTATTCTGGTAGTTGTTCTGCGGGAATAGTTTGAGGTTTAACTAGTAACCATTCTTCCAAAGGTGATGATAGAAAGTTAGGTCCGTACCACCACAACGATGCGTCAGCGATTTCATTTGGAAAAACTCCTCGTGATCCCAAGTCCGCGGGATTATCTTGCGAGGAAATATGATACCAATGTTCATACGGTATAAGTTCAATTATAGCTTTAACATGATTTGCTATAAAAGTTTGCAAAAGAAACGAAGGTGTCTTCAACCATGCCAATACAATGGTCGAATCCGTGAAAGCGATGATTCTTTCTATTTGAAGTATATCTTTGTATACCTCTTTACAATAAGTCAACAAATTTGCCAATAAAACTGCTCCAAGCAACTCCAATCGTGGGATAGATGTCACTTTGATGGGTGCAACCCTTGACTTAGCCAACAAAATATGGCTCGATATTTCTTTGTTGTTAATTACAACTAAATATACAATTCCACAATATCCTCTTTCAGAGGCATCTGAAAATCCAACAAGTATACAACGACTTTGTGGACATGTTGTAACATAGCGATCAATTCTTAGATTGGCGAGGGATGGAAGTTCTGTTATGTAAAATGTTAAAGGATGACTAGGCGATTCTCGCCACAAAATATTTTGGAAACGGCGAGAGTTCTTATCCATTAATATTTGTCTATACATTTGATGTATGTCAGCGGTAAATACGATTTTGTGTATTCGAAAATTACACATCAATTCGACGACGTCCTTTTGTAATTTGGGACCGACCAAAAGTATGTCGTTCAATGACATACCCGATGACATTTTAGTACTTGCATCAAAAACAACCCTTAAGCGAGTGGTAGAACTCGTCTCCTTTATTATTCCATGATGAGGTATGAAGTAATTACCAACAATTGGCGATTGAGATGGTATTTCCATCATGTGTCCTAACGATAAGTATTCTCTCATGAACGAAATATATTGGGATTTGAAATCAGGATTTCGATCCAGTCTCCTTTCTAAATGCGTGAGACGTGACAATGCTGTGTCATATGATTTTCCCAACTTCTCCGGGGTTTCCTTAAATGGTAATGATACAACATATCTACCATCTTTGTTACGGTAGGTATTTTCAACATATAATTGTTCACAACGAAGTTCATCAGGCGATTGAATTTTCTTCAAAAGAGGAACGTTTTCGATTTCCCAGAAACATTTAAGTTTTTCATCTATTGATTCCTCCATTGAAGTGAAAAATGAGTTAATAGAATGATTTGATGGTTTGACATTTCCCATCAAAACCCAACCTAATTTGGTTTCAATGGCTACAGGTTCATTTTGATTGCCAATTAATTTACCTGAGCACAATAGCGTCGCAAAGATATCACTTCCAAATAGGATATCAATTTCTGAAGGTATGTAGAATGTAGGGTCTCCCAATTGGAGTCCTGCGATGTGTGACCACTCATGCTCGACGATACGAGATGACTGGATATTTGAACAAATGTTATTCAAAATAAGGAAATCTGTCGTAATACCAGATTCTTTCGAGGCGACGGGACGAAATTGTGTTTTTATTAATCCGTTGGAATTAATTGTAGGAATATTGCCAATACGTAGTGACTGCTTCTTTTGACGAGGCAAACCTAAGCGTTTGACGCAATTCTCCGAAATGAAATTAGCCTGGCTGGCGCTATCGAGCAAAACTCTAGCCTTTTTGAAAACGCCATTTTTGTCCAATATTTCAACATAGGCTGTAGATAACAACACCGATGTGTTAGTTTTATTGTAAACCGTTGTCAAAGCAATTGGTTCCGACGAATTTTCTTGAGGTTCTGGATTTTCCAACATTTTCTTTGGAAAATGCAACAGGGTATGATGTCTTGCTTGACAATGCTTGCAAGAAAAGCGAGATTGACAATTTTTCGCATTATGTCTCCCTTGGACCAAACAATTAAGGCATAGATTATGTTCTTTTACGAATGAGTATCTATCCTTTGCAGAAAGGTTTAAAAATTTGTCACATTTATGAAGAGCATGTGGCGATTTGCAAGCAAGACACTTGATTTCAATATTCGATACAAACGAATTAACATTACTATTATTGCTCGAACGACTTTTAAAATTATAGGCCTTCGATGGAACTTTATTAACATTTTCCTTTTGTGTCATATGTTCCGGAATAATACCTGACGTCATTTCCTTAGCTAAGCATTGTCCCTCCAAAAACTGCAATAGTAGATCGAATGAAGGAATTTTTTCCGACTTATGTTGTAACTCAAAATCAATACGCAATTCTTTTGGTAATTTGCGTAGAACAATATGTAACAATATGAAACTCCATTCACGTACCGGAAAATTTAAAACTTCCAAAGCGGCAATGTTTTCTTTCAGCATTGAAATAAATTGCCTCAAATTGTCATGAGCCTTTACGGGCTGGGATGACAAAATTACCTCCACGTGTATATCAGCCATTAGGCGTACATTATCATACCTCGTCTTTAGAATATGATAAGCAATAAAGTAATTTCCTTCCGAAATCGGCAAATGTTTCACGCATATTAATGCCTCACCAGTGAGACTAGTTAATAAATATTGCATTTTTTTAACGGAATTTAATGAATTATTTGAATGAATTAACGAGTCAAAAGTGTTAATAAAATTCATCCATTCTGTTGAAATTCCAGAAAAGACTATCAAATTCAACTTAGGTAACGAAACATTAGTCAAATTAGAGTTCATTGTTTTATTGTCGATTGCAACTGTTGACTTTTCAGGAAACAGTTGGTTAAAATATGATTGTATTTCGTAATACATATTTTGTATCTCCGAATATTTCGATTGTAATACCGTTACATCAGCCTCATCCTTTTTTGTAGCTTCCAGAGATATATGAGCCTGAATAAAGTTTTCTCGTACAGTTACGAGATCTGTGTAACGTATTTTAAAAGCGTCTTTGTCAAACAAATTCGTTGTTTGAATTGCTTTCAAAGCAGACGCACGAATACTCTCCATATCCAGAACTGACAATCTATATTTAATAGAATTGGATGCCATTTTTGAATATTTAAAACCAAAAAATATTCAAACCAAACAAAAAAACAATAACAAAACTGCGTAAAAACGGTCACTTTTTACAGCACCTTGACAACGAAATCATTAACAAACTTCACTGCGCATCTATGGAAGCAGAGCTCTACGTTACCATCAGTTACCATTAACAGGGCTCTACGTTACCGACGCGACGCGTGTAACCGCTCTCAAACTGATGCCTACTTATCGAATGCTACCGAAATTACAAACAAATCATTTCAATATGATTACCTAATTAATTATTAATATTTATGCGTAATAATGAATTATTGTTGAAATAGCTTTACGACAGGAATGGAATTAAAGGGATGCGAGTTTAAAAACACAATCATTTGAATTGAAACGATATTCAATTTGGCGAATTTTTTGCTAAAAAACAACAATATGTAATTTAGCGGGAATGTGATTTATATCCGGCTACAAGGATCAAAATGTTAAGTGTCCGATGACACCGTGTGGACTGTAAAACTAAATTATGTGAAGCGAGTTGCGAGTGTATAAGATTGTGTTTTTAAATCGACAATGGGGGAAGGAAACGATAGGAATGGCCCTTACCTTGATGATGAAGTGACAGCTCCCAGTTCTTCTTTACGATCACTTTCCAATGATGATGACCCGATGGTCTTCACGACAATTATAATATATTTATATTATTGTTATTTGCGAGATTTGCGAAATGCTTGTACAAGCTTGGTCGAATTTTCAAAGATGACAACTGAATGTTTTTATTCAAAAAAAGGAAGTGCAAAAGTGTTCTTTTTTCAAGTGTTTTAAATCATCTTCTTTTCTTCTTGGGTAAGGGCCTTGATGTGAAAGGAAGGGAATCACAAGGAAGGAATATTTGGTAAGGAACATGGGTATAATGGATTAATGTCCTAAAGTTATTTCAACACTAAACATGCATATTTTGATTGTTTTTTCCCCACCTTAACGGCTTGTACACGGTTGCCCAAGTAAGATGTCAGCCAGCTTTTAACGTCGCAGTTTAAACCAAAGGATTCTTCTAATCGTTTAATAAGAAGATCGTGGTCAATCGTGTCAAAAGCGGCACTCATGTCCAAGACTGAAAGGAGCACCAGTTTACCCGACTCGATAGCAAGAGTTATATCCGACAAAACACGTAGTAATCCAGTTTCCGTTGAGTGAAACCTCCTTTTTTTTTTTTTTTTTTTTAATATTTTATTTACAAATGAAAATCATAAGTCTTTAATAATTACATAATTCTTTGGCTAATTACAATAAAAATAGTTTTTTTTAAAAATCTACCCAATTCAATAAAGAAAAACATTTCTCGTGTTTGAATTGGGGAGTAGTGCCTCCTATATGCCGATTGGTATTTAGTTAGCAATTCATTTGAATTTAAGTGACATATTATCTGTGCAGCAGTGATTCTTTCTAAGATTTTCGATATTAATGGCAGATTTGAAACTGGTCGGTAATTTGAGAGATCTTCAGCGTCCAATTGCGGTTTTTTTATTAATGGAGTTACGACAGCTGATTTAAGAGGTTTTGGAAAATCACCCATGCTAAGTGACTTATTGAAGAGATGAGCTAGAAAGGGAGATATTTCATTGCAGCACTTTTTTAGTAACCACGTTGGAATAGGGTCGAGTGAACACTGCTTGTTCGGTGAAGTAAGTATTAACTTCCTTACTTCTTCGGGGGATGTAGGTTTGAAGGCAGAAAAGTTTCCGCTACTGCATGTAGTGAAAGACGGTGGTGGGGCGGAGGCTGTTAGAGCACGTATTGATTCAATTTTATGAAGAAAAAAGTTGGAGAATATTTCCGGGGCTATGTCGGTTGTATTTTGTGCACGGACATCGGCAACGACCGTCTTAATCGAGTTCCAAAGACTTCGTGGGTTTTGACGCTCTGAATCGATCCTACTTATCCAATATTTGGACCTTTTCGAATATCGCTCGTCATACATTCCCATTGGGAATGTACGGAAACCGATATGCCGAAATACGCCAAACTTAATAACGCTTGGGCTTTTATAGCTAGGTCTGTTGGCCCCATTACTGATGGAGAAATCGTTTAACCTTTGGCGGTTGAAGCGCTGCGCAGTTGCGATAATTTTTTTCACGAAAAAGGTTTTATAGAAAATATTATTTTTTTAATTACTAAATCACTCAGCGATAATCGATTGAATTTGCCAATAAAATAGTGACCGCTCAGTTAAGGACTTGGCATAAACAACTGCGATGTTTGCTTCACTAATGTCATCCACAGATTTTAAACACTAAAAAGATGTTTTTATTAATTATATTTTTATTATTATGAATCTTCGTCTTACTTAGTCAATATAACAAGAACCTACTTACGAGCAATGCGAAGGGGGGCAGTCAATTTCAAAATGATGAAACGTCACTAGGAAAATTGAAGCACATATTTGAAAAAAAGCTTTCCTATAAAATTCCGATGGTTACTGAAATAGTCTCAAGGAATATAAATATAACACAATTATTGTTTAGTTTATACGATATTACTTTAGAAGGGCGGAGCAACAATCACTGCGTTGTAAGGTTTTAGGAAGCAAATTAGCAAAGGACTAATGAGAATACAGAATAATCCATAGATAAATGACAGTAAAAGATTTTAATGATAGTACTAGCAATACCTCCTAAAATACGGAAATAACTCTCGGAATAATTCAATAATAACTAAACGGTACTCACATTGGCTACTTACTCACAGGTAGCTTTTCAATAATCACTTGGAATTGAAGATTCGAGCTTACAATAAACTCGACCGTGAAGCGGCTTGCACTTTTGACATCCAGGCCATAGATATATGTGCTAAAATAGATAGTGAGTTTATGACATTTCCATTAAGGTAGAGCGTGAATCATATGACAGATGTCATACTCTGTTGATGGTTTTTATAAGTACGGTATCCTAAGACGAGCTTAAAGCCAGTGACACACACAGCGTTAAAAGCGCTAGCGTTATTTGGCTTGGCCTATTTCAGCATATCCCTCGCCATAGATTACCATTGTAAATGTATGGCGAGCGATGTGGTAAAATAGGTCAAGCCAAATAACGCCGGCGCGTTTAACGCTGTGTTTGTCCCTGGCTTAATCCACCAGTGTAGCTTCCTTATGTTGATTTCGAAAGAATGGCAATGATTTTGCTTTGGGAAGAATGTATTCGTGCATTTGAGCAGGGTTGAGCCGAGATTTCGGCTCAGCAGTTGATTATTAGGATTGGACACAACGGCTGTTAGTATATCCCTCCAAAAAAGTTCCGAATTTTTACTCCAGCTTCTTCTTCCCACACACTCTACATCACGACTCCAGATACTAATATCTACAGCCTGTATGTCGGACGAATATCGACAGCTCATATGTTGGACAAATATCTATGACCTTCAGAGTGAAGACTAATATCTACAGAGCTAAGGTCGGATTAATATCTATGAGGGTCCCAGTGGTGACGAATATCTATGGAGCGTTGGTGGCGCTAATATCTACAGAGGGCAGCTGAGCAAGAGGTTGTACGGAAAAGCATAAATTACTTCAATTACGTAAAGGCTTGAACGTTTAAAGTACGTACATGAAGTTTTTGCATAACATTACGTATTTTGCTGTAATATTGAAATTGGCATAGCGCCTGCTCGCGTCAAGGCAAGAAAAACATCCCAGTTTTCGAGTAGTTTAGCGGCTACGCTAGGTTTGTGTAACATGGTTTGTGATACAAACGAAAGTTCTTTAAACTGCAAACGCAATATTACGTTATGCCAATGCGCTATACATAATTGCAAATCCAACCTCTGACAGTACTGTAGATATTCGTCCACATCACCTGTTCCGTAGATATTAGTCAGCAGTTTGAGCTGTAGATATTCGTCCTCACTTTCGTTCCCATAGATATTGTTCCAACATACCTCCTATAGATATTAGTCCACACATGGATTCTCATAGATATTAGTCCGATTTGTTCAGTTTTTGAAATTTATAGAGGCGTCTACTAATAGTTAAATATTAGTAGACGCCTCCGCCCAAACTACCCGTACCAGACCAAGGAGTTTATTTGTTTACTTGTCGAGAAGCTATTGTTGAGAGAGAAATAAAACCTAAAAAACAGGCTATTAATTTTAATTTGAAAAGGGGAATTTGCCATTACTGACATCTATGGATAATTCTTCCAATTAATTTCTAGTTTTCATAAAAAGACATACAAATCCATTTGGAGAGGTGTGAGGCCTCGCAACCATTCAATCTAAACAATTCATTTATATACAATTATACAGAAACTATGTCCGTGTTCTGAGTGCAAAGTATAATTTCTCTCTGAATAAAATTCTAGCGAGGTGAAATAATACTTTCCCACTTTAACGTTTAATAGGAACGCAAGCCTTAAGTTCGATTTCAGGTAGATTTATCTGAAAAAATATCCACGATGGGATAAGTTTATATGTCAAGTTTTTCACTACTTTGACCTTACTCGACGCATAATATTTACACCGAGTCATATGCTTACATCAGTACCTTTTTTTTGGACACTATGGATAGCAGGTTAACTATTGACAACTAGCAAGTAAACTAAGTAATTCTTCAACATAGGTGGGAGGGCCTGAATGTATTACAGGAATCACAATTGATTTTGAACACTTTATTTTACCTTTTTGAATGCTAAATTATTTATTTGCTAGTTGTGAATCGCTCACGTGCATTGTGCAGGCTTTTCAATGAAGACAGTGAGTGATTCATTATCTGCAGCGTCCGAATCTTTCGCGGACCGGCATAAAATCTCCGCTAACCGGTAACGGTCCGCGAACCATGGGTTGGGAAACACTGCTTCAGACCCCACGACTGAAGTAAAACTTCTTTATGGCTGAACCAGACGGTTCACTAATCGTTCATTTCTGTATTTCATTCGGCCTATTTTACTCGGAATGACACGTCTGAACATAAAATGAAACGAAACTGCCGATTACTGCCGAATGAAATCTTGATGTGAACCGATCCAAGTGTCAGTTTGGTGAAAAAGAAGATCATCATATCATGGACCAAATAACTGAAAAGAAGAACTGAGAAGATATTGAAAACAGATCACTTTGGATGAAATAGTCGTAGAAGCGAATGCACTGGAAGCCATAGATCGTCAATTAGGAAATTTTGGTACGAAACCAGTGGAAAGTCAGTCCATCAACAGAATAGGTAGAGAGACACGGAAGGGGAAGCCTAATAACATATTGGAATGTAGTTGATGTGGATGTTCCAGACATTTAGCCCGTGACAATAACTGCCCGGCAAAAGGAAAGGCTCGCCTTAAATGTGGCATCTTAGGCCACTTCAGAAATCAATGTCGGACAAGACAAACTCAAAAGAGGAAACTGGAAGAATTACTGAAAATTAATAACTGGATCTCGCCTATAGTCACAGGGCTAAAAGACGGAGGGGATATCCGATTAAGTGTCGATATGCCTCGAGCAAACGCGGCCATACAACGTGAAAATCATCCACTGCCAACGATGGAAGAACTGTTGCCAAAATCTTTAGTTAGCTGGACATACGAGATGCGTTCCATCGTATCGAACTTTGTCCAGACTCAAGACATATAACGACCTCCAATAACAGCAAAGGATTGTATCATTACAAAAGTATGATGTTTGGTATCTCGTCTGCGCCGGAGATTTTCCAGAAAATACAAGAACGAATTCTTTTAGGTTGCGAAGAAGTCATCAACTTTATAAATGACATCTCGACGTTTGGCAAAGACGTATAAGAACACGATTTAAGGCTTAAGAAAAGTTATGACAGTGTTAGGGATGACAAATGCATTTTGAAATGAAGAAAGTCCACTTCCTAGGGAACTGTCAGAACAGGGAATTAAACCAATAGACAAGTAAATCTTGACTATAAAGGGATTTAGAGCCCCGACAAATATCTCTGAACTGCAGAGCTCTATGGGCTTAGTGAATTACGTGGGAAAATGGATAAGTACCTCATTTAGCAACGGTAACAGAACCCCTCAAGCAACTGCAATGGAAAAGAACGGGAAGAAACACGGATATTCAAGATGAATGGGGCGACGCCCGAAAGATCGCATTTAATGATCTCAAATCGTGAAGGTACCAAATATAGGTTACTACAATCCTACAAAGTCCAGGTGAAATATAGCCCGGGGGAAAACCAACATAGCCGATCCACTATCGAGACTCTGTGAAGTGGCAACAAACCTAACGGCTTTATTTGAAGACCACGTTCAAGCGGTTACCGAATCTGCACGGCCAGTAGCCATCCCATTGCAAGAGATCACTGAGAGTTCCCTTGGAGATGCAGAGATACAGAAGGTTGGTTAGGGCCTTTACGATGGAAACTGGGAAGAAACGGTTAAAGCCTACAAACTTTTCCGGAATGAATTATGCTTTCATGGCGATATTCTCCTCAGGGGGATGAAAATGGTAATCCCTATCAAATTACCACCACTGTAGAAGGCCACCGGGGATAGTCATGATGACGTTCAGATTGAGGACTAAGGTATGGTGGCCTAAGCGCCACAAACCCATTAAAAAGAAGAGACTTACCTTCCGAACCATGGGTTGACATAGCAATTGACCTCATGGGCCACTTACCCAGTGGAGATTACTTCCTGGTAGTCGTGGATTATTACACCAGATATAAAGAAGAATATAATATACTAGAAGCCTGTTTATCGTACTCTCACAGAGAACAACAGATAGGAAATAAGAGAGTGTTCATTGTTTATATTTGTGTAAATTAGTATGTATATAAAAATGTATGTACTTGTGTATGTGTATATGTATGTACATACACATATATGCATGTGAATGCGTACAAATATATAGTTATAAGTTTTCATATATGTAAGTGTGCATCTAATCACACACGCATGCATGCATATAAAACAAGAATTAAAATATGTGTTAAATCTATATTCCTCATCTTTTCTCTTTCATACTTTTTATCTTCTCTCTTTTGTATTTTATACTTTCTAGACGACTTTAAGAGTTTCTGTGCAGAGAGGAACATACGACTCTAAAATACCATTCCCTACTGGCCGCAACAAAACGGAGAGGTGGAGCGCCAGAATAGGGACAGACGAAAACGCCTAAAGATTTCTCAAGTAGAGGAAAAGAACTAGAAAAAGGCTCTTCGTGGGTACATGGTGATGTACAACACACAGTTACAAAAAGCATAAAACACCTGCAAAACTGTTCTTTAGACGACAATTTCGAGACAAGCTGCCTATGATTTAGGACATGGCGCATCTCTCAGATGACCTTGAAAAGAGGGATAGAGATAAAGAACTAAAATGAAATAGAGAAGGAATATGCGGACATGAAGAGAAGAGCTACTGATTGTGAATTGGAAGTTGGAAATAATGTATACTTACGTCAAAAACAAAACAAGCTGAGCTTAAACTACGAACCCGAAACACATACCGTAAAAGCGAACACAGGTGGAGACGAAAGTCTTCGGAATGATGAAACTGGTCAACGAATCTTTATATTTTAAAAAATAATTACATTACTACATGGTTGCATAAACCAGTGAAGTTTCCGCATAAAATTCATTTATTAAACAGAAAAACATAAAGTGGTAGTAAAAGAAAAATTAAAAAATAACAATAGAGCAGTACCATACAGCAACAGTACCATAAAACATATAGAAGAGATAATATAGAATTCAACTATGTACCTATAAAACTAATATATTTTCACATCAGTATATAATGTTCAAGGTTAAACATGACAAAGAAAAATAAAAGAAAAAAAACAATATTAGAGGAATGAGAAAATAACGGTACGCAAAAAATGGTACGCAGCAGGGGTTGAGGATTCATAATAAAGATCAAGATCTTTTTCCAGTATGGATAAGCATGTGACGTTTTAAACTTCCATTTTGAATACATGAATAGCTGCAATCGGAACAAGCATTAGGCTTCTCTCCGGTATGGGTAAGCAAGTGCAATTTTAAATTTCCCTTTAGTGGACATAAATAGTCACAGTAGAAACATTTATAAGATTTTTCTCCCGTATGCCTAATCATGTGAACTTTTAAAGATCGCCTCACAGAACACGAATAGCTACAGTCGGAGCATGAAAAATGTTTTTTTCTCCTTTCTCCTGTATGGGTAAGAAAGTGACGTTTTAAATGTCCCTTATCAGAACATGAATAACTGCAGTAGGAACATGAAAAAGGTTTTTCACCTGTATGCGTAAGCATGTGACGTTTTAAATTTTTCTTTATTGTACTTGAATAGTTGCAGTCAAAACATTTATAAGGTTTTTCTCCAGTATGGGTAAGCATGTGACGATTAAAATTATCCTTTCGAAAACTTGAATAATTGCAATCGGAACATGAATTAAGTCTTTCTCCAGTATGGGTAAACATGTGAGCCTTTAATTTTCCCTTTAGAGAAAATGAAAGGCTGCACAAAGAACATGAAAAACGTTTCTTTTCAGTATGGCTGGTACTTTCAGTGTGCTCTGAGCATTCCTTTTTAACATCCAGCAGGTCTATGTCTATTTCTGTATAAGGAATTCCTCCTCCATCATCTTCTCGGGGTTCTGACTTAATGGGAACAGTCTCCACATCAATACTACCTGGAAACACGGAACGATAATATAACATAACATAAATTATAACACATTGAAAATTACGATCATTGATGCTATTTTTATGCTTATTTATATATGTTGTTGACATCTGCAAAGTAAAATAGTTACCATTATGATTATAGAGGTCATTGAGTATCCACGAAGAATGGAAATTTATGTTAAGAGACTTTATAACAATTTTCAGTTATAAAAATTATACGAGACGTCCGATGTAATTTTTGTAATAATCTAGTTTATTTAAAGCAATCGAATAATGAATTCCGGAATCAATGTTATACGCCATCATACATATTTATTGAGTTCTTGGAGTAAAGAACCTATGATTATTTACTTAAGTATGCAACTTACTATTTGGCTCAACACTCTCAGTATACTGCAAACATTCCTTTTTTACATCCGGAAGGAGGATGTCTATATTGTCTATATCCATATACGGCATTTCACCTGCGCCTTCTTCCTGGGACCCTGGTTCCGTCTTGATGGAAACACTCTCTGGGTTGGGAAGATCCATGGCACTGCTGTGATAGCGTCTTGTTATGTGATGGTAATTGGTCTCAGCTCGCAATAAAGTACAACTGTAACCAAAAATGTATTAATTAGATTGTTTACAAAGCCCCAATAAGTTAGCTTAAATATTTACACAGATGGAGGTTAAAGCTCCATTGAGGTGATTATTTTCATGGAAATAGCGCTATAGAAATGATGAATTAATTATTTAAATTGGCACTTATTATTAATGGAACAGAAGAGCTCAGCCAAGGACTTGACCGCAATAACAATGTTTACTTCTCAAATATCACATACAGAATCAATTATTGTTAAATGGTACACTCCACATTTAGCGAAGGACTGTCAATATGACGTTGGTGTAGTTAGGTATGGGTCGAACTAGTTATCGCATCTATGAAGTAAATATTAATATCGGAAATTAAATACAAAATTCCAAAAAAATATATTGGTTTATGGATGAAAAAATAAAACACAATTGACGACGTTATTATAAAGAAATTAACTAAAAGGAACCAGTTAAAATCTTTCTCTAATGGTGAATATTGAATGAACTAACTAACCGCTTAGTTATAATTCGTGACAGCGGCCGTAAATCAACAATGAACAAACTCATGTACTCTCGTCTGTCACGTGTTAACCTGGGTGGTGTTGGGTAACTCAATATGTTATATCGGGAATGTTGTCAAAACTGATCGATCAAGTTTTAAGCGAAATATTTTAACAATAAACAAGGTCTTAGCATCACTGTCAATATAGCATTAGAATCTACTTACGCACAACATTCCAGTGTTGAAGAAACGTCACTAGAAAAGCAGGTGCTTTTGAAATAAAAAAAAACTTCGCTAAAAATGTAATGGTTATCGAAATAGTCTACAGTAGTATAAATTTAACACAATTATTTTGTAGTTTATACGATATTTCTTAAAAATGCGGAGCAATAATCATTTCGTCGTAAAGTTTTCAGTAGCAAATTAGCAAAGGACGGATAATATTGACATATCCATAGACATATCCATAGACAACGGACAGGTAAAGAAAATTATCACAAAAGTAAGCACAGGTAGCGATGGGCACAATCGATGAATAATCGATTATTTACTCGATCTTTTTTACCATCGAATGATTTCGATTCATTTCCATAGAAAAATCGATTCTCGCTTCTCGATGTCAAATTCATTCGAATGCACAGTCCGAGAGAATCGGTTTGAAACGTCATCGAACTTGGAATCGATTCTCGCTTCTCGATGTCAAAATTCTTTCGAATGCACGGCCGAGACAAACGGTTTGAAACGTCATCGAACTTGAAATCGATTCTCGCTTCTCGATGTCAGAATCCATTCGAATGCACAGTCCGAGACAATCGGTTTTAAACGTCATCGAACTTGGAATCGATTCTCGCTTCTCGATGTCAGAATTCGAATGCATAGTCTTGAAACGTC
The DNA here is from genome assembly GCA_951813805.1 of Limnephilus auricula. NCBI lineage: Eukaryota > Metazoa > Arthropoda > Insecta > Trichoptera > Limnephilidae > Limnephilus > Limnephilus auricula. The sequence continues at coordinate 1,520,612 of OX638416.1, forward strand.
ATCGAAAGTGATTTTGCTTGTCAAACGAAATATTTTATAGGTACATGTTATAATCAACCTGATGTGTGAATTTTATATTATGAATGAATACTTTTAGGTAACGATTTACGTTTTCAGTATAGTTTATACGTAAAAGATTGCGATGGTGATAGCTTTCAACAATTTAAAAATGTTTAGTATGAGGTTATGTATCATCTATTTGGGTATTGTATATTTAATTTAAAATAAAACAATAACTTAGTATATACCATTTTTATATTTAATGCCGACCGGGTTTCGCTAAAACCGTAGTTTCTTCAGGGCAGTAAATAATACTCTACTAAAATCAGCAAGTAGGTAATATGTTTTCATATCTGCTTTATATGACCAAATATATTTAATTTATTTGAAATTAACAGGTGTTTCTTAGTTTGTAATAAAAATGAAACGATTTCTATAGTAAGAAAACTTTATTTAATGATAAACTACAAATATAAAAATATAAATACAAATAATTGCATACGAAAAGGTGTCCATAACCTACATGTTATTTAGAGGTTATTTTTTAACAAAAACGACATAAAATTATTATCTTCGTATTAAACACAGACACACTGTCAATATTATTAATGGGAATTTGTACCAACCGGCTAAACTAAATATCTTATTAGTAATTTTATTGTTGTGAGATGCCCACATATTTGAAATTCGTGGAAAATGGAATAACACTAATGTTGCCATCAAACAAAAAGGAATTTGCCAATTTGCCATTGCCAGAAAATAAAAACGGTGATTGAATTATTGTTGCAGTACTTACTTACTAATGTTGCGTTATTTAAACATGTTATTTAGAGATTGTTTTTGATCAAAAATGTCATATAATTATAATTATTTTCATATTATTAAACATACATAAATATTTTTAATGGAAATTTTTACCAATGGGCTAAACTAAGTAGCTTAACAATAATTGTTATGTTGTGAAATGCATACCAAAAAACAACAAATAAAATTACAACAAACAATAAGCGTTGCCATACATGATGCACCATAATAATTTTCGACTTCCTACCACCCCCCCCCCCCCCCCGTCACAGACAAAAATCCTGCCCCTGACCGTAGCTATTGCTCCCGAACTCCGAGCAAAAAATCGATTAATCATTCGATTATTGTGATGTCTCGATTAAAAAAAATCGATTATATAAAAGTTTTGATCATTCCCATCGCTAAGCACAGGTCGATTTCTGTTTTAAGGTAGCGACCATGTAACTAAAATGGTAGGGAAGCGGCATGCTGTTTTGTATCGTACGGGAACCGATGTGGCTAGGGCAGCTTGTAGGAGCGGGGTATTGTGGCCAGCGTGCGGGGGGAGGGCGGCGGTTTAGAGATAAGGGCCGGACTTTGAATGGGAATAATTATTTTATTTATTTTTTATTTAAAAAACGTTTGTTTTTTATATCACATTTTGGACATAAAATATAATATCCCATTATGCAACCGATTTGGGCCGTCAGGCCGGACTGTGAATGGGAATAATTATTTTATTTATTTTTGATTAAAACACGTTTGTTTTTTATATCACATTTTGGACATAAATTATAATATCTCATTACGCAACGTATTATTAGCTGAACAAAAAATAGTGGTAAAAATTGAAAAAAGGATAAAGTTGTAGTACTCCGCTTACTTTTGTATGGATTTGATATTTTCGAAATTTTGGTTCAATCTACATAAATACGCGTGAATTACTTAGTTTATCCAAACTAAGAACCTAATAAACTATTTTGTGCACGTAAATAGTTGTTTCTTGTAGTAATTGCTGAAATGAAGTGTAAAAGCTTAAAACTTAACGTGAGTGAAATAATGTTACACAAAATGCATATTTTTTCGTATTCTACTCAGTACTATGAATACTCACTTTTCGTAATAATAAAGCTTAATTTAACTATTTAAATAAGAAGTATTCCGTATTAACCAGTAAGCGGAGTAGGACATATTTAATGAAAAAAGTAATGAGGAAAGGATAGTAACAAAAGACTTAAGTATTATTTAATTTTTTATTGTACCCTCTACATATTATTTTTAGTTACCTTAATCTCTCTCTCTGGTTTCAATCCTGGGATTGGTTTGCAGCAATTTCCTTTAGTTTCTTCTTCCATTCTTCCCTATCTTGTGCGGCTCTTTTGAATTCTGCATATGATGAGCAGCGCATGTCCACCAGCAGGTCCTCCAGGTACTCTCGGCGTGGGCGTCCCCTGGAGTTTGTCCCCTCGGTCATACCCTCCATTATGGCATGCAAGAGGCCTTCTTGTCGTATTATATGGCCGATCCATCTTGCACGCCTTTCGGACAAGGTCTTGAGCAGGTGCCTTCCTCCTTCGATTCTTTGGAGAACCTCTTCATTTGTAATGTGGTCTCTCCAGGAAATTCCTAATAGTCTTCTACAGGACCACATCTCAAAAGCCTCTAGTCTCCGTTTATCTCTTTCGGATAGGCACCATGTTTCGCAGCCGTACGTCAAGATACTCCATACATAGGTCTTGATGAGGAGTATTCTCAGTTTTAGGTCTATATTATTCGATTCTATTATTTTCGACCTTTTATTGAATGCAAGCCTAGCCTGGTGTATACGGCTGTTGACCTCGCTCTTAGACCGACCGTCCCATGTTATTTTGCTCCCGAGGTAGACAAACTCCTTGGTGTTCTTTAGTGGAACTCCTGACATCTCTACTCTCATCTGATGTTGCGTTCGGCATACAGTCAGCAGTTTTGTTTTGTCTTTATTTATCTTCATGTTGTAGTTGTTTTGAAGAATGCTTTGCATGATTGTTAAGGCCTCTTGCAGTTCTACTTCGCTTTCAGCAAGCATAGCAATATCGTCAGCAAACCTTATCATATCCACCTTTTGTCCGTGTATCTTTACACCTTCTCTGTGACTCATTCTCTCTCTCAAGTCATCAATCGCACTCTGTATATAGGCGTTAAAAAGAACAGGTGACAGAGAGCATCCCTGTCTCACCCCTTGTTTTATACTGGCTTCCTTTGTACCATTTTCACATCTAATTATAGCGGCCTCATTCTTGTATAGCTCCTGGATTATTCGTCTATCTCTATATTTGATATCAATTCTCTTCAGAATTTCGAAGAGCCTTTTCCATTCTACTTTGTCGAAAGCCTTCTCCAGGTCTATGAATGCAATGAATGTGTTTTGGTTTCTTTTTATTCTTTTTTCTAGCAGTATGCGTAGCGACAATATTGCTTCTCTGGTTCCTACACCTCTTCTAAATCCTAGCCTAATATCCCATGCCTCAAAAATATTAGTCAATATTTTTGAGGCATGGGATATTAGGCTAAGAGTTCTGTGTTTAATCTACCAGCACGTAACTTTTTTTGCGAAATCAAGATTATGATTGATTTGTATAGCCTTATAGTCGAAATACATCGGCCTCACTCTTCACGGAATGTATATATCTTGAAAAGTGCAAGAAGTGGGTAAAAAAACAATGTTATGAGCTTGCTGTAACTCACATCGCCATTTCTTGGTGCTAACATTGCATAACTCATCAGTTTAAAATGGTTTTTAATTTTTTTTTATAAACATTAAAAAACGATAATATTTTTTTTTATTATTTATTAAACGTTAGTTTTTTTACACATTTAATTTAACCAAGAGATTTGCAGTGCATAATTTAGTGCATTATTATATTCTTTCCCGATGTAAGTTTTTTTTTTTTAATGACAATACAAATTAAAATTAAAATACAATATTAAGTAAATTAAGAATACAAAGTGAAGTATTTTATCCTCAGTCCTATTCAGGTATTCCTGTTCCGAGGTGGACTGCAGGTTGTTGTATGGTGTTAATCATGATTTCCTCATCATTGTTGTTGTTTTTTTTTGGTTTCCACGAAATATAAATAAATAAAGCAAAAAGTGTGTATGTTTATTATCAGACCTGTAGGTTGCGTTGGGGTTACTTAATAATTTTAATTAGTTCCTCATCTTTATGTTTAGTTAGCCATAATTTGATGTATTTTTTAAACTTTTATGCTACCCCCCCTTCGCCGTAAACAGGAGAGGGGATCATTTGAATACACGGAGCATGCACGGAGCCGTAGACATACATATTATAGTGTATCTAAAAGCTTCCTGCTTGTAGACATAGATGGCAGTCCTAAGAGCTCTCCGTAGATTCCACCAGATGACAGGTAGGTCAGTACCTGTGGGAACGAAGAGAGGGTTAAACAGCTCTGAGAGAGCGTTCACTGGAACACTCGATTAGATTCCATTTAGCCAGCTTATAGTTAGGTCGATCAACGAGATCTACATTGTAAACCGCGAAGTGTATAATAAACGCAGATAATAACGAAGTATCTATTATTCCTCAAAGTAATCCAATTCAAAGTATTGGAGAATCTGTTAGTGTATGTAATAAATAACAGAATGCCACACATATCCAGTGCAAATAAATGATATTCACTCGACCGCTTCCGAATTCAACTGACCCTTTCTCCTGCCGTAGGAAGAAATATTTTATAACGTAGTGAGTCAGTAGAAAAGATACTTTACAACACAGTATCTTTTTATGTGAGTTTCGAGTCTGTACCGTTCTTGAATAATCTGAATTTTTGTATAGCATCCCCAATCAGGGTTTGTAGTAGAAGAAGAAAGCGGGGCAGGAAGGAGGATGGCGAAGAATAATTTTCAGAACTTCTACTCTTGATAATAATGGAAAACCCCACGGGTTACTGTTGCCAATTATTAACAGATCGCTGCCCTAGTGCTTGTATGTTCAATAGACCATTTGCAAATTTTACAGGGGACGTTTGTTTTTGTTTTTTTAATGAAATATATATGTGTTTTTATTTTTTTTTCATTATCAGTAGTGTTTGTTAGAAAAAACACAAAGTGGGCCATTTTTAAAACTTTTTAAAGTTTTCATCGAAAAATGTTATATTTATAAAATTATATGGTTATTTCCAATAATATAATTAAAAAGCCTATTTTGTCACCTTTCGAAAACAGTTTATAGTTTTCGGATACGTTTACAAATATTCCATTTATTTGGATTTTATCTCAGAGCGGGAATATTTTTAGCCTCTGACAAAAATCGCCAAATTTTTGAAGGGATAAGAAAATTAAAAGATCGATTTGGGTTCGTAATCGGATCACTAGATGAACAAACATTGGAGCAAGAAATCATTAGTTGGTAGAAATGCGAGATGTCAACGGATATAAAAATCATTTACGAATGCTTCAGCAGACATTTGACGAGCTACTCTCTAAAATTGCATACAAAAACGAGATACTCATATGCGGAATGCTATTCCGAACTGGGATCGGATTGAAATGAGCATGCTGATAAGCCAGCCTGTTTACACATACTTAGAGGCTTCCCCTTCCATACGATAATCCAATGAGCATGCTCACAAATCAAACGGCTGTCGATTTGAGAGCATGCTCTTTTGGCATATGAGCATGCTCATTACTAGCAACGTCACTGACACACATGCTACTAGTTAGCAATTGCTACTAGGTAGCATGCTCTTTGGCTTCAAATGAACATGTGTGTCCGTAGCTTATCGTTTTCGATATGACTTATGTTGTAACCAATATTACCACAAAATTATTACCTTTTGGATCGAGCCCATTTAGCACGCGATCTGTCTCTCTTACACTTGGATGAATGGGTAGGTCGTCTTGTTGCAACATCATTCAATATAATATATGTTAGTATAGTTAGAAATACGATATTTTGTGGTGTCTCAAGAGAGGTCAGTTCAGTATTATTTTAGTAGAGTACCATCAATCTTCGTTCGTGTCTCATGTAGGTTGATAACCAAAGGCATCTCATAGTCGAGCCGACAACTAAAATACCGTTTTCGGTATGACTTGTGTTGTAACCAATATTGCAACTGAATTATAACCTTTTGGGTTTAGCCCATTTAACACGCGCTCTGTCTCACTTACACATGGCTGGCATCGTATAACACCATTGGTAGTACATAGTTAATAGTTAGGTATACGAAGCTTTGTGGTATCTCTACAGGGGTCATTTCAGTATTATTTGGAAGCGTACCATCTATCGTCGTTCATGTCAATGTATGAACGGTTACGATAACCTGATGATGGTGAAACACAGTTTTGTATTGGAAATGTACTTTATGTAATTTATTTCCGCACGCCGGGTTCGAACCCGCGACCTCCCGATTGGGAGTCAAGTGTCTTACCACTCGACCACGGATGACCATACTGAATGGGATCTGGAAATTATTTAACTCTTTTGTAAAGATATTGTAGTTAATATTTTGTTCATTGGCTTATATTAATTTATTGTAGGTAAAAATATTAACATTGTGCATAAAAACTGAAAAATTAAAAAAAAATCAAAGTAAACAATAAAATATTATTTGCAACGCCCAATTTGAGGCGTGTGACTGTGACCGCCGGCCGCCTTGCATCATGTCAGCCCTAGAGTAACACTTTTTTTTTTATTTATTTATTAAGCAGAAAATACAGATACATATGTCAATTCATAATTTAATCACTAAACGGCGTTATAAAATATTTTTCTTTTTATCCATCACGTTAATATCGGCCTTGCATTCCTTCCGGATCTCATCAATTTAACACCGTCATACCTATAATATACTTTTATGGTTTTAGAACACATACGTCTCAGGGATCTCATTTATGCAGCATTAGGTCGACTTTCATTCTTCTTCTGCCAGTTATATGTCTCAATGCCATACGTTAGCACTGCATTGTTGTTAAGCATGTGAACTTTTAAATGTACCCTTTGAGAACATAAATAGTAGCAGACGGAACACGAATAAGGTATTTCTCCGGTATAGGTAAGCAGGTGCTGTTATAAATTTCCCTTTCGAGATGTAATAGTTAGATGTAACATTAATAAGATTTTTCTCCGGTACGGGAAATGATGTGACGTTTTAAAGTTCCCCTGTGAAAACTTGAGTAGCTGCAGTCGGAACATGAATATATTTTTCACTACCATGGGTAAGCATGTGACGTTTTAAATTTCCGTTTCGAGAAAATGAAAAGTTACACTTAGAACATAAATAAGATTTTTCTCCAGTGTGGGTCAACATGTGAAGTTTTAAAGTTCCTACTAGAGAACATGAATAGCTGCAGTCGGAACATGCATAAGGCTTCTCTCCAGTATGGGTACGCATGTGAAGTTTTAAACTTCCCTTTCGAGAACACAAAAAGCTGCAGTCGGAACACGAAAAAGGTTTTTCGCCAGTATGAGTGAGCATGTGAAGTTTTAAAGTTCTCCTCTGAGAACATGAATAGTTACACACGGAACATGAAAAAGGTTTTTCTCCAGTATGAGTAAGCATGTGTCGTTTTAAATTTCCCTCTCGAGAACATGAATAGTTACACGCGGAACATGAAAAAGGTTTTTCTCCAGTATGTGTAACCATGTGGCGTTTTAAATATACCCTTTGAGAAAATGAAAAATTGCAATCGGAACAAGCAAAAGGTTTCTGTCCAGTATGGACGCGTAAGTGCCGTGACAACATTGACTTGCTGCGGGCGAAGTAGTTACAATGGGAACATGAATTAGGTTTTCCTCCATGACGCGTCTTCAGGTCTGATATTAAGTCTGAAAAAGATGAAGCTCAATTACTACATTTCTATAACGAAAACAAAAAATTGCTAATGTATCAATAATAAAAATAAATACTTAAAAATAATTGAGTTGAGAATGATAACAGAAAATAATTAATATATTCCTTCTATTCCTAGTCTTTTATCATATACGGCATTTCACCTGCGCCTTCTTTCTGGGACCCTGGATCCGTCATGATGGAAACACTCTCTGGGTTGGGAAGATCCATGGCACTGCTGTGATAGCGCCCTTTTATGTGACGGTAAATGGTCTCAGTTCACAACAAAGTATAACTGTAACAAAACAATAAACAATTAATCCATTTGATTGTTCATAAAGTGGCTTCAAATAGATTACAGATGGAAAAAAATATAAATTCTTGGCGGCGGACGCAATAAACGTCCGCTTTAACCGATGAAACGACAGAAAACCTCACGTAAGGTCACTCCAGCGCATTGGCGACCTTCCTCTGCTTCTCCTGCGAAACGTTTTGCCCATCAAAACTTGACCATAAATAACCTAACCTAACTTTCATAACTTTAATCACACCAGTATCGCTTGCATTATCTTCCTTGGTAAATCGTGTATTCAATACTAGACCATATAGAATTGTTCTTAATATTAATTATTTGCATCAGTTATTTTAATTTTTGATGATTGTAAAAGAAAGAAAGATTTTTTCAAATTACACTTTAGATTTACTTAATTTGAACCCAAGTGTAATTTCAATAAATTGTTTATTATAAAAAGCTACTATTTATATCCTGGGGAATAGAAAGTATTACAATAAGGTGAAATTCGAATTATTTTTTGTATGGGACGACGCGATGTATTAATGTTTTACAATAATTTCTATCCATACTATGTCATTCTGCATTCAATTATATAACATTTATTTTTCATGTATTGAATTACACTACCCCTTCAGACAATCTGAAATAAACTATTATTTAAATTATTATTATTTTGCTTTTTTGGTATTCCTAATATTTTGTATTAAATATAAAAAAGCTTCAGGCAAATTTTTTAACATTAATGGGCCGACTGACAAGGCAACTCACATCAAACATATACTTATAACACAATAGCGATCGCCATACAATCTCATTCAGACCCGCCAGACGTAAAAAGATCATGTGTCATAAGCGCGGTTTGAATCTTCGCTAATCGGCGTTATTTTACGTAACCGCTTCCGTCGCGATATTAGAAAAGTTATGCGACCCTTCGCCGTAAACAGGAGAGGGGGTCATTTTGAATACACGGAGCCGTCAAGTTGACATAACCCAGTACAAAGAAATGATATTCCCTCGACCGCTTCCGAATTCAACGAACCCCCTCTCCTGCCGTAGGAAGAAATCTTTTATAACGTAGTGTGTCAGTAGAAAAGATACTTTATAATATAGTATCTTTTATGTGAGCTTCTAGTCTGTACCGTGCTAAGACATTTGTGTATTTTTTAAGAATAAAAACACTATTTATGTAAAAAAAAGTTTGCCTAAAAAATACTAAAAACAAAAAAAAATATCCCGGAAACTAACGTAACAAAATGCCAGAATAGCGGTAAACCGTTAAAACAGAAAAATTTTACTTCACGTAATTGTAATTTTAAAGGTAGTCTTTTCCATTCCCCCTCTTATAGTAATTGGTGAATCAGAGTATAATTAAAGAAAATATATATTAGCGTGGCCAGCAATCCCATGAGATTAGCAAATTACCATATCAAAGTCACACCCCAGGTTGGGGCACCATGCATACATTTATAGAAAGCCGTACATAACCTCAATTAAGTGGCGAACAAAATATGGAAAACGACCGATGACATTATCTGCTATACTGAAATAATTCTCGGAATGATTCCATAAGAACTATAGAGTACTCTCATTAGCTACTTACTCATAGTAAATCTCTTAAAATTTATTTGCAGAATTAAATTTATAATAAATCGGGCTTCAAGGCTTCTTGTTCATTTGACAGCTAATCCATAGATAACTTGCCTGTTAGATGGTCAGTTTATCAAATGTGCGTTTGTGGTAGGTACTAGCGATGGGCACAATCGATGAATAATCGATTATTTACTCGATCTTTTTTACCATCGAATGATTTCGATTCATTTCCATAGAAAAATCGATTCTCGCTTCTCGATGTCAAATTCATTCGAATGCCAGTCCGAGACAATCGGTTTGAGACGTCATCGAAAGTCTTTGCTGTGATTGGTCAGAATTAATCGAAGTGAGATAAGCGTTGTCATTGGTTAGAAATAATCGAAATGTTAAACCGAGAGAATCGGGTTTGAAACGTCATCGAACTTGAAATCGATTCTCGCTTCTCGATGTCAGAATCCATTCGAATGCACCGTCCGAGACAATCGGTTTTAAACGTCATCGAACTTGGAATCGATTCTCGCTTCTCGATGTCAGAATTCGAATGCATAGTCTTGAAACGTCATCGAAAGTGATTTTGCTTGACAAACTAAATATTTTATAGGTACATGTTATAAACAACCTGATGTGTGAATTTTAAATTATGAATGAATACTTTTAGGTAAGGATTTAGGTTTTCAGTATAGTTTATACGTAAAAGATTGCGATGGTGATAGCTTTCAACAATTTACAAATGTTTATTATAAGGTTATGTATCATTTATTTGGGTATTGTATATTTAATTTAAAATAAAACAAAAACTTAGTATATACCATTTTTATATTTAATGCCGACCGGGTTTCGCTAAAACCGTAGTTTCTTCAGGGCAGTAAATAATACTCTGCTAAAATCAGCAAGTAATATGTTTTCATATGGACATATATGACCAAATATATTCAATTTATTTGAAATTAACAGGTGTTTCTTAGTTTGTAATAAAAATGAAACGATTTATATAGTAAGAAAACTTTATTTATATATTTAATGATAATCTGTTTAATAATTTGCATACGAAAAGGTGTCCATAACCTACATGTTATTTAGAGGTTATTTTTTTTAACAAAAACGACATAAAATTATTATCTTCGTGTTAAACACAGACACGCTGTCAATATTATTAATGGGAATTTGTACCCACCGGCTAAACTAAATATCTTATTAGTAATTTTATTGTTGTGAGATGCCCACATATTTGAAATTCGTGGAAAAAAGGAATAACACTAATGTTGCCATCAAACAAAAAGGAATTTGCCAATTTTCCATTGCCAGGAAAGAAAAACGGTGATTAAAATGTTGTTGCAGTACTTACTTACTAATGTTGCGTTATTTAAACATGTTAATAATTAGAGATTGTTTTTGAACAAAAATGTCACATAATTATAATTATTGACATATTATTAAACATACATAAATATTTTTAATGGAAATTTTTACCAACGGGCTAAACTAAGTAGCTTAACAATAATTGTTATTTTATGAAATGCATACCAAAAAACAAAAAATAAAATTACAACAAAAAATAAGCGTTGCCATACATGATGCACCATAATAATTTTCGGCTTCCTGCCCCCCCCCCTTCCCCGCCGTTTGATTGACGCTTAACGCAAATGTCATAAACTGACCATCTAATTCAGCACACATATTTACGGCCTGCCTGTCGAGAAAACAGCACTCGGGTGACGACATGTGAACCCCTGGATTTATGTGAAATAATGAGCTGAGGATAGGTATTGTATTGTAGGCATACAGTTCTTCTTTCGTATGGTGGGGGGTCAGAGGGAAACATCTAGGTCTGCGAGCCAGTCCAGGGTCTCAGGCGTCGCCCTGTGGACCTCATCAATCCCGCTGGGGAATGAATGGAGCGGGCGTTCGTTGACCACATGTACGGTGGTACATGTGCCGCATTCACACATCGCCGACTCATCTAATAACACACTTAAACTAACACCAAATGACATAATATTAAGTGTTCAAAAAGTTTTAACGAAAATGATGATTCACTGAAAACTATGTATTCAATTGTTTTAAAAATTTTCGACATTTTTTTTTCAAATTAATATTTAAAATACACTTTCAGCAAAATTCTTTTATTTGGGTTTAGAATATAAACATAATTCATTATCTGCTGTAAGCAGTGTTTGGTTGCTTTTAGTTTCGTTTGATTATAATGGTTCCATTAAAAAAATACATTACACATCTGATATAACCACTGGAGCGACAAAGCAATTGAAATACATTTTTTTTGATTGCTAAAGGAAATTTTTCCGCCCACATTAAAAAAATCATACCTCCGAATTTGTTTTTGGAAAAATACAAACTGATTATAGTTCTATGTAGCCAATGAATTCCCCTATCATTTGTCTATTATCACATATTTGTAGGACTTATAAAAAAAATGTAATTAAATCTCTAAACTTAAAACATTTTAAAGTATCTTGATAATATTTATTTTGATATATTTTAAACGTACAATATATTATAAAATCGTTTTAATAATTTTTTTTTTTTTGAAAATTAGCCACATTTTGGCAACAAAGCAATCCGACGTTTTGGAAATAGTGCCATAATGTGGCAAAAAGCGCTCAAGTGGTTAAACTGTAATGATACCACGGTTTAAAGAAAACACGAAAAGTGATTCCGTATGTGGTTTTGCAAATTTCCTTTTCACAATTATAATAGTTGCATTCAGATCACGAATAAGCTTTCTTTCTTGTATGTGTCAACGTATGACCTTTTAAAGAACCTTTTTGAGAACATGAATAGCTGCAGAAGGAACATAAAAAAGGTTTTTCTCCAGTATGGGTACGCATGTGCTGCTTTAAGGCTCCACTTTGAGCAAATGAATAGCTGCAGTACGGACATGTAAAAGGTTTTTCTCCAGTATGCGTACGCAAGTGAACCTTTAAACTTCCCTTTCGAAATGACGAGTAGCTGCACACGCAACATGAATAAGGATGCTTCTTCTCGTCCGATATTGAGTCTGAAAAAGATGGCGGATAAAGCTCGATAAAGGCCCGTTTATAATAGGAATAAGAGATAAGAATAGGCCGTTGCCATAATCCGTAATCCGTAATATTTTAGATCGTCGTTTATAATTGGAATAGGAATAAGCCCAGTGAATTGTCTATGACGCTGTCTCTTTACTGTCATTTGTATATGTCAAATGACGAAATTGTATCTAAGAAATCAATTCCGAGTCATTTATATTCATTATTATATATTAGATCACTTTTGTCTTCAGCAAATATATGTAAAATGCGATAAAATATCCAAACTCCGCGTAAATATTTGTTCAATACCATAGAGTATCGATTGAAAATACATGCATCTTAGCAGATATCTAAGCTTTCCGTAATCTATAACCGTAAAAGATAAAATTGAACCATCTTTTCGGTTATGGAAAAAAATAACAGATTATTGCCATCTATTATAAACGGATACACAGGTTTCCTATCTTCCAACTTCTACGGCCTAGGGCTTATCGAATACGGATTACAGACTATTCCTATTATAAACGGGGCTTTAGTGTCTATAAGAAAAAACAATATTATTAAAACATTTTAGACAAAAGAAAATTTACCTGCAGTCTGTGAAATTCTTTCAGAGTGCTCTAAGCATTTCTTTTTAACATCCAGCTGGTCTATGTCTATTTCCGTATAAGGAACCCCCCCTCCATCTTCTCGGGGTTCTTTCTTGATAGTAACAGTTTCCACACTACTGCTACCTAGAACAAAAAAAAAACAATACTTTGATATGTCAATAGCTTTGAAATTATTGCGAGAATGATTTCCTTGCGACGCACATTAGCCTGAATTATCAATTTACGACGCCAAAAATATTTTTATTTGGAATTGTAATCAGAAATGGGTATGAAAAGATTATCTAAGAAAATCTTACAAAAAATAGCTTATTAGAGTTAGTTAGGGTCAGGTGGTCGTAGCATTCTAATTTAAAAAAATATAAATTAAGTATTTAGTATTGAATTATTTATGTATTTTGAATTAGTGATACAGGTAGATAAAGCATATATTTAGTATTAAACTGTAAAATGACGATAATTTGTAAAATTGTTCATTTTTAAATATTAAAAGTATGTTGTTATTTTCTCTTAACCCTTATTTCCTTTAGATCGGGGTCAAAGAATGTAGAAGGTTGACATACACTTATAAGGGATATTTTTGAACTAGTAAAATAATTTGGAACTCCATGGAAATTTTTTATAAACTCTAGTTGAAGGAAACATTTTAATCTATTTCTAAAAAAAAATAGTATTTTAAAAAACATATATAAGACTGTTTGTTGTCTTTAGGTTTTAAATGACAAATAAAACAATATGTTGCTCTGGAGTATAAAGAAACGACAATTTAAGTTTATTTGCCATATAGAGGTTGTTTTTATAATGTTTTTAAAAATATCAGCCATATAACATAGTGTAACCAAAGTAATGATACTTGATAAAAACAAGAGAATAAAATAAAATTCATAATTCAAATATAAAGGAATCCTTGATATTAGTAGGTAGGTACTCTAATTCCTTTACACATATATTAAATCTATATTACGTTAAATATGTAATATTAAAAATAATTACATATTAATTGTATATATCTGAAGCTTTAATATCCACGTTGAAAACATTCTGATTTTTTAATAGGGAAAACAGGATGAGCGTAGAAACTCAGTCAATGAATCAGGTGCAAATGATAAATATTGGCGGCACGATATATATTACAACTTTGCGCACATGCGCAGTCTATTGGGTCGCATTTACAAAATAGAATTGGTTTGTTTTCATTGAAAACAATGCTTTTTCCTATTTTTGGCGCCGTAATTCCCATTGGCAGTCCTTGTGAGTGACAACCGAAGCTTTTTTGTGATAATATACGTAATGCAACTCACTAGTTGACTGAACACTCTCAGCATACTGCAAACATTCCTTCTTTACATCCGGAAGGTGGATGTCTATATCCATATACGGCATTTCATCTGCGCCTTCTTCCTGGGACCCTGGTTCCGACTTGATGGATACACTCTCTGTGTTGGGAAGATCCATGGCACTGCTGCGATAGTGATGGTAATTGGTCCCAGCTAACAATAAAATATAAATGTAACAACACAATTATTAATTAGTGCGATGTGATTTGTTATAAATGAGCTTCAAATAGAGTATAGCTAAAAAATTGTAAACATCTGTTGGTTGAAGGGCCGTTGAGTTGATTGATTTCACGAAATCTAATTAACTATACGACTTTACAATAACCGGCTGCTTTTATCAATAAAACGATATAAAATTGACGGCTCATAACAAACTCATTTACTCTCGTCTGTCACGTGTTAACCTGGTTAGTGTTGGGTAGCTCAATATGTTATATCGCGATTGTTGTCAAAACTGATCAATCAAAAGTTAAGCGAAATATTCTTACAATAATGGAGAAGTAGAATAATAATGAATTTTTGTACAACTTTGCATTGTGTAATGAATGGTATGGATATTAGAGAGACGGCATGTGAAGTGTGCCCGCGCGCTCCAAGTGTGCCTTTTCGAGAAGTTTACCCAAACGGCTTACATTGGCTGCTGGTTATTGGCCGTTTAATACGTTCCGACATTTTTACGACAGCGGCCATTTTACATGGTGACAGCCAATGTCAACCGTGTGGGTAGAATTCTCGAAAAGGCACACTTGGAGCGCGCGGGCACACTTCACATGCCGTATCTCTAATATCCATACTCTTAGGTTTTTCTTATAGATAAATAAATAAATAAAATCAACAAGTGCCAATAATTATTAACCCGCCAATGGTAAATTTGACTTTGATCAATTGTGACGCCAGTCTCACACACCGGGGTTTTCAACTGAAGATTTTCGAAACGTGTTACTAATAGTTAATTTGTTTTCAAAATGCTCTTTGACAACAAAACAATTATATTTAATCAGTTTTAGCTCTTTTATTTCAATATTAAAGTTCACAACCTTTTTTTAGTTAGAGCATTAAAAATAACAATGTTTTTAGTCAAATTTTTAAAATTAAGAAAAAAAATTAAAAATCACATATTCATAAAGGAAAATAACATTTTTTAGTGTTTCGACATTCGGAACTTTTACAAAATAAACCAAAATTAGTATCCTTGCAAACAAAAAATAATAAAAAAAAATACATCTCAAAAACTAAATTTTCTTCAGGTAAACAGCTGCTGCAATACGGCACTGCGTATTCAAGACAAAAATACATCTCAAAAACTAAATTTTCTTCAGGTAAACAGCTGCTGCAATACGGCACTGCGTATTCAAGACACAAATATTGTTCACACTTATGGCAAGAGTACTTGTTTTATTAATAGTTTCATACTCCGCCTACTGGTTAATACGGAATATTTTTTATTCAAACAGTTAGATTTTGCTTTATTATTACGAAAATTGAGTATTTATGTCGGGGGAGACGAAAAAACATGCATTTTATATTTCAATTTTATAAGATTATTTATGCGAAGTATTTGACAGCCAGTTTGGCCAAGTGAAACGGGACTGATAGCCGGTTCCCACGGGGCGACTTTTGTCGGTCAACTCGACAGTTGAAAGCTAATCGACACGTGTGAACACTTTGTCAACAAAGTTATCAACTTTTTTTGTTGCTAGCGAAAGTTGATAGCCCGTCTACTTTTGTCGTTCAAGTATGACTATCGCCATTTTGGTTTTACTAATCGTTCGAGTTTTACATCGAATCGTCACGTCTGAACACATGTTTCAAGTCGCTTATCATTTTTAGTTACTCGCGGGAAAAATTAAACATCAGGCGTTTCATTTATTCGGTACTATTTCCTACCGTCATGGAATCCGTTTCAACCAAAAAATATCTGAAATGGTCGGACGATTTAATGTTCAGATTTATGGATCTGTACCAAAGCCATCCCTGTCTTTCGGATCAAAAACAAGAAGTATACAAAAATAGAATAATATTTTTGGAATGTAAATAATATTATTTTGAAAAAAATTGTGTTGGATGCGCCTAATTCACTCCTTCTCATGATCCATTTTCTCATCCAAGTACGACGTTTTTTATATTTTTTCATAATCTCCAGCTCCTCTCACAGAACATCAGAAATTAGATAGACGCACGCACTAACAATTTCAGTTGACGCCATTTTGAATGTCAAAATCGGTTCAACATAAATTGAAACGTGGGAACAAAATGTTGCTCAACTTTTTTCGTAAAATAAAAGTTGGTCAACAAAAATCGAAACGTCTGAACGCCCCATTATACAACTTCAATTACTACAATATACAACTATTTACGTGCACAAAATAGGTTATTAGGTTCTTAGGCTGGGTAACCTAAGTAATTCGTGCGTATTTAGATTGAAAAAATCGCAAATATCAAATCCAAAGAAATGGCGGCAAAGGAAATGTTCCGCTCCGTATTATTCGTGTGTATCCGGGTATCGAAATTCGAATTCCGTATTATCCGGTAAGCGGATTAGTAAACATTTTCCCTTGTTTTTTCTGATTTTTTCCCATCAAATATACATATATGTATATGTATATAACACAATAGAATAATAATAAAAAATATAAACTAGGTAAAATTCGCGAATAATAAAAAAATAATCCTAGATTATTTTACTTACATACACGGTGACGCACGGTCTCACGGACCGGTTAGTAAAAAAAAATCAACTGTTCACTAAGCAGTATTGTCATGAACTGATGGTGGGCGACGTGTAATGCGGCAGGTACTCGAAATTGCAACAAAAACAATAACGGAGAATAAAGTTATTCGAATTTTAAAAAAACAGTCCCACAGACATGTCAACAATGGCGGGTTAAGAAACTTAGGTCTTACTTAGAAAATATAGCAAAAACCTTCTTGGAAGTCATTAGAAAAGTAGAACCTCGAATTTAAAACAAAAACTTTGCCATAAAAATGTCGTAGTTATTGAAATAGTGTCAAGTAGCATATATTTTTAACACAATTTTTTTGCAGATTATATGATATGACTTTAGAAAGGAGCAGCGACAATCACTTCGTTGTAAGATTTTAGATTGCAAATTAGCAAAGGATGGAGAAAATCAGAAAATTGACTTATCCATAGATTACTGTCAATTAAAGAAAATTATAACGTAAGTAAGCACCGGACGGTTACTTTTTTTTGTTTTTATTTTGAAATAGCACAATCTGGGCGGTGACCGGTCTACTCAGTGAAAAATTTTTAAGTGAGTGAATATTCAGTACAAACTTTTCCTCACATGATAATTCATCATGTCTCGAAGCATCGAAAACTGATAATTGGGATTTTTAAACGTAGGTCAGGTAAGGTTAGGTTAAATTAAAATCATTAAAAAATAAATCCGAGAACGTGTTTTGTGACGAAAATACCTCAGTTTTTCTATTTATTTAAGCCATTTAAGGTCTTACAAACTAAAATAATTCAGATTTATTTTTACACACTTATTTTTTTAGACATTATTAAAACATCATAAATACTTACGATAAAAAAATACTTGCAAGAAGTACACGATATTTAAAAATTTATCATTGTGCGTTTTGAGCATTTTTATTGCTTACTTGAATGTAGGTATATACTAAAGCAAGTTTATTTAAAAGCAAAGTTAGGTTATGTTTTGGAGTGGGGGGGGGGGTGGAAGGGTACGTTAATGTGAATTATGATACGATCGATTACCATGTGAGGAAGTATCGTGTCTGAATAAATTTACTATGGGATCTCATAGTCCGATTAGACATGGAACCAATCTGGGCATGTTCATGTGATGAAGAGTGTGTGGGGGGAAGAGCTCGGGAAGAAATGTTTAGTTTTTCCAGTCTGCATCTGCACTAATCTCGAGAGGTGTTGGGAAAGTTTGTATGTAGGTACACCAATAGCGCTGACAATCGGTCTCATTGGGATTTACTTTTTATGTATTTTTGGAAGACAGTACAGGGCAAGAGTTCTGGAGGCTTTTACAAAAATTTTAGACCAATCCTCTTTCCTAATGCTGGAAGCTTTGACTAGCTCCCTTGTCTTTAGGTACATTTTGTTGGTGGGATTGTTTTTAATCTTCTTCTAGGTGCCGGCATCGCACGGTAGGTCTTCCATATTTTTAATGTAGTCGACCGTATTGATCACGACAGTGGCATTTCCTTTGTCGGCAGATTGCCTCATTATTTTAGGGCCATAAACTCTCCTTATGTGATGTTGGGGCGAGGTGTTTCAATCCTTTTCAAAATATGACAAGTCTCTTGCCGGAGGTCCTCTGCTTGCACCTCTGACATTGTGTGTACTTCCATCATTGTATGTAGTGCTGTCTCTACACCACACATCACCTACAGGTATCTTGTTGGGGGCCACCGCATAGTTCATCCCCTTAGCAAGCACATAAGTCGCGTCTGGGCTCAACGCAAGGGTCGAAATGTTAATTACAATTTTATTATGATCATATTTCAAAATGACGCCACAAAGTGATTGTGCGAAGTTTGAAGAAAAAAAAATTATTATGATCAAGTTGTTTTTGATCACCTTTTTTGTCTGGATTGAGCCTTTCGAACTTTTGCTTGTGACTTGCATCTGTTTATTGCTTACATCTTTGGGCTGGTTGGTAAGTCATGTTTTCAACTTTCTTCCAGTCGTCTTCAATAAGAATTGCACTCAGGTGCAGGTGTGCACCGCAGAGGTCGCGAGATATTCCATCGAGCTCGCTGCGCATATTGTGAATTCTTTCCCTTAGAAGCGCTGCCTCTGCACTTTGAAACACCCTGTCGGCTTTCCGGGATGTGATTCCATGATTCGAATGTGTACTGGTACGATCGATTCCTCCTTACACCTCTTAAGGAAAGCCAGGCTGCTTAATAGAAGTTTTCTTCGTTTCTTCTTTCAAACAAACGGGTCACCGGTTACTTTAGGTTTGAACCTTGGCTAAATCCAAAACATTTTACATCGCCATCCAAAAAATATTTTTTCGTGTTCCAATTTGGTTAACAGGGATTTAAATTACCACACCAGTAAACAGTACTTTGAATTAATAGTTTATTTCATGTTTTAAATGGTAAACCAATCTACATAATATAGACTACTTCAATCAATCTTTCTACTCAACAAATGCAAAATAATTATTTATACAAAGGGATAACTTACTTCGATAGCCTTCCAGAAGTAAAAAAAATAACAGATTTAGCATTATTCCAGAAAAAGGTCAAACTATTCTTAAGAAAACTGTATGCAATAAAATCCTGTAATCTTAATCCTATAAATCAAACCATAAAATATTTTATAATGTTTCCTTAAGATATTATATTATTTATAGACATAAAAATTATATATTCTTACATAACTCCTACACCAAGCTCAAGAGCCAGTTGTCTTAATTTGTGTAGTAACAAAAAAAATATGTTTTCACATTTTTGTTTTAATTTGTTATTCTATTGTTAAACAATGAATAAAATTGTAAAATTGTCGTCTATAAAAGGTGAAAAAAAAGTATAACATAATTTAGAAAAGAAGAGACATGGAAAGGTTGTCATGAAGTTGAGTTTGCAGCACTATAGTTCGCATAACGAAATCTTTCCGCAACATTAAGACCCTGTATTCCATTTACACAGCGTTCATCCGTCCCCACTTAGAACACTGCATCACGATCTGGACCCTTTTTTACTAAACGTACATTAAAAAAAAAAAAAAAATTAAACACATAAAATAATAAATAAAACTTACACGTCTCAAATTACACCGAATCTTTTAATTACCACAACTTCCACTCCCTTCATACACGACGTTTTATTTTTGACGAAATCATATTATTTAAAATTCTTAATAATGAGCTGGACTCGCCAGAACTAACCAACGTAATACATATTCATATTCCGACAAGATCAACACGGAATTCCAAATTATTTCCTTTGCCACCTGTAGAACCAACTTTAGAAAAAATCAGCAATTTTCGTTTATGTGCACAATATAACACACAATTTCAAAATATAGACATTTTCAGCAATACACAATATGTTATAATAATTGGTCTCAGCTGAAAATAAAGTATAATTGTGACATAACGTAGGCCTTATTAATAAAAGCATTTCAAATTTTGCACAACTGGTAAAAAATCATTACTGTATGGTAAACGGTCGTTTATCAGTTGTGTAATTTTAAAATTTGTTTATGTGCACAATATAACACACAATTACAAAATATAGACATTTTCAGCAATACACTTCACAAATATCGATTAGATATAACATGTACGATCGAAAATTAATACAAGAGTGTGGAATATACACGAAGCATCTATTTTACTAATCCTGTATCCCTCACCTAAAATTAATATTAATTTAATTAATTAAGGGCCCATAATTCGAATCTTGAAGAGGAAAAACACTGGCAATATTTAAGAGTTAATATGAAACCCAAATATGTACAAATATATTGAAGAGCAACGTCAAATAATGATAGAAACCATGGCTCTAACTGTCGAAAAATAATAGTTTTAAGAGAGTGAACAATAATGTGGTTCACACTCAACTGTCTTCAAACATATTATCTTTGGAATGGGAAAGAATATGACGTTTAATAGATCCCAAACTTGTTTTCAAACATGAATATTTGCAGTCGGAACATGAATAATATTTTTCTCCAGTATGGGTTAGCAAGTGAAGTTTTAAATTTCCATTTTGAGAACACGAATAGCTGCAATCGGAACACGAATAAGGTTTTTCTCCAGTATGGGTAAGCGTGTGAAGTTTTAAGATTGCCTTCTGAGAACACGAATAGCTGCAATCGGAACACAAATACGGTTTTTCTCCAGTATGGGTACGCATGTGAAGTTTTAAATTTTCCTTCCGAGAACACGAATAGAATGAGGTTTTTCTCCAGTATGGGTAAGCATGTGACGCTGTAATTTATTTTTTTCCGTACATGAATAGTTGCAGCAGGAGCATGAATAAGGTTTTTCTCCAGTATGGGTACGCATGTGTGTTTTTAATCGTATCTTTGTAGCAAAATAATAGTTGCAGTCCGAACATGTATAAGGCTTTTCTCCAGTGTGGGTGAGAATGTGACGTGTTAAAGTTCCATTTTGAGAACACGAAAAGCTGCAATCGGAACACGAATAAGGTTTTTCTCCAGTATGGGTACGCATGTGAAGTTTTAAATTTCCATTTTGAGAACACGAAAAGCTGCAATCGGAACACGAATAAGGTTTTTCTCCAGTATGGGTACGCATGTGAAGTTTTAAATTTTCCTTCCGAGAACACGAATAGCTGCAATCGGAACACGAATAAGGTTTTTCTCCAGTATGGGTATGCATGTGAAGTTTTAAAATTTCCTTCCGAGAACACGAATAGCTGCAGTCGGAACAAGAATGAGGTTTTTCTCCAGTATGGGTAAGCATGTGACGCTGTAATTTATTTTTTTCCGTAAATGAATATTTGCAGCAGGAGCATGAATAAGGTTTTTCTCCAGAATGGGTAAGCATGTGGCGCTGTAATTTATTTTTTGTCTTACATGAATAGTTGCAGCAGGAGCATGAATAAGGTTTTTCTCCAGTATGGGTAAGCATGTGAAGTTTTAAATTTCCATTTATCGAAAATGAATTATTGCAGTAGGAACATGCATAAGGCTTTTCTCCAGTATGGGTGAGAATGTGACGTGTTAAATTTCCCTTTATCGAAAATGAATTATTGCAGTAGGAACATGCATAAGGCTTTTCTCCAGTATGGGTGAGAATGTGACGTGTTAAAGTTTCCTTTGTCGAAAATGAATTATTGCAGTAGGAACATGAATAAGGTTTTTCTCCAGGATACGTCTTTAGGTCTGATATTAAGTCTGAAAAAGAAAATGGAAAAAGCTCAATAAATAGATTTCTGTAATAAAAACAGAAAAGAAATATAAAATAAAATCTACTGATGTATTGAAAATTAAAATGAATTGTACAAAAAGAATTCAGATAAAACTAATAAAAACCATTAATAAAAGCAATAATTATTAGCCTGAAACACTCATCAATATTGAAACCTCTCCCGAGAAAAGATATATGTCGTATATCTTTTCTCGGGAGAGGTTTCAATATTGATGAGTGTTTCAGGCTAATAATTATTGCTTATAATAATTGTTACCCTTTGTGCTACGCATAAAAAATCTTGTCTTAAAAATTAGTTTATCAATTTTAAAAAAATAATCAATATTTGACGAGTTAAAGTATTTTCACCAAAAAATGTAGATATTTTTTTTTATTTATTGATACAATATTTTTACATTTAATAATAAAATTCAATAATGTTGGCCTCACTAGGTGGTTTACCCGTGCTGAGGCCTCCATTTTATCTACAATTAAATTTTTACACAGTACATTTAAAAATATATGAAAAACATAAGATTAAGATAAATTAAATTTAAAAACAGAGATTTGAAATTAAAGTAAAATTAAAAATAAATAATAGATATTATATAAGGTTTAAATAGGTATATTTATATTATGTGTGTTTGTGGGTGATTGTGTTTTATATTGGTTTTGTGTGTTACTTTATGTTTTATTATTTTATGCTATGAGATTTTGGTAATATTGTCTTTTTTGTTCTTTAATCCATTTTGTAATTTTGTGTCGGAATTTATTTTTGTTTTCCTCAATTCTATTTTCGAGTGTTAAACTGTTGAATGCTTTTATAGCGTGATATTGGTAGTGTCTTTGTCCAAAGCTTGTATTTACCGTCGGAGTTTTTATGTTTTCTTTGTACGCTTGACTAACTGGTCTGTTAGTGATATTTTGTGTTTGTTGAAATTTGTTTTTTTGGTCAAAAATGTAGTTAAGTAGTGTTTTAACGTATAATTAGCGTATGTCTAGTACGTCACAACAATTGAATAATTGGTCTGTATCAGTAAGTCTATGTTTTTAAGTATTACCTTTAAGATCGCTTTCTGCGCAATTTCTATGTGTTCGATAGCTGAATTTGTTGCTCCTCCCCAAACAATTATTCCATATTCTATTATTGATTGACAGAGTGCAAAATATATTGTTTTCATTTGTTTTATTTTGTATATATTTCTTATGTTAAGGAAAATATGTATTGTTTTGAGGAGTTTATTTGTGATTTGTTTGATGTGATGTGTCCATCTAAGGTTATGGTCAATTACAATTCCTAGATACTTTATTTGTTCTTTTTTTTCTAGAGGAGGGCAATCACAGTTATTGGTGTTTGAACATTCGTGTATTTTTATGGTGTTTGTGTTATTTTTTGGCTGTCCCGTGCTATTTATACTGTACGTTGTATATTTTGTTTTCGATATGTTTAATGTAAGTATGTTTGAGTCTAGCCATGTTTTTACTTGCATGATTCCTAAATTCGCTATGTTAAATACATTTTTCCAATCCTTAGATTTAAAGAGTAAAACTGTGACGTCGGCATAACTAACTATTTCACCGTCTATTTCCATGCTGCAAAGTTCATTTATATAAATAGTGAAGAGAACGGGCCCTAGTATGCTTCCTTGTGGAACTCCATATGTGATCGGCAGTGGTTTGCTAGTATGGTTGTTAATTTTGACTTGTTGTGTTCTATTACTCATATAACTTTTTAATAGTTGGAGTTCCTTGCCTTTGATACCCATGTTTTCTAATTTTTTAAAAAGTGTTTGGTGGCAGATTGAGTCAAAAGCTTTAGCTAAATCTAGATATATCGCTATGCATTTATACCCTTGATCTAAGTTGCTATGTATATAATCTATTGTACGCGCCAAAGCTTCTTTTGTGCCTATTTTTTCTCTAAATCCATATTGTTTATCCGAGATTAATTTGTTTTCTTCCAGGTATTTTATAATTTGGTTTTTTACTACTCTTTCGAAAATCTTTGAAAGCGAGTTTAACAATGTGATTGGTCTGTAGTTAGTTATTTCCATTTTGTCTCCAGATTTATAAATAGGGATCACTAGTCATTTTTTAAGAGTACTAGGAAAGCAGGAGTGTGTTATACTAAGGTTGATTAAGTGTGTTACGGGTTTTAAAATTTCGTTTTTTATTACCTTAATGCAATCCGTTGTTATCTCATCTAATCCAGGAGCAATTCGGTTTTTTAATGTGTTTATTATTTCGTCAATTTCCTCTTCCGAAGTTGTTTTTATTTTAAATATGTGTTGTGACGGTTGCGTATTTATGTTTGTTTGTGTTAGTGTGTTTGTGTTAAGAATTTTACGGTTCGCTAAAACTTTTCCTATACTTGCGAAGAAGTTATTCACATGATTTGCTATAGTTTCTTTATTTTTATTGCTATCTATTTTTTTTGAGTTAATGTTTAGATGTTCGATTGTATTTTTCTGTTTGAATTTTTGTGTGTACGTAACTTCTTTTAATATTTTCCACATTTCCTTTGGGTTATTGTTTTCTTTTTTTTCAAGTTTTTCTCGATAGTACAACTCCTTAGCTACTCTAATAATTTTCGTGCAGATGTTTCTACATCTTTTATAGTAATTAAGTTGTGTTATGTCGTACGGCGTATGTTTAATTTGTTTGTGAATTTTGTCTCGTTTACGAATACAGTTTAATATTCCCTGTGTTATCCATAGTTTAATTTTTTTAGTTTTGTGTGTAAGTTTTACTTGTTTTAGATTAGTGTTATTATTTATTTCTTGCGCTAACATTGTTGTAAATTTATCCCAGGCCTCTTCGACATTCTCTATTCGGTATATTGTACTCCAGTCCATTTTTTTGAGTTTTTCTTTTAAGTTTGTGTAGTCAATTATTTTTTTTGTGATTATTTTATGTTGGATAGGTTTTGTGTTTTCGGTATCAATTGCTATCATATTCATGTAGTGATCTGTAATAGTGCTTTCAAGTACTACGGTTTTGGTCTTTAGTTTTGTTTTGATCATTATATGATCTATACAACTTTTTGTGTTTTGTGTGACTCGTGTCGGAACATTTATCGTTGGTTCCAGTCCATGCTGTGCTAGTATTGTAAGGTATTCTAAGTTTTGTGGGTGTCCGTTTTGTAGAGTGTTTATGTTTAAGTCTCCAATGATGATGATATTTTTGTTTTTGTTGAGATCATTTAATGTATTGTTAAGTGCAGTTAGAAAATTTGTAATGTTGTTTTTGGATGGAGATCTGTACATTGCAAGAATACACGTTTCTTTTTCACATGTTATTTGTATGCAGTTGGAGTCTATGATATGTATTTCTTGGACGATTGTGTTTATTTTATCATTGATGTATATCACTATACCATCATTTTGATTTTTGTGATTCTTTGTATGGTGTGTGTTATAGTTTTCGATTGTTTTAGGTATATATTTTTCATTCAACCAGCATTCTGTCAGCACAATTATATCAAAATTATTATCAAGCTGTTGTAGGTATATAGTAAATTCATCAAAATTTTTATTAATCGATCTAATGTTTTGGTGTAGTATTTTCACTTTATTTTTTTCTTTTGTGATATTGGTCCATATGTTAATATCGTTTGTAGTTATACAGTGGTGTTGGTTGTCTGAGTCTATATATTCCATGTAATCAGCCATGTTGGTGAGTATTTGTGTAAGTATATAATATAAGTATTAAAATATTTAAAATTAATTTGAGTAAATGAACATATATAAATTTAGGGAATAAAAATAATATAGATCCACAGGATTAATAACTTGGATAAAAGTTGTCAGTACTAAAGAATCTAAAGTTACTACAATAATTAAAAGAATTATGAATAATGCAATGACAAAACGTATCAGGCGAATTGGAAGAATTAAAAAATAAAAATAATTTGCGACAGATAAGTTAATAATAAGCATAAGAATATTCAAAATTAATAGATAGATTATATGTTTTATAACAAGTAAAATAATTGTATTAAATATGAGAATTAATTGGGACGTAGAAATTGAAAATTTTACAAGTTTTGCATAATTAGAGTGATTGGAAGGATTATAATAAGACATTAAAATTTTAAGGATGAAATTGATTGAAATAAGTGAAGGTAATGAATTGATTAGGAGAGTTACAAAAATAATGTTAAAATAATTAAAATATTTTGGATAATAAAAACATTTCGAACAAATAGTGTAAATAAAATAGTTTAATGTAATTGTGGAAATAAGATTTATAAAAGAATTACCTAAATTAATTAATAAAAAATTTAAAAAAATATATAGCATCGACTGGAGTAAGTTTGGATAATAAAAACATTTAGAATAGTAATTTTTGTTGGTAAAATAGTTAATATAATTTGGATAACAAAAACATTTAGAGCAGTAAAATTTTTTGGTAAAATAATTAAAATAATTTTCGTAATAAATACAAGTAGAATAATAATATTTGAATATAAAATACTTTGTATAATAAGAACATTTATAAAAATTAGTGTAAATGAAATCATTAAAAATAATTAAAGAAATGATAATTTTAAGGGAATTACATAATTGCAAAACTATAAGAATTAAAATTAAATCTAGTAAATGAATATAGATAAGTATAGAAAATATAAATAAATTATCAATATGATTTACAATTTGAATTAAATGTAATATGTAAATTGAATAAGCTTTGCTAAATGAACAAAGTAAATTCTTTTTATTGAATAAAATTAATATGTTTATTAAAAAAATCACTTGATTTGTAATAATTTGACGTAGTATACAGTGCGCAATTTTTAAAGTGATAGCATAAATTATATGGGTTACGTGATTTTTATAATGAAGTAAATGTGTTGTTTGAATAATTTTAAGGATATTAATCAATATTGAGAGTGTTAAATAAATTAGAAAAATAAGGTACTTGAAAGAATAATAATAGGTTAATAAATAATTTAAAAAAAATACTGTTTGTGGTATAAATTTTCTTATAAATAAGAACTTCCTAAGGTTTGTTATAACATCCATTTTTAGATAGCAAGTTTAACGACAGTTTGGCACTCGCAACCATCGGTTGAAACTATTTTTAGGTAATAATTATAGTACGTACTGACTTCTTATATAGCTGACAGCCGAAGGTGCGAGTTGCCGTATACCGTCTAGATAAGTTTAGATATATCATCCGAATGCTTGATATAAATTATTTTTTCATTAGGTGATTTACGAATTAGTATTCTATTCTCTTTAAACCAGACAAACATGTAATTAGTTTCTTTTGCTTTCTGTTTCGCTTTCCAGAGCAGTTCTTTAAAGTATGGGCAAATGGTTTCCCCTATGTAGATTTTTTCGCTCCCCAGGGCTGATGCGGTTTTGGCGTCAATATTCTTCCGTAGTGTTAGCATTTGGTTGCGCTTGTAGATATCGTGAAATTTGACTTGGATTCTCGGGTAGGCTCCTGGTCGTCTGTCCTGGATCCGTTTCACTTCCTTCAGGTCCTGTAGTTGGATGGTCATCCCGGTGGCCGCAGCCACCTGCTGTACAAGTAATGGTGTCTGTTCCTCATTTGATTGAGGGATTCCACATATTTCTAGGCAATCGTCTTTCGTGGATTGCTCAAGATCCGCGATTCTAATTTCTAGGCTCTTAATAACCTTATTTTTATCATTATTTTTTATTTCCATTACATCAGTATTGACTGTTTTCTGCGATTTTTCAATGTCCGTTATACGCTTATTTATTTCATCATGTTGATCAGATATGAATTGTATAGATTTTATAATTTCTTGGTTTTGTATGATTATGGATTCATATTTTTGGGTATATAAGCCAAGTTTTTTTTCAACAAATTCCATAATTGCTGTTTTAAAAATGGATAATTCCTTGACAAATAATTCGGATGTTAGTAATCCATGGTTTGCACCATCTGTGGTTGGAATTGATAAATTATCTGTGCCTATTTGCTGGTCGATTGCAGATTTTGGTGATTGAGTCGTCTGTTTACCATGTTTGACGCTAGATGGCTGTTCGTCATTTAAAAGTACATCATATTTTGTCGTATGTTTTGGTTTGTTTTTTTGATGTTGAATACATTTTTTACACTTAAATTGTGTGTTTCTTGCACTACGACGAGAGGATTCCCCGATTTCCGCACAGCCGAGGTGATAATTGCTTTCACAGAGGCAACAGCATACATAATCAGATGGGGAGTCAATATTTTTTTGACAAATGATGCATTGTGTATTCATTTTGGCTGCTGTTATAAGCGAGTTCCTCGTAAAAAAAATGATTTTTAGATGGTTACCTCAAGTGTATGATGGCAATGACTTTTGTTACACTTAAATATC
Organism: Limnephilus auricula; assembly: GCA_951813805.1. NCBI lineage: Eukaryota > Metazoa > Arthropoda > Insecta > Trichoptera > Limnephilidae > Limnephilus > Limnephilus auricula. Next base: position 1,549,304 of record OX638416.1, read on the forward strand.
TCTGGAGGAGTCACTTTTTTTTAGTTTTTTTTTTTCTTTTCTCCAAACAGATTGACACTTTCGGTGACGGTTTTGTACTTAAGCTTAAGACACTAAAATACACCACTCCGCGAGAAAAAAAAAAAAAAGGTGTGATGCGCGGTCTTCAATTTAGTATAATTTAAAACCTTAAACTTGGTTTGTTATAGTTTTTTTGTTGTTTTTTTATTAATTGATTGCGGACACAGAAATACGTAAACACTAGACTTGGTAGGTAGTAGGTATAATGTCTCGACGCCACCTAGTGTGAGAGTTAGCACTTACATACCTTTCTCATATAAAAATAAAGTTGGTAGTTTGCAGGTGAAAAAAATATAATAAGCGATAATTGTTGAATGAAACACTAGGTATATATTGAATCATTTGGCGGGTAGGAGGTATCCCGCCGTAGCTTAATGGTAGAGCTCCTGTCCGGCAAACAGAAGGGTGCGGGTTCGAGTCCCGTCGGCGACATATATCTTTTCTCGGGAGAGGTTTCAATATTGATGAGTGTTTCAGGCTAATAATTATTGCTTATAATAATTGTTACCCTTTGTGCTATGCATAAAAAATCTTGTCTTAAACATTAGTTTATTAATTTAAAAAAACAAATAATAAAAACCAGTTTACCTGCGGCCTGGATAATAACGTCAGGCTGTTTTAAGCATTCCTTTTTAACATCCAGCAGGTCTATGTCTATTTCCGAATAAGGAATCCCCCCTTCATTGTCTTCTCGGGCTTCTGTATTAATGGAAATAGTCTCCACATTAATGCTACCTAAAATAACAAAACGAACGTAATTATTTATTAGCGCCCTTTTTGTGGGCTTTTATACATGGGTAAAAAAAAAACTTACAGAAATTATAAACACCAGTAAACTGCTTCACTGTGATTATATACGTAATGCAACTTACTAGTTGGCTGGACACTCTCAGCATACTGCAAACATTCCTTCTTTACATCCGGAAGGTGGATGTCTATATCCATATACGGCATTTCACCTGCGCCTACTTCCTGGGACCCTGGTTCTGTCTTGATGGGAACACTCTCTGGGTTGGGAAGATCCATGGCACTGTTGTGATAGCGTTCTGTTATGTTAAAATAATTAGTCTCAGCTGAAAATAAAGTATAATTTTGACATAAAGCAGGCCTTCTTAATATAAGCATTTCAAATTTTACAGAACTGGTAAAAAATCATTAATGTATGGTAAACGGTCGTTTATCAGTTGTGTAAAATTAAAAACACGTCTATTTGTAAAGGGGTTAATAATTAGTTCAATTTGATAGGTCATAAGTCATAAAAGAAGTTCAACTATATTACTGAGGGAAAAATTCCAAAACCCTTGGCGGATGAAGCGCCGCGCAGTTAAAGTGATTTTTTCGCGAAAAGGGTGTAATGGAAAATATATTTTTTTATTAACAAAACCACTCAGCGAAATTCGACCACTTTTACATATGAAACGACTTTTTTTTTTTTCTTCTTCTTTATTCGTAATATATATTTTTTTCAGTTTTTTTACATGCTTTTCGACACACGTCCGTATTATGGTAGTCGAAATTTAAATATATAAATGCAATAATATAAATGTAATACATGTGAATTTGTTCAGATATTGTTTTGTTAAATGTAATATATTTGTATAAAAGGTAATACTTTAACTGGTTCACCAGTTAAGTAGGTAGAACAGAAATAGAATAAATGTAAATGGGCAAATAAATAAATGACTTTACTTGTTGAAATAATGCAAATAAAGATAAATTAATTAATTATTGTTTTTGTGTTTAATTCGAAGAACTCAATTTAATTTTTTTTGAAATTTAATTAAAATTAAATTTAATAATGTTTATTATTAAGTTCTGCAAGTGTTTTAGTTTTTATTATTGTGACAGCTGTGTCGGCTTACAAGGCCATTTTCAAACTGAGGTGTTTCATAATTAGACGACGATATTTATACGATTTAAAATGTCAATTTGAAAGTGAGTAAATTGACTTATTTTCGGTTAAACCGAATTCTTGGGAAGTATAGTATAGGGGAGAATCTATTACTTCCCAAGAATTCGGTTTAACCAAAAATAAATCAATTTACTCTCTTTCAAATTGACATTTTAAATCGTATAAATATCGTCGTCTAATTATGAAACACCTCAGTTTGAAAATGGCCTTGTAAGCCGAAACAGCTGTCATAATAATTAAAACTAAAACAATTGCAGGACTTAATAATAAACATTATTAAATTTAATTTAAAGTAAATTTAAAAAAAAAAAAAAATTAATCAATTACAAAAAGTTTTGTCTTTAACAGAATTTAAATGAAAGACTATGCTTTTTGCAGATGATGTAGTACTGATAGCAGATAATCATTGTGACTTACAAAATAGCCTGGAAAGGTGGAGAAAAATCCTAGAGGATAATGGCCTAAAAATTAGCAGGAAAAAGACCGAATATTTGTACTTGCCATTTGAAAACACAAATGCTGTAACTCTTTCGATGCAACTGGATGGAGTAACATTAGCTAACTGTGACACATTTAAGTATCTCGGCTCACTCATCCACAAATATGGACGATGTGCAGCAGATGTTAACCACAGAATAGGTGTGGGATGGAGTAAATTTAGATCCGTAACAGGAATCCTGTGTGACACAAAAATGCCTATAAAACTAAAAGGAAAGGCATACCAGACTATTGTTAGACCCGCGATAATGTATGGCTCCGAATGCTGGACCATGTACAACTCCTACACCAGGCAACTTGAATCAGCAAAAATGCGAATGCTTAGATGGTCGGCAGGAGTGTCACTAAAAGATAAAATTAAAAGTTCACGCATTCGTGGTAGCCTGGGTGTCACAGACATAAACAATAAGCTAGAGGAACGACAGTTGAGATGGTATGGTCACATAAAACGGAGACCACCAGACCACACAGTGAAGCAGGCAATGTCTATGGAGCTTCATCGACAGTCATCCAGAGGAAGACCAAAGAACTCCTGGATGATTCAATGCTCTAAAATTCTAAGTAGAAACGGCCTGGAAGAGAGCGATACCCAGAACCGAAGAAGCTACAACCTGAGAACGAGGAGAGCCGACCCCAACAGCCTACCTAGGCAATGAGTTGGGACAGTGCAAGGAAAAAGAAGAATTTAAATGAAAGAAAAAAACTAAATAATAAAGCGAATGAGCTTAATTTAATGATGTCAGGCATTCTTTGAAGTAGTTCCTTCCCTTTATAAATAACCAATTCTGAACATTTATGACATAAAGTTAGTGACCGCTCAGTTAAGGAATTGACAGAAATAATTGCAATGTTTGCTTCACTAATGTCATCTACGGAATCGTAGAGGCAAAAAATATGTTGTTATAAAGAAATCGATTAGGGGGAATCAGTTAAACACTTTTCTAAGGGTATGAACTAACTAACCGCTTGATCATAATCTGTGGCAGCGTCCGTAAATCAGCAATGAACAAACTCATGTACTCTCGTCTGTCACGTGTTAACCTGGTTGGTGTTGGGTAGCTCAGTATGTTTTATCGGCAATGCTGTCAACACTGATCAATCAGGTGTTAAGCAAAATATTAACAAGCATTAATCATTTTACTGTTAATGAGTTTAGGTCTTACTTACTTAGTGAATATACAAGAAACTTCTTACGTACAGGGCAAAGCGCGGCAGTTTCAAAATGTTGAAGAAACGTCCCTTGAAAAGTACAGGCTCGAATTAAGAAAAAAAACTTTCCTGTGAAAGTGTCATGTTTATTGAAAAAGTTTCAAGTAATATAAACTTAACACAATTAGTACTGTGTACTTTATTCGATATTACTTTGGACAGGCGGAACAACAATCACTGCGTTGTGAGGTTTTGGAAGAAAATTCGCAAAGGATGATTATGCAAAATGACATATCCATAGATAAATGTAATAAAACCAAATTATCAAAAAAGTAAGCATAGACACTTATTTTTTGAGGTACTTCGTTCAAGCCCTGTTCAGACACAGCTATAAACTATAAAAGATCATAGCACGCCAAATATCGGTCTCCATACATACAATCCCTTCAGACCGTTCACACCTAAGCGCTTTATGGGCAGATCAACCATAAACAATGCACATCTTACGCCGTAACCGCTCCAGAGGCCCTAGCACGCTTGCTCTTTAACGATCGATATTATAACTAATAGCCGGTTCCCACGGGGCGACTTTTGTCGGTCAACTCGACAGTTGAAAGCTAATCGACACGTGTGAACACTTTGTCAACAAAGTTATCAACTTTTTTTGTTGATAGCGAAAGTTGATAGCCCGTCTACTTTTGTCGTTCAAGTATGACTATCGCCATTTTGGTTTTACTAATCGTTCGAGTTTTACATCGAATCGTCGCGTCTGAACACATGTTTCAAGTCGCTTATCATTTTTAGTTACTAGCGGGAAAAAGTAAACGTCAGGCGTTTCATTTATTCGGTACTAGTTCCTCCCGTCATGGAATCCGTTTCAACCAAAAAATATCTGAAATGGTCGGACGATTTAATGTTCAGATTTATGGATCTGTACCAAAGCCATCCCTGTCTTTCGGATCAAAAACAAGAAGTATACAAAAATAGAATATTATTTTTGAAATGTAAATAATATTATTTTGAAAAAAAATGTGTTGGATGCGCCTAATTCACTCCTTCTCATGATCCATTTTCTCATCCAAGTACGACGTTTTAATATTTTTTCATAATCTCCAGCTCCTCTCACAGAACATCAGAAATTAGATAGACGCACGCACTAACAATTTCAGTTGACGCCATTTTGAATGTCAAAATCGGTTCAACTTAAATTGAAACGTGTGAACAAAATGTTGCTCAACTTTTTTCGTAAAATAAAAGTTGGTCAACAAAAATCGAAACGTCTGAACGCCCCATATCGGTAACTTCTCATCGTTCCCTAGGACAACTGCACGTCGCTAACGTACAAACAACAGTTGATGTCAAATATGTTAATTTATTTATTTATTTGTTTATAAGATTTACACAGTACATTAAATATAAGTTGTAAGGTATTTTAAATAAATTACATGGTTTTGTACCTATTAAGTAAATCTGTAAAATGTCAATAGGTAATTTTGCCTGGGTTTTAAAACTAAATTATGATGAATGAAAAGAATCAAACATTGGTTGACTAATAAAACATAAATGAAAGAGTATGGGTGGAGAAAATTTTACATTTTAAAATCAAAAATTATTTGCTCACTAAAGTTTAATAAAATGATAAGAAATTTAATAATTTTGTTTTGTATGTTCGCAATGAATCGTGAAAAATGTCTAAGTTCACTTAGGTCACTTAGTCATTGTGAACTGTCACTTATTCGTTGGCGATCTGTAGTCATGCTAGGGAACAATGAGAAGTTACCGATAGTTATCCTACCGATCGTTATAGAGCGAGCGTGCTAGGGCCTCTGAGGCGATATACGAACAGATAAGCGCCCCCTCTCCCGCCGAGAATAGGAGAGGGGGTCATTTCTATTGAAACGCGCGAATTTTAGCTGTCAAAATTCTCAGATCTAGTACAAAATCTACAATGAAATGGTATCTCGCGGCAGTTATCTGACCCCCTTTCCTAACATGGGAAGAAATATTTGATAGCGTCGTGTGAACGGTACAAAATATAAGCGCTCGCGGTTCAACAGATATCTGCTCGCGGTTTATAGATGTGTCTGAACAGGCTTTCATGGAGAAACTGAAACCAATCTAAAACTGCAGGTTACTATGTTAGCCAACCAAACTTCTCTCACGGAGCAAGTCAATTATACGATTTCAGTCATTATCTCAGCTTGTTTCACCATAGACGAAGAATACTTCATCTGTCATCTTAGTCATCTGTCGCTATCATAGTGAGTAGAAAATAAAACTCGAAAACTGACAACAAAACTGGCGCATCTATGGTAACCAGGTAACCTGGCAACCGCCGGCCGCGGCAACTAGCACAGCGAATTGGGAGTGCCACTTTGCGTTGCCGTTGACAGCGGATTTTTGATGAGTTGTGTACGGACCATCAAATTGAAATACACGGAATAGCGAGTTGAGTGGCGCCAGGTTTGTTGTCAGTTTTCGAGTTTTTAATTTTTTTATTCGCCAGCGCCAATATGAAAGCGACAAATGACTGCGATTACAGCTGAAGTGTTCTTCGTCTATGGTTAAACAAGCTGAGATAATTGAAATCGTAAAATTGAGAAGTTCCGTTATAGAAGTTTGGTTGGAAAGCATAGCAACCCGCCAGTTTTAGTTTGGTTTCAGTTTCTCCATGAGCTTTAGGCGATCCGCTCACTGAGGCAACTGAAAACTGGCAACTGTCTTTGTATGATAATGTGATGGCCCCCACACTACACAATCACTCAAAAACCCATTATCAATGGTAACGCAAGCGGTGACTCGCGACTCGCACTGCTGATTGCCGTGGCCGGCCGTTGCTAGTTGCCAGCTGTCAGCTGATTGTTCTTCGTCTATGGTTAAACAAGCTTGTTGACCAATCAAGACAAAGAAACCAGCAGGTTTTAGTTGTGTTTCAGTTGCCTCGTCAGCGGAGCGCCCGAGTCTGAATTCTGAAAACCGCACAAGTCAGTGTCAGTTCTTATTTCAAATGCTTTCATCTTTTATCATCATTTTAACTATTACAAAAAAACGTACACACATAGAAACAGTAAGGCTGACGAAGCAACTGAAAAAAAAAACAGTTTGCAACTAAGCTAGCTCTCCTGTGTATGTCAATGTGATGGTCCGCACACTCCACAACTTCTCAAAAACCTGTTATCAATGGCAACTCAAGCAGTGACTTGAAACCCGCCATGCTAGTTGCTACGATGACAGCTGATAGTTCTTCATCTACGGTTAAACAAGTTGACATACTTACCGAAATCGAAAAATAGAATAGCGCCGTTTTAGAAGTTTGGTTGGAAACCATAGCAACCAGCCAGTTTTGGTTTGGTTTCAGTTTCTCCGGTGAGCGGATAGCCTTAATATTGATATTGGTATATTTTTTAGGATAACAAAATATAATATAATTCAGTATAAATTTCACAGTTAGGAACATACCGAATAACACTTCTACATTGCAATTTTAATTAAACTAAATATAGCCTCCCAAAGTCACACCCCAGGTTGGGACTATTATTGAGAATCACGATTTTATGTAAAGACATACATAATCTCAATTAATTTGATAACAAAATGATGACAAACGTCCAAATGTTAGATGACATTACCTACGTATATACTGAAATAACACTCGGAATAATTCTAAAATAACTAAAGGCTACTCACAATAGCAACTTACCCACAGGTAGCTTTTCAATAATCACTTCAAATTGCAGATTTAAACATTTAATAAATTGGAACGTGAAGCCCGTGAAGCGTCTTGTCCGCTCTTGTCTGTCTTGTTCTTTTGACAGCCAGGCCAGAGATATGAGTGCTAAAATAGGTGGTCAGTTTATGACATTTGCATTACGGTAGGTACTTGCACATCAAATGATCCATCCGAATCTACTTTCATACACATCTATGACCTAGCTGTCAGAAGAGAACCGTGCGAAGTTATATATATAAAAAAAAAGATTCGACTATTATTGTTGACTACTATTATTATCAGTACCGGTGCAAAGTCGGGAAACACGCCAAACGCGCGCCCAACATATAAACACGGTCGAAATTTCTCACATGAGAACGGGTCGCTTCTACCACTCGTTCTTGAGTTCAACAGCTCAGCTGTGAAACGATTTGCCGGCATCTGTGTTTCCTCCTTCATACAATATGGGTCTCTTAAAGACAATTTTTCTCCGGGCCTCCTGTGCGAAGTTATATATAAAAATAAAAAAAAGATTCTACTATTATTGTTGAGAGGTTTAAAAATTACGTTTATAATAGGAATAGTCTGTAATCCGTATTCGATAAGCCCTAGGCCGTAGAAGTTGGAAGATAGGAAACCTGTGTATCCGTTTATAATAGATGGCAATAATCTGTTATTTTTTTCCATAAAGCGCCATTCAGACGTTTCACTAATCGCTCATTTCCGCAATTCATTCGGCCTAGTTTACTCGGAATGACACGTCTGAACATGAAATGAATCGAAAGTGCCGAACACTGCCGAATGAAATCTTCAAGTGAACCGATCCAACAATGTTGGATATTTTCCTTCGGCATCCTTCACTCGCGCACGCATGCGCGCGGAAGAGAGCAAAGTGAATCGTCTGAACACCGTGTGAACTGTCAATCAGTTTGTCTCGCGTCCTGTACGGGAAGGACCATGAAAGGACGCTATCAAATCGCACGCAAAACGTCAAAATGGTATTCGTTCGGCTAATTTGTTTGCTTTTGGGAACACCTCTCATATAAATTTTTGGGTCTCCCTTGTTATCCATGTATTTTATATGTTTTTTTAATATATGTAAGATTATTAATTTGTAGGAAAATGTTCGTAATAAAAAAAGTGAAATCAAATTGTGTTATTATGCCATAAAAAATAAAAAGGTTTATAAGACGACAAAATACTGTTTTTTTATTTATTTTTATTTAATTGTGTCAACAAAATTGCGTAAAAATCGATGCATCTGACATGTTTTTCCTTAAAATTCGGGGCCGGACCGCGCTGGAAAACAAACGAATGGACGAGTGAACGCTTATTTCTATAGCGCCGTGTGAACATGGAATGAAACAAAATGGACGATTAGGCCGAAAAAACATGGCGGAAACCTTCCCTCGAGTGAATCGTCTGATTTCAGCTTAACCGAAAAGATGGTTCAACTTTATATTTTACGGTTATAGATTACGGAAAGCTTAGATATATGCTGAGATGTATGTATTTTCCATCGATACTATATGGTATTGAACAAATATTTACGCGCAGTTTGGATATTTTATCGCATTTTACATATATTTGCTGAAGACAAAAGTGATCTAATACATAATAATGAATATAAATGACGCGGAATTGATTTCTTAGATACAATTTCGTCATTTGACATATACAAGTGACAGTAAAATGACAGCGTCATAGACAATTCGGAAAAAATTCGGTTCTTGGGAAACACTCCGAAAAAAGAAATTTAATTATTTTTATACTAACTTTAGGCTGGTAAATCCGAATCTGAAGAAATTAGGTCGGGGAGGTCAATATTAACAGGTTAGTTACAGGACTTTAAAGTTTCGTACACAGGAACAAATCCGCAATGCATTTTTGACACAATTTGTATAGAAAAAGTCAAAGTAATTCAATGTTCATTTCGTTGCTGCCAACCTCAGAAAATTAAGTGTTGCTATTAAGCAATAATACATTCACAAATTAACATTATGTGAATGAATTATTATTTATTTTATTAGCTTGAATTTTTTTTAAGCATAAAATTTTATTTATTTAAGTGAACTATTTCTGTGATTATATAGCGCTTGCTCGTGTCAAGGCAAGAAAAACATCCCAGTTTTCAAGTAGTTTAGCGGCTACCCTAGGTTTGTGGAACATGGTTTGTGATACAAAAGAAAGTTCCCCCTTTATAGCGCCTGTTCACGTCAAGGCAAGGAAAACATCCCAGTTTTCAAGTAGTTTAGCGGCTACGCTAGGTTTGTGTAACATGGTTTGTGATACAAAAGAAAGTTCCCCCTTTATAGCGCCTGCTCACGTCAAGGCAAGAAAAACATCCCAGTTTTCAAGTAGTTTAGCGGCTACGCTAGGTTTGTGTAAGATAGTTTATGATACAAAAGGAAGTTCCCCCTTTATAGCGCCTGCTCACGTCAAGGCAAGAAAAACATCCCAGTTTTCAAGTAGTTTAGCGGCTACGCTCGGTTTGTCTAACATGGTTTGTGATACAAAAGAAAGTGCCCCCTTTATAGCGCCTGCTCACGTCAAGGCAAGAAAAACATCCCAGTTTTCAAGTAGTTTAGCGGCTACGCTAGGTTTGTGTAACATAGTTTATGATACAAAAGGAGGTTCCCCCTTTATAGCGCCTGCTCACGTCAAGGCAAGAAAAACATCCCAGTTTTCAAGTAGTTTAGCGGCTACGCTCGGTTTGTGTAACATAGTTTATGATACAAAAGGAAGTTCCCCCTTTATAGCGCCTGCTCACGTCAAGGCAAGAAAAACATCCCAGTTTTCAAGTAGTTTAGCGGCTACGCTCGGTTTGTCTAACATGGTTTGTGATACAAAAGAAAGTGCCCCCTTTATAGCGCCTGCTCACGTCAAGGCAAGAAAAACATCCCAGTTTTCAAGTAGTTTAGCGGCTACGCTAGGTTTGCGTAACATGGTTTGTGATACAAAAGTGAATGTATTATATAAAAAAAAAAAAATTACTAGAAAAAAAAGCATGATTTTTTACGTCATTTTATTTCCAAAACTCCGGTACCTAAATTAGTGTTTACCTAATACATCCAGATTTATTTTTATCTTTTATTTCTTTTTCTCGTGTTTTGACACATTCACATAATAATATTGATATTATTGCTTAATAGCAACACTTAATTTTCTTAGGTTGGCAGCAGCGAATATGAACATTGAATTACCTTGACTTTTTCTATACAAATTGTGTCAAAAATGTATTGTGGATTTGTTCCTGTGTACGAAACTTTAAAGTCCTGTAACTCAGTTAATATTGACCTCCCCAACCTAATTCCTTCAAATTCGGATTTCCCAGCCCAAATTTAGTATAAAAATAATTACATTTCTTTTTTCGGAGTGTTTCCCAAGTACCGAACTTTACCCGAATTTTATATATATTTGCTGAAGACGAAAGTTATCTAACATATAATAATGAATGTAGATGACGCTTAATTGATTTCTTGGGTCGAACAATTTCGTCATTTATATGACAAGAAAGAAAAAGATTATAAAGACAGAAATGTCGTAGAGAACTCCTGGATATTTATTGGTAACAAATTGAAAGCATCAAGTGAGTTTAATACAATATGTTTAATATATATATATATATATATATATATATTAATGCTCGTAACCACCAGATTTTAAGACAATCGCAGTCTTGCGAAAAACGACCACTCTGCCAATCAAGTTTAACCGACCTCGAAGCTGATTTTCGCGAGACAGCGACCGTGGATGAAAATACATACGATTTTTTCAGACCTGATTTGTATGGGAAAAATTCAGCCAGAATTTTACCAATCGCAAATTTTCATATAAAAAAACTGATTCAAAAAAAATAAACTGCTAAAAAAACTGACGTATTAAAACCTAGCGGCGAAAACTAGAAGCGCTCATTATTCGACGAAGAAATTCAAAGTTATATTGCCAGCCGCCAGGTTCGCCCATCAAAAAAGGAAAAATTTATCGTCAGACCTTCACGACAAATTTGTGAAACAGCGTCAGTACTGAAATCGTAATGTGTATATTTTTTTAAATATAAGGCGTCTCACCTCTAAATTTAACATTTCGACGAGCCTCGAGGTAAATCAAAATTGCGATTTAAAAAAGATTCCTGACTTTTGACTGTTTTTGTATTATTTCGACTACGACAGGTTTTGGAACATAAATAATATATTATATTTATGACTTTTCATGGAAATTTTGTCAGGATTCGTTTTCAAACGTCGGTAATTTCTGACGTTTACGAAAAAAATTCCGAGTTAAAAACTGTTAAAATGTTCGTAGCCAGTAAAAAAAAAATGCTTTATTACGTATAAAATAAGTTTCACTTGCCAAATAATTCGAGTTCATTTGTTTTTTCTAGGTTGTGTAATTTCATTTATTGATTTTGTCGACACCCAGCTCGAAAATACGAAATGGCTTTAAAAATATCGATCTGGGCTTTCAAAATTTAGTAAAACCATTTCGACAAGAGTTTTACGAATGTAAATCGACAGTCACATTGACAATGTTTCTTGAAAAAACGTCCGTTATTTTAATTTCCAATCTGACATTTGAAAAAAAAACACCTCAAAGGCGCATTCGGAAACCGGTATAAAATAATGGTTGACACGATTTACCTGCTCCACTGGCGGCAAGATTTAGTACCTCTTTAATTTACTAAGAAACATTTCAACATCGGTCGAAATTCAAATTATTCCCAAAGAAACTGGAGTGTTGAAAATTTTACTTCATTTTAATCATAGCTTCAAATATCGTATGTCGAATGCATTGCAGTGAAAAATTTCCTTCCTGATAAATATGAATTATTTTTTTAATTATTATTAACGATTTTTTTTCTTTTTTTTTTTTTTAAGAAAAAAGAGTCGTTCGGTCGCGACTAACGCTGGTGTGTTATTGAAATATTTCTCAAATTAAGGTTCTTAGATTTTTTTATTTTTCAGTACAATTATCGTTATGAATAATTATTTATTACTAAAATAGTATGTTTGTTGATGAATTCAAAAACTGAACACTTGACCGATGTCATTTCCAGAAAAATATATTAAGAAAAACAAAAACAAAAAAATTCTTCTGAAAATGCACAATTTTTAAATCAATTTATTTGGATTGAAAATCGGGAAAGAAATTATTCTGGATCATGTACTATCAGGGAATTCAGTAGAGATGGCCTATTTTGTTGTGTTCAAATAGTGATGTTAAACTGCATAAGTACTTACCCGCTAACTTGAAATATTTTCTATGCAATTTTTAGGCGATAACGAGTAGGTACCTATCCGGACAATAAATTATTGGTTTGATGTGATTATTTTTGATTTAAAAATTTCAAATAAATAATATTGGGCCATTTCTGTGCAAAAACTTAAGTAAAAAAATTATCAAAGATGGTGGCGAATATTTGCCAAAATTCGTATTGTTAGTTTGTTTTCAATAAATAATTTTTTTTTAACAGGTTTGTGAAAGATTTTTTCTGAAAATTTTTTATTGCAATTAAATTTAGTTTCATATAATATTTTTTTACCAGGTAGTAAAAAATTTTAAAGCGCCGTATTTGTATTTTGGGTGTTTATAGTAATTTTCAAGGTGAGTTGTGTGCATTGGTACCGCCGCCCCGGGAATAATTTAATGGATGACTTAATTAATGGGGTACTTAACTCGAGTATTTTTATTAAATGTTCGGAAAATCTATTGGAAGCCGTTTTTACAATAGCTCCATACAGGAGGACCTAAAGAAAATAATTCCGCTCGGGGCCTATGTGGTCTTTGGGAATGCTGTGTGGAGGGTAATTTTTAGGAAGGGAAGGAGAGGATGTTCTGAGAAGGAAAAAGGTATGAGGGGTGGGTAGGAATCTGGGGATCAGGGCGTCCCCTCAACCAGTCTCTCCCGATCTGGCCTGCCATGCAATTGGTGGGCAGACGCATCCATCGCCAAGACTCGGACAAACCTCACCCTGTGAACCCGTGCACCACTGCTAAATCACCAAACATAGCGAACCACTTGGAGTGACCTATTGCCAAGGTGTTGGTTATCCAATAAATGGTTCCCGGGCGGCTGCACTTCTTGCTTCATCCACATTCAAACACATCCACATTCAAACATCACATTTGCATTTAAGAATTGTTTTTGAAGACTTTTCTTAGGTTAGTCATGAAACATCGATTCTGACCGAACCGACCTGAAAGCTGATTTTCGCAAGACAGGGACCGTGGATGAAATTACATACGAAATTTTCAGACCAAATTTGTATGGGAAAAATTCAGTGCGGATAATTTTACCAATTGCAAATTTTCATATAAAAAAACTGATGCAAAAATAAAAAACTGATACACCTTCACCCAAGCGGCGAAATCTAGAAGCGCTCATTATTCGACGAACAAATTCACTAAAAGTTATATTTCCAGCCGACAGATTCGCCCGTCAAAAAGAAAATATTTAGCGTAAAACCTTCACGACAAATTTCACTACTAAACATTAGCAGTACTGAAATCGTAAGGTGTGTATTTTTTTAAATATAAGGCATCTCACTTCAAAATTTTACATTTCGACGAGCCTCATGTAAATCGAAATTGCGGCTTAAAAAAGATTGTTGGCTTACATGTTTTTGTATGATTTCGACTACGAAAGGTGTCGGAACATTGATAATATATTATATTTATGACTTTCCTTGGAAATTATCTCAGGATACGTCATTAAACTTCGGTAAATTTTGACGTTTATGAAAAATTGCCAAAAATAAAACGTTTTAAATATTGGCAGCCAGCTACCTAACGGTGATTTTAAATACTGGGTAGGTACTTTATAACTTGCGGCTAACTTCACGGCTAAACACAGCGAGCATAGTAACACGACCGATATCAACAACCCGTAACATTTTCCTAATAGGTTTTGTATGAAAATGTTTTTTAAAAGATGGCGGATTTCGATTTTCGGGCTTTGATTTAACGGGTTTGTGCTAATTTTTGTGGTTCATTCTTGCCATTATAAAAAAACATGTAGAAGCTTATCACTGGGTAGGTACTGTATGTATGTACTGTAGGTAAAACTTTTTTTCACGTATTTCAAATTAATGATATGAAATAAAAAAGGCACCAAAGATGGTAGGTACTTTCTTCCATCGCATTACAAATTAATGATATGAAATTTTTTTAAATCACCAAAGATGGTAGCACATTTTGCCAATAGATAATTGTTGGTTTTTTTATAGACATTTATTTTTTTAACCGGTTTTTAAAAGTTTTTTTTCGGTAATTTTTTATTGCAAGGAAATTTATTTTCATATATTATTTTTTGTTCAGTAATAAAAATTTGTAGGGTGCCGTTTCTATGGTAAATCATCGATGAAAGGGATGGTTTCTACATATGATAGTGAGATCTGGAATTATTTGGTATACTATTCATCCGACTGAGATGAAACTTTGGGAATTTGCACGTATAATGGTAAGCTCTGGCGTCATGAAATTATTTCCAATGCTATTCATCTGATTGCGACAAAACTTTTGGGATTTGATGTGTCCATGCCCGGGATAATTGTTATGCATAATAGTAAGCTTAGGCATTATGAAATTATTTCCTATACTTTTCATCCGAATGAGATGAAACTTTGGAAATTCGATGTTCGCATGCTCAGGATGGTTTCTAAATATAAGAGTAAGCTCTGGCGTTATGAAATTACTTCTTATACTATTCATCCGATTGCGATGAAACTTTGGGGATATGATGTGTGCATACCCGAGAAAGTTTTTAAATATAATAATGAGCTCTAGCGTAATGGAATTAATTACAATAATATTCATCCGATTACGATAAAACCTTGGTGAGTTATTGTGCGCACGCCCGCGAAGTTTTCTTTTGGCGTTATCAAATTTGTACAAAAAATTGCAATAGGTAGAAAGGGAGTAATTTGAAAAGTGATTGTATTTTATATAATTTAGAAACAATTTATTAGTGAAAAAATTGAGCAGTAAACTTCTAGGCCCCCTTTTTGCGAAAAAAGGCCCATACTGAACGCCTTAACCAGGGCGACCGAAGTGGCTAAGTAGCGGGTGTACAAAATTGAGCGATTAACTCACAGGACCCTTTGAGTAGTTCTCACAATCCTTGCTTCATCCACATTCAAACATCGATTTTTTTTTCTTCAAATAATTAATTTTTAAAAAATGTAGACACACACTTCTTGCTTCATCCACATTCAAACGTCAAATCGCTTAGTGCTTTAACCAATTAGTTGCCTTGCAACGGGCAAAAGCTAGTATATATTAATGCTCGTAACCACCAGATTTTAAGACAATCGCAGTCTTGCGAAAAACGACCACTCTGCCCCTCGAGTTTAACCGACCTCAAAGCTGATTTTCGCGAGACAGCGACCGTGGATGAAAATACATACGATTTTTTCAGACCTGATTTGTATGGGAAAAATTCAGCCAGAATTTTACCAATTGCAAATTTTCATATAAAAAAACTGAACCGCTCATTATTCGACGAAGAAATTCAAAGTTATTTTTCCAGCCGCCAGGTTCGCCAGTCAAAAAAGGAAAAATTTATCGTCAGACCTTCACGAAAAATTTTTGAAAGAGCCTCAGTACTGTAATCGTAAAGTGTATATTTTTTAAATATATGGCGTCTCACCTCAAAATTTTACATTTCGACGAGCCTCGAGGTAAATCAAAATTGCGACTTAAAAAAGATACCTGGCTTAGATGTTTTTGTATTATTTCGACTACGACAGGTTTCGGAACATTAAAAATATATTATATTTATGACTTTTCATGGAAATTTTGTCAGGATTTGTTTTCAAACGTCGGTAATTTCTGACGTTTACGAAAAAATTTCCGAGATCAAAACTGTTAAAATGTTTGCAGCCAGTAAAATAAAATGCTTTATTAAGGAAAAATTTATCGTCAGACCTTCAAAGTACTGAAATGTTGGGGCATTTTTGAAAATTATTCTATGGCGTCTCGCATGTAAATTTGACATTTCGACGAGTCTCATGTATATCAATATTACGTCAAAAATAGGTTATGTGGATAAGATGTTTTTCTATAATTTTGAAAACCATAGATTTCCGAACTCCAATAATACATTACATTTACCACATTTCGTGTAAATTATTTCAGGATACATCTTCAAAAGTTGAAAAAAGTCTGACGTTTCCCTCTCTGGTTTCAATCCTGGGATTGGTTTGCAGCAATTTCCTTTATTTTTTTCTTCCATTCTTCCCTGTCTTGTGCGGCTCTTTTGAGGTCTGCATATGATGAGCAGCGCATGTCCACCAGCAGGTCCTCCAGGTACTCTCGGCGTCGGCGTCCCCGTGGGCGTCGTGACGTTTATGAAATGCAAAAAAAAAACAAAAGTTTAAATGTTACCGGCCAGCTACATAACGTTGATTTTACTTCCTGGGTAGATACTTTTTAAAGTCAAATAAAATTCGAACGGTTCAGGCTGCCGAGATCATAGAAAATAATTTATCAGTGGGTAGGTACCTACTTGGGTGGGAACGTTATTTTTCAAATATTGAGAATTTAATATGATGAATAAAACTGTTTAAATAACTCTGGATTGATCGTACTCGACTAATTTAAAACAAAATTAGGAAAATCTACCGGGAATAGAGAGGTTTATTTAATTTTTGTAATAGCTCTACACAGGAGGCCCTAAAGAAAATAATTTCTCTCAGGGCCTATGTCATCTTTGGGGATGCTGTGTGAAGGGTTATTTTTGGGAAAGTAATGAGATGATGTTCTGGTAAGGAAAAAGTTATGAGGGGTGGGTAGGAATCTGGGGATCAGTGTGTGGAGTGACGGACGAATGATTTTATCCCTCCCACTGCGGTGCAAGGTGATGTTCCGAGAGAGCTCTGTTGAAGAAGCCAAAAAGTCTCCCTAAACCAGTCTCTTCCGATTTGGTCTGCCACGAAATTGGTGGGCAGACGAATCCACCGGCAATACCAGGACAAACCTCATGAACCCAGGCACCACTTCTAAATCACCAAACATAGCGAACCACTTGAAATGACCTATTACAGGTGTGTTGGTTCCCGAGGCGGCGGTACCCATACCCACCTACCAAATTGAGGTTTTTGCAATTCTTGCTTCATCCACATTCAAAAATAATTTTTGTAATTAAGAATTGTTCCTTAAAAAAATTTTAAGGTTAGTCATGTGACATATCGTTTTTCGCAAAAAAAAGTGGGGATTTCATATTAGTCAACATTTTGGTAGCCATTTTGTTTTTTAAGACTTTTCTAAGGTTAGCCATGTGACATATCGTTTTTCACAAAAAAGGGAGGCGATTTCATATTAGTCATCATTTTGGTGGCCATTTTGTTTTTTATGACTATTGTACGGTTTGTCATGTGACATATCGTTTTTCTCAAAACAAATGGGGATTTCATATTAGTCAACATTTTGGTAGCCATTTTGTTTTTTAAGAGTTTTCTAAGGTTAGCCATGTGACATATCGTTTTTCACAAAAAAGGGAGGCGATTTCATATTAGTCATCATTTTGGTGGCCATTTTGTTTTTTATGACTTTTCTACGGTTTGTCATGTGACATATCGTTTTTCTCAAAACAAATGGGGATTTCATATTAGTCAACATTTTGGTCGCCATTTTGTTTTTTTAGGACTTTTCTTAGGTAAGTCATGCGACATATCGTTTTTCGCAAAAAAAAGTGGGGATTTCATATTAGTCAACATTTTGGTAGCCATTTTGTTTTTTAAGACTTTTCTAAGGTTAGCCATGTGACATATCGTTTTTCACAAAAAAGGGAGGCGATTTCATATTAGTCATCATTTTGGTGGCCATTTTGTTTTTTATGACTTTTCTACGGTTTGTCATGTGACATATCGTTTTTCTCAAAACAAATGGGGATTTCATATTAGTCAACATTTTGGTCGCCATTTTGTTTTTTTAGGACTTTTCTTAGGTTAGTCATGCGACATATTGTTTTTCAAAAAAAAGGTGGGCTTTTCATATTAGTCAACATTTTGGTGGCCATTTTGTTTTTTAAGACTTTTCTACGGTTAGTCATGTGACATATCGTTTTTCACAAAAAAGGTGGGGATTTCATATTAGTAAACATTTTGGTCGCCATTTTGTTTTTTTAGACTTTTCTAAGGTTAGTCATGTGACATATCGTTTTTCAAAAAAAAAGGTGGGGATTTCATATTAGTCAACATTTTGGTCGCCATTTTGTTTTTTAAGACTTTTCTAAGGTTAGTAATGTGACATATCGTTTTTGACTAAACCGAGGATGGGGATTTGATATTAGTCAACAATTTGGTCGCCATGTTATTTTTTAAGACTTTTCTTAGGTTAGTCATGTGACTAATCGTTTCTGGTAAACCAAGGATGGGGATTTCATATGGATTTTATAGGTCGCCAGCAGGTGCACAAAATTGAGCGATTAACTCGCAAGACCTTTGAGTAGTTCTCACAATCCTTGCTTCATCAACTTTCAAACATCTTTTTTTCTTTAAATATTTAATTTTTAAAAAATGTAGCCACACACTTCTTGCTTCATCCACATTCAAACGTCAAATCATATTATAATAATTATTATTATTTCCTATACTATTAATCCGATTGGGGTGAAACTTTGGGGATTTGATGTGTGCGTGCTCGGGATGGTTTCTATGCGTAATAGTAAGCTCTGGCGTTATAAAATTATTTCATATAGATACTATTCACCCGATTGAGATGAAACTTTGGAGATTTGATGTGTGCATGCCCTGGATGGTTTTTAAGCATAAAAGTAAGCTCTGGCGTTATGAAATTATTTCCTTTACTTTTCATCCGATTGAGATGAAACTTTGGGAATTCGATGTTGGCATGCTCGGGATGGTTTCTAAATCTAAGAGTAAACTCTGGCGTTATGAAATTATTTCCAATACTATTCATCTGATTACGACAAAACTTTCGGGATTTGATGTGTACATGCCCGGGTTGGTTTCTACGCAGAATAGTAAGCTCTGGCGTTATGAAATTATTTCATATACTATTCACCCGATTGAGATGAAACTTTGGAGATTTGATGTGTGCATGCCTGGGATGGTTTTTATCCATAAAAGTAAGCTCTGGCGTAATGAAATTATTTCCTTTACTTTTCATCCGATTGAGATGAAACTTTGGGAATTCGATGTTGGCATGCTCGGGATGGTTTTATACATATGAGTAAGCTCTGGCATTATGAAATTATTTTAAAATACTATTCATCCGATTGCGATGAAACTTTAGGGATATGATGTGTACATGCTCGAAATAGTTTTTAAATATAATAATGAGCTCTAGCGTAATGAAATTATCTACAATAATATTCATCCGATTGCGATGAAACTTTGGTGAGTTATTGTGCGCACGCACGCAAAGTTTACTTTATATAATGGAGAGCTATGGTGTTATCAAATTTGTAGGAAAATTTGCAATAGGTGTAACGGGAGTTATTAGTAAAGTGAGTGTATTTCATATAATTTAGAAACAATTTATTGGTGAAAAAATTGAGCACTAAACTTCTAGGCCCCCTTTTTGCGAAAAAAGGCCCATACTGAACGCCTTAACCAAGGCGACCGAAGTGGCTAAGTAGCGGGTGTACAAAATTGAGCGATTAACTCACAGGACCCTTTGAGTAGTTCTCACAATCCTTGCTTCATCCACATTAAAAAATAGATTTTTTTTTTTCAAATATTTAATTTTTAAAAAATGTAGACACACACTTCTTGCTTCATCCACCTTCAAACGTCAAATTGCTTAGTGCTTTAACCAATTAGTTGCCTTGCAACGGGCAAAAGCTAGTATATATTAATGCTCGTAACCACCAGATTTTAAGACAATCGCAGTCTTGCGAAAAACGACCACTCTGCCCCTCGAGTTTAACCGACCTCAAAGCTGATTTTCGCGAGACAGCGACCGTGGATGAAAATACATACGATTTTTTCAGACCTGATTTGTATGGGAAAAATTCAGCCAGAATTTTACCAATTGCAAATTTTCATATAAAAAAACTGATGCAAAAAAAATAAACTGCTAAAAAAACTGATGTATTAAAACCTAGCGGCGAAAACTAGAAGCGCTCATTATTCGACGAAGAAATTCAAAGTTATATTGCCAGCCGCCAGGTTCGCCAGTCAAAAAAGGAAAAATTTATCGTCAGACCTTCTAGAAAAAATTTTTGAAAGAGCCTCAGTACTGTAATCGTAAAGTGTATATTTTTTAAATATATGGCGTCTCACCTCAAAATTTTACATTTCGAGGAGCCTCGAGGTAAATCAAAATTGCGACTTAAAAAAGATACCTGGCTTAGATGTTTTTGTATTATTTCGACTACGACAGGTTTCGGAACATTAAAAATATATTATATTTATGACTTTTCATGGAAATTTTGTCAGGATTTGTTTTCAAACGTCGGTAATTTCTGACGTTTACGAAAAAATTTCCGAGATCAAAACTGTTAAAATGTTTACAGCCAGTAAAATAAAATGCTTTATTAAGGAAAAATTTATCGTCAGACCTTCAAAGTACTGAAATGTTGGGGCATTTTTGAAAATTATTCTATGGCGTCTCGCATGTAAATTTGACATTTCGACGAGTCTCATGTATATCAATATTACGTCAAAAATAGGTTATGTGGATAAGATGTTTTTCTATAACTTTGAAAACCATAGATTTCCGAACTCCAATAATACATTACATTTACCACATTTCGTGTAAATTATTTCAGGATACATCTTCAAAAGTTGAAAAAAGTCTGACGTTTCCCTCTCTGGTTTCAATCCTGGGATTGGTTTGCAGCAATTTCCTTTATTTTTTTCTTCCATTCTTCCCTGTCTTGTGCGGCTCTTTTGAGGTCTGCATATGATGAGCAGCGCATGTCCACCAGCAGGTCCTCCAGGTACTCTCGGCGTCGGCGTCCCCGTGGGCGTCGTGACGTTTATGAAATGCAAAAAAAAAAACAAAAGTTTAAATGTTACCGGCCAGCTACATAACGTTGATTTTACTTCCTGGGAAGATACTTTTTAAAGTCAAATAAAATTCGAACGGTTCAGGCTGCCGAGATCATAGAAAATAATTTATCAGTGGGTAGGTACCTACTTGGGTGGGAACGTTATTTTTCAAATATTGAGAATTTAATATGATGAATAAAACTGTTTAAATAACTCTGGATTGATCGTACTCGACTAATTTAAAACAAAATTAGGAAAATCTACCGGGAATAGAGAGGTTTATTTAATTTTTGTAATAGCTCTACACAGGAGGCCCTAAAGAAAATAATTTCTCTCAGGGCCTATGTCATCTTTGGGGATGCTGTGTGAAGGGTTATTTTTGGGAAAGTAATGAGATGATGTTCTGGTAAGGAAAAAGTTATGAGGGGTGGGTAGGAATCTGGGGATCAGTGTGTGGAGTGACGGACGAATGATTTTATCCCTCCCACTGCGGTGCAAGGTGATGTTCCGAGAGAGCTCTGTTGAAGAAGCCAAAAAGTCTCCCTAAACCAGTCTCTTCCGATTTGGTCTGCCACGAAATTGGTGGGCAGACGAATCCACCGGCAATACCAGGACAAACCTCATGAACCCAGGCACCACTTCTAAATCACCAAACATAGCGAACCACTTGAAATGACCTATTACAGGTGTGTTGGTTCCCGAGGCGGCGGTACCCATACCCACCTACCAAATTGAGGTTTTTGCAATTCTTGCTTCATCCACATTCAAAAATAATTTTTGTAATTAAGAATTGTTCCTTAAAAAAATTTTAAGGTTAGTCATGTGACATATCGTTTTTCGCAAAAAAAGGTGGGGATTTCATATTTGTCAACATTTTGGTAGCCATTTTGTTTTTTAAGACTTTTCTAAGGTTAGCCATGTGACATATCGTTTTTCACAAAAAAGGGAGGCGATTTCATATTAGTCATCATTTTGGTGGCCATTTTGTTTTTTATGACTATTGTACGGTTTGTCATGTGACATATCGTTTTTCTCAAAACAAATGGGGATTTCATATTAGTCAACATTTTGGTCGCCATTTTGTTTTTTTAGGACTTTTCTTAGGTAAGTCATGCGACATATCGTTTTTCAAAAAAAAGGTGGGGTTTTCATATTAGTCAACATTTTGGTGGCCATTTTGTTTTTTAAGACTTTTCTACGGTTAGTCATGTGACATATCGTTTTTCACAAAAAAGGTGGGGATTTCATATTAGTAATCATTTTGGTCGCCATTTTGTTTTTTTAGACTTTTCTAAGGTTAGTCATGTGACTAATCGTTTTTGGTAAACCAAGGATGGGGATTTCATATGGATTTTATAGGTCGCCAGCAGGTGCACAAAATTGAGCGATTAACTCGGAAGACCTTTGAGTAGTTCTCACAATCCTTGCTTCATCAACTTTCAAACATCTTTTTTTCCTTAGATATTTAATTTTTTAAAAATGTAGCCACACAGTTCTTGCTTCATCCACATTCAAACGTCAAATCATATTATAATAATTATTATTATTTCCTATACCATTAATCCGATTGGGGTGAAACTTTGGGGATTTGATGTGTGCATGCTCGACATGGTTTCTATGCGTAATAGTAAGCTCTGGCGTTATAAAATTATTTCATATAGATACTATTCACCCGATTGAGATGAAACTTTGGAGATTTGATGTGTGCATGCCCTGGATGATTTTTAAGCATAAAAGTAAGCTCTGGCGTTATGAAATTATTTCCTTTACTTTTCATCCGATTGAGATGAAACTTTGGGAATTCGATGTTGGCATGCTCGGGATGGTTTCTAAATCTAAGAGTAAACTCTGGCGTTATGAAATTATTTCCAATACTATTCATCTGATTACGACAAAACTTTCGGGATTTGATGTGTACAAGCCCGGGTTGGTTTCAACGCAGAATAGTAAGCTCTGGCGTTATGAAATTATTTATAATACTTTTCATCCGATTGAGATGAAACTTTGGGAATTCGATGTTGGCATGCTCGGGATGGTTTTATACATATGAGTTAGCTCTGGCATTATGAAATTATTTTAAAATACTATTCATCCGATTGCGATGAAACTTTAGGGATATGATGTGTACATGCTCGAAATGGTTTTTAAATATAATAATGAGCTCTAGCGTAATGAAATTATCTACAATAATATTCATCCGATTGCGATGAAACTTTGGTGAGTTATTGTGCGCACGCCCGCAAAGTTTTCTTTATATAATGGAGAGCTATGGTGTTATCAAATTTGTACGAAAATTTGCAATAAGTGTAACGGGAGTTATTAGTAAAGTGAGTGTATTTCATATAATTTAGAAAATTTGGTGAAAAAATTGAGCAGTAAACTTCTAGGCCCCTTTTTGCGAGAAAAGGCCCATACTGAACGCCTTAACCAGGGCGACTAAAGTGGCTAAGTAGCAGGTGTACAACATTGAGCGATTAACTTACAGGACCCTTTGAGTAGTTCTCACAATCCCTGCTTCGTCCACATCCAAACATCGTTTTTTTCTTCAAATATTTAATTTTTTAAAAATGTAGCCACACACTTCTTGCTTCATCCACCTTCAAACATCAAATCGCTTAGTGCTTTAACCAATTAGTTGCCTTGCAAGGGGCAAAAGCTAGTTATATATTAATGCTCGTAACCACCAGATTTTAAGACAATCGCAGTATTGCGAAAAACGACCACTCTGCCCCTCAAGTTTAACCGACCTCAAAGCTGATTTTCGCGAGACAGCGACCGTGGATGAAAATACATACGATTTTTTCAGACCTAATTTGTATGGGAAAAATTCAGCCAGAATTTTACCAATTGCAAATTTTCATATAAAAAAACTGATACAAAAAAAATAAACTGCTAAAAAAACTGATGTATTAAAACCTAGCGGCGAAAACTAGAAGCGCTCATTATTCGACGAAGAAATTCAAAGTTATATTGCCAGCCGCCAGGTTCGCCGGTCAAAAAAGGAAAAATTTATCGTCAGACCTTCACAACAAAATTGTGAAATAGTCTCAGTACTGAAATCGTTAAGTGTATATTTTTTTAAATATAAGGCGTCTCCCTTCAAAATTTTACATTTCGACGAGCCTCGGGGTAAATCAAAATTGCGACTTAAAAAAGATACCTGGCTTAGATGTTTTTGTATTATTTCGACTATGACAGGTTTCGGAACATAAATAATATATTATATTTATGACTTTTCATGGAAATTTTGTCAGGATTTCTTTTCAAACGTCGGAAATTTCTGACGTTTACGAAAAAATTTCGAGTTCAAAACTGTTAAAATGTTCGCAGCCAGTAAAGTAAAATGCTTTATTACGTATAAAATAAGTTTGACTTGCCAAATAATTCGAGTTCATTTGTTTTTTCTCGGTTGTGTAATGTCATTTATTGATTTTGTCGACACCCAGCTCGAAAATACGAAATGGCTTTAAAAATATCGATCTGGGCTTTCAAAATTTAGTAAAACCTTTTCGACAAGAGTTTTACGAATGTAAATCGACAGTCACATTGACAATGTTTCTTGATAAAACGTCCGTTATTTTAATTTCCAATCTGACATTTGACAAAAAAAACATCTCAAAGGCGCATTCGGAAACCTTTATAAAATAATGGTTGACATGATTTACCTGCGCCCCTAGCGGCAAGATTTAGTACCTCTTTAATTTGCTAAGAAACATTTCAATATCGGTCGAAATTCAAATTATTCCCAAAGAAACTGGAGTGTTGAAAATTTCACTAGATTTTCATCAGAGCTTCAAATATCGAATGTCAAGTGCACGGTGGTAAA
This sequence comes from Limnephilus auricula, assembly GCA_951813805.1. Classification (NCBI taxonomy): domain Eukaryota; kingdom Metazoa; phylum Arthropoda; class Insecta; order Trichoptera; family Limnephilidae; genus Limnephilus; species Limnephilus auricula. The sequence goes on from OX638416.1 coordinate 1,574,416, forward strand.
AAAAGACCGCTGAAAAAAATATTAATAATTTTTTTAATTGTTATTAACGATTTTTTTTTAATTTTTTTTTTTTCGAAAATAGAGTCCGCCGGTCGCGAGTGACCTCGGCGCGTCACAAAAATATTTCTCAAATTAAGATGTTTAGAATTTTTTTATTTTTCCATACATTTATTGTTTTGAATAATTATTTATTACTAAATTACCGTGCGTGTTCATAAATCCAAAGAGTGGACTCTTGACCGGTGTCATTTCCAGAAAAATATTTTAATAAAAACACAACTTTTGTTTTTTTTCTGAAAATTCACATTTTTTTAATCAATTTATTTTTATTATAAATGCGTTAGAAAGATTTGTTGCATCCTGTTCTTTCAGCGAAGTTGAATAGGGATGTTCTATTTTGTTCTACGTAGGTACCTACCGGCTTACTTGAGATTAATGTCAATGCAATTTTAGCCATAATGAGTAGGTACCTATCAATATTATCGGACTGATGTAACTATTTTTAATTAGAAAATTTGAAATAAATTGGTATGATATTTATTTAGCATATTTTTGCCAACGTGCTTAGATAATTGTTGGTTTTTCTAGACATTTTTTTATTAACAGGTTTTTGAAACATTTTTTTCGGTAATCTTTTTATTACAATGAAATTTACTTTGATATAATATTTTTTTAACAGTAATACGAATGGATGAAATTATTTCCTATACTATTCATCCGATTGGGATGAAACTTTGGGGATTTGATGTGTGCATGCCCGGGATGGTTTCTATGCGTAATAGTAAGCTCTGGCGTTATAAAATTATTTCATATACTATTAACCCGATTGCGATGAAACTTTGGAGATTTGATGTGTGCATGCCCTGGATGGTTTTTAAGCTTAAAAGTAAGCTCTGGCGTTATGAAATTATTTCCTTTACTATTATCCGATTGAGATGAAACTTTGGGAATTCGATGTTGGCATGCTCGGGATGGTTTCTAAATCTAAGAGTAAACTCTGGCGTTATGAAATTATTTATAATACTATTCATCCGATTGCGATGAAACTTTGGGGATTTGATGTGTGCATGCCCGGGATGGTTTCTATGCGTTATAGTAAGCTCTGGCGTTATCAAATTATTTCATATACTATTCACCCGATTGAGATGAAACTTTGGGAATTCGATGTGTGCATGCTCGGGATGGTTTCTAAATCTAAGAGTAAACTCTGGCGTTATGAAATTATTTCCAATACTATTCATCTGATTGTGACAAAACTTTCGGGATTTAAGTTTTTTTTATTCCAGAAAAAAAGAAAATAACATTTTCACTTACTTAATTGATTTATTTATTTGATGTGTGCATGCCCGGGTTGGTTTCTACGCATAATAGTAAGCTCTGGCGTTATGACATTATTTACAATACTATTCATCCGATTGCGATGAAACTTTGGGGATTTGATGTGTGCATGCCCGGGATGGTTTCTATGCGTAATAGTAAGCTCTGGCGTTATCAAATTATTTCATATACTATTCACCCGATTGAGATGAAACTTTGGAGATTTGACGTGCATGCCCTGGATGGTTTTTATGCATAATAGTAAGATATGGCGTTATAAAATTATTTCATATACTATTCACCCGATTGAGATGAATCTTTGGAGATTTGATGTGTGCATGCCCTGGATGGTTTTTATGCATAAAAGTAAGTTCTGGCGTTATGAAATTATTTCCTTTAATTTTCATCCGATTGAGATGAAACTTTGGGAATTCGATGTTGGCATGCTCGGGATGGTTTCTAAATCTAAAAACTCTGGCGTTATGAAATTATTTCCAATACGCTTCATCAGATTGCGACAAAACTTTCGGGATTTAAGTTTAAAGTTTTTTTTATTCCAGAAAAAAAGAAAATAACATTTTTACTTACTTAACTAGATTTATTTATTTGATGTGTGCATGCCCGGGTTGGTTTCTACGCATAATAGTAAGCTCTGGCGTTATGAAATTATTTATAATACTATTCATCGATTTGATGTTTGCATGCCCGGAATGGTTTCTATGCGCAATAGTAAGCTCTAGCGTTATCAAATCATTTCATATACCATTCACCCGATTGAGATGAAACTTTGGAGATTTGATGTGTGCTGGATGGTTTTTATGCATAATAGTAAGCTCTGGCGTTATGAAATTATTACCTTTACTTTTCATCCGATTGAGATGAAGCTTTGGGTATTCGATGTTGGCATGCTCGGGATGGTTTCTATATATAAGAGTAAGCTCTGGCATTATGAAATTATTTCCAATACTATTCATGCGATTGCAATGAAACTTTGGAGATATGATGTGTGCATGCTCGAAATGATTTTTAAATATAATAATGAGCTCTAGCGTAATGAAATTATTTACAATAGTATTCATCCGATTGCGATGAAACTTTGGTGAGTCATTGTGCGCACGCCCGTGAATTTTTCTTTATATAATGGAGAGCTTTGGCGTTATTAAATTTGTACAAAAATTTTCAATAGGTGTAACGGGCGTTATTAGAAAAGTGAGTGTATATCATATAATTTAGAAACAATTTATTAGTTAAAAAATTGAGCAATAAACTTCTAGGCCCCTTTTTGCGAGAAAAGGCCCATACTAAACGCCTTAACCAGGGCGACCAAAGTGGTTAAGTAGCGGGTGTACAAAATAGAGCGATTAACTTACAGTACTCTTTTAGTAGTTCTCACAATCCTTGCTTCATCCACATTCAAACATCGATTTTTTATCTTCAAATATTTCATTTTTAAAAAATATAGACACACACTTCTTGCTTCATCCACATTCAAACGTCAAATCGCTTAGTGCTTTAACCAATTAGTTGCCTTGCAACGGGCAAAAGCTAGTATATATTAATGCTCTAAACGACCATATTTTAAGACAAGCCCTGCAGGCGAAAAACGACCACTCTCCCCCTTAAGTTTAACCGACCCGAAAGCTGATTATCGCAAGACAGGGACCGTGGATGAAATCACATACGATTTTTTCAGACCTGATTTGTATGGGAAAAATTCAGCCAGAAGTTTTACCAATTGCAAATTTTCATATAAAAAAACGGATGCAAAAAAAAAACTGCTAATAAAACTGATGTATGAAAACCTAGCGGCGAAAACTAGAAGCGCTCATTATTCGACGAAGAAATTCAAAGTTATATTGCCAGCCGCCAGGTTTGCCAGTCAAAAAAGGAAAAATTTATCGTCAGACCTTCACGAAAAATTTGTGAAAGAGCCTCAGTACTGAAATCGTAAAGTGTATATTTTTTTAAATACAAGGCGTCTCACCTCAAAATTTTACATTTCGACGAGGCTCGAGGTAAATCAAAATTGCGACTTAAAAAAGATACTTGCCTAATATGTTTTTGTATTATTTCGACTACGACAGGTTTCGGAACATTAAAAATATATTATATTTATGACTTTTCATGGAAATTTTGTCAGGATTCGTTTTCAAACGTCGGTAAATTCTGACGTTTACGAAAAAATTTCCGAGTTCAAAACTGTTAAAATATTTGCAGCCAGTAAAATAAAATGCTTTATTACATATAAAATAAGTTTCACATGCCAAATAATTCGAGTTCATTTGTTTTTTCTCGGTTGTGTATTGTCATTTATTGTTTTTGCCGACAGCCAGCTCGAAAATACGAAATGGCTTTGAAAATATCGATCTGGGCTTTCAAAATTTAGTAAAACCTTTTCGACAAGAGTTTTACGAATCTAAATCGACGGTCATATTGACAACATTTCTTGAAAAAACGTCTGTTATTTTGATTTCCAATCTGACATTTGAAAAAAAAACCACCTCCAAGGCGCATTCGGAAACCTCTATAAAATAATGGTTGACATGATTTACCTGCTCCACTGGCGGCAAGATTTAGTACCACTCTAATTTACTAAGAAACATTTCAACATCGGTCGAAATTCAAATTATTCCCAAAGAAACTGGAGTGTTGAAAATTTTTCTTTATTTTAATCATAGCTTCAAATATCGTATGTCAAGTGCACGGTGGTAAAAAAAGACCGCTGAAAAAAATATTAATAAATTTTTTAATTGTTATTAACGATTTTTTTTCTTATTTTTTTTTTCGAATAAAGAGTCCGCCGGTTGTGAGTGACCTCGGCGCGTCACAAAAATATTTCTCAAATTAAGATGTTTAGAATTTTATTTATTTTTCCATACATTTAATGTTTTGAATAATTATTTATTACTAAATTAGCATGCGTGTTCATGAATCCAAAGAGTGGACTCTTGACCGGTGTCATTTCCAGAAAAATATTTTAATAAAAACACAACATTTATTTTTTTTCTGAAAATTCACATTTTTTAAATCAATTTATTTTTATTAATTGCATGGGTACCTACCGGCTTACTTGAAATTAATGTCGATGCAGGTACCTATCAATATTATCGGATTGATGTAATTATTTATGATTAGAAAATTTTAAATAAATAATTGGTATGATATTTTTTTCAAATTACCAAAGATGGTAGCATATTTTTGCCAACATGCGTAGATAATTGTTGACTTTTCTATGGACATTTTTTTAATCAGGTTTTTGAAACATATTTTTCGGTAATCTTTCTATTGCAATGAAATTTAGTTTGATATAATAATTTTTGATCAGTAATTAATTAATTAATAAAATTGATAAATTTTTATAAATTTGTAGCAATTTGCCGTTTCTCTTTAAAATCATCGAGGCCCTATTAAAAAATTACCAGAAGTGGTTCACGGAGGTAATCTTAACATCTATAAATAAATGTTTTTTTTGTATTTTTGTAGATAATTGTTGCTTTTTCTATAGACATTTTTTTAACAGGTTTTAGAAACATTTTTTTCGGTAATCTTTCTATTGCAATGAAATTTACATTGTGTAACGTATATTCTTTGGTAGAGCATCAGAATCTCCCTCAGGTTGGTGGGAAGGAAAATACAGTTTTATCTTCAGGGATTTTTAAAGAAATAAAAGAGTATATAGCAGTAACAATATTTTCTATATTTAAGATATAGATACACGATGTCCTTCAAAGGGACAGGAACTCAACATTTCCTAAAGAAATACCAAAATACGAACTTACAAGAAGTCTTAGCTAGATTCATATAACTCATAAAAAGAGAGCATACCTGTGGACCATTATGAAGCTAAATTCTATTGATCTAACTTGGCGCGAACCACTGTTATTCGGCGAGCATTATCGAGGTCCACGAGCACGCGGGATCTCCATGGACAGGAACCAGGAAAGGTCCCAGAGGATGGGGTCTCCTCACCAGGGAACAGGAACCGGGAATAGCCCCAGAGGTTGGGGACTCCTCGCCAGAGAACAGGAACCAGGAACAGCAGGACGCAGTCAGTCAGAAAGCCAGGGCTCCGGTTGAGCGTACCAGAGACCAGGGTGTCGATTCTGGACCGACGACCAACAGTTAACTGTTATGCGCAATCTGCGACCGAAAAATTTTTCGTCGCCTCTACAAACTTTTACGATTGATCATAGTTTACGTATTCTGGAGTTGCGTGTGGTCGACGAGATTGTTGTATTGGTAACCCTGAGAATATTGTCTATGCTTCTGATTTTTTTTACGTTTCTATGGTGGAAATGTCAAAAACGTTGCGTGTTATGGTTGCCTGGAAACGTCAGATTTTGTTCAGATTTTGTTTAATTATGTTTCTAAAATGCCTGGAGGCATTTCGCAAAATCAAAAACATCTACTGGTTGAGCTAGTGAGTGCCAGTGAGTGCCGACCCGGAGCTGATGATGGGAAAGTTTACATCGGCATTCACCTTCGCCGTATCGCGGCGAAGGTGGTCTGAAATAGCAGACAAGCTAAACGCAATCGGAGGGGCCAACAAAGACTTTAAACAGTGGCGAAAGGTTAGTTATTAAATACTTTAATTTGTGTATACCTTACATTTAAAATGTTTTCTTGTTACCTTACGATGCTGTCTTTGACGAAACGCGATTCGTATCGTGAAACCTAACCTCAATGCCGAGTGTTTATCGAAGAATATTGAATATTTAAAGTTATTATAAAGTGTATTTCGGGGGTTTAGTATCACAGGGGCCTTTTTCAAAAAACTTTGTGAAAAGACGAAAGTTTTAAAGCGTTGAAACTTGGAAAATAGAACACGTTTGTGTAATACATTTTTTTTTATTTACAAGGCAATATTTCCCGCTTACTGTGGGGGTAATAGGATATTTTCAAATATTGTCATGTTAACAGGCAATACGCCCTTGTATTACTAATTTTATATTTTAATTTGTAGAATGTCCAACCTTATCTCAACAGCTTTATATTACATGATTATGGCATTACCGAAACTTACATTTCAAATCACCATTTTTGTAGTTAGGCCCCTGTGATCCTTAGAACCTGATTTCTTTCTATGTTACTGTCAATAATTAATATTATTCAAAATTATTTCCAGACATGGCAAGATTTACGCTGTAAAGCGAAGTCAAAGAGTTTGATGAACAAAAAACATGCTGCCGGGACTGGAGGAGGACCACCAGTGCCAGAAGCCAGTCTGAACGCGATTGATGAGTTGATACTTCAACTCATTAGTCACGTTTCAATCTCCGGCCACACGGGCACATCTGAATCGGTGGTCGACTTCGACTTTTCCTCCCTCGGGGGAACTCAACCTGAGGCTGGTTGCAGCAGCTGGCAGACTCCCGAGAGAGTTGTGGCCCCATCACGCCTGGAGGCGTCACCACCCTTGAGGGCAACACCTTCTTTGGAGGAACCCATCACATTGGATACTTCACCCATACAGACTCGAAGGCCAAATACGGCAACACGTAGAATGATGGAAACATTAAATGTGTCCAAGAAAATGGTAGAACTGGGGGAACAAGCCAATTTTAATCAGGCCATATTTTATAAAGATCTGCTGGCTTTACAGACGAGACAAACAGTTGCCGCTAAAAGAAACAATAACATTTTAAAAGAGTTGTTAAATGTACTTGTAAAGCTGCTAGAAGAATTGAAAGACAAATTTAATACTTAGATTTGGAACTTAATTCTTCTTACAGCTTTACAATTACATTTAACTGCTCTATTAAATTAGTGGTTTTCAATAGAAACTGTTTGCCTCGTCATTAAAGCAAGCAGCTCATTATTTGCATTTTTTTTTATAAATAATCATCCCGCGAAGGTTCCAGTGAGAATGCATTTAATGAGTCTACCACTCTACGATATGGCATCTTTCGCCTCGGAGTCTGCACGGGTGGAGGTTCAATGGTGAGGGGGCTGATATGTTATGGTTATTATTTTCATTACCCGTTGGGTTATTATGTAAAATATGAGGCTTGGCGTGTCCCCTCACCATTGACTGATATGTTATGGTTGTTATTTTCATTACCCGTTGGGCTACTATGTAAAAATATGAGGCTTGGCGTTTCCCCTCACCATTGACTAATATGTTATGGTTATTATTTTCATTACCCGTTGGGTTATTATGTAAAATATGAGGCATGGCGTGTCCCCTCACCATTGACTGATATGTTATGGTTATTATTTTATTATTTTCATTACCCGTTGGGTTATTATGTAAAATATGAGGCTTGGCGTGTCCCCTCACCATTGACTGATATGTTATGGTTGTTATTTTCATTACCCGTTGGGCTACTATGTAAAAATATGAGGCTTGGCGTTTCCCCTCACCATTGACTAATATGTTATGGTTATTATTTTCATTACCCGTTGGGTTATTATGTAAAATATGAGGCTTGGCGTGTCCCCTCACCATTGACTGATATGTTATGGTTATTATTTTATTATTTTCATTACCCGTTGGGTTATTATGTAAAATATGAGGCTTGGCGTGTCCCCTCACCATTGACTGATATGTTATGGTTGTTATTTTCATTACCCGTTGGGCTACTATGTAAAAATATGAGGCTTGGCGTTTCCCCTCACCATTGACTAATATGTTATGGTTATTATTTTCATTACCCGTTGGGTTATTATGTAAAATATGAGGCATGGCGTGTCCCCTCACCATTGACTGATATGTTATGGTTATTATTTTATTATTTTCATTACCCGTTGGGTTATTATGTAAAATATGAGGCTTGGCGTGTCCCCTCACCATTGACTGATATGTTATGGTTGTTATTTTCATTACCCGTTGGGCTACTATGTAAAAATATGAGGCTTGGCGTTTCCCCTCACCATTGACTAATATGTTATGGTTATTATTTTCATTACCCGTTGGGTTATTATGTAAAATATGAGGCTTGGCGTGTCCCCTCACCATTGACTGATATGTTATGGTTGTTATTTTCATTACCCGTTGGGCTACTATGTAAAAATATGAGGCTTGGCGTTTCCCCTCACCATTGACTAATATGTTATGGTTATTATTTTCATTACCCGTTGGGTTATTATGTAAAATATGAGGCATGGCGTGTCCCCTCACCATTGACTGATATGTTATGGTTATTATTTTATTATTTTCATTACCCGTTGGGTTATTATGTAAAATATGAGGCTTGGCGTGTCCCCTCACCATTGACTGATATGTTATGGTTGTTATTTTCATTACCCGTTGGGCTACTATGTAAAAATATGAGGCTTGGCGTTTCCCCTCACCATTGACTAATATGTTATGGTTATTATTTTCATTACCCGTTGGGTTATTATGTAAAATATGAGGCTTGGCGTGTCCCCTCACCATTGACTGATATGTTATGGTTATTATTTTATTATTTTCATTACCCGTTGGGTTATTATGTAAAATATAAGGCTTGGCGTGTCCCCTCACCATTGACTGATATGTTATGGTTGTTATTTTCATTACCCGTTGGGCTACTATGTAAAAATATGAGGCTTGGCGTTTCCCCTCACCATTGACTAATATGTTATGGTTATTATTTTCATTACCCGTTGGGTTATTATGTAAAATATGAGGCATGGCGTGTCCCCTCACCATTGACTGATATGTTATGGTTATTATTTTATTATTTTCATTACCCGTTGGGTTATTATGTAAAATATGAGGCTTGGCGTGTCCCCTCACCATTGACTGATATGTTATGGTTGTTATTTTCATTACCCGTTGGGCTACTATGTAAAAATATGAGGCTTGGCGTTTCCCCTCACCATTGACTAATATGTTATGGTTATTATTTTCATTACCCGTTGGGTTATTATGTAAAATATGAGGCATGGCGTGTCCCCTCACCATTGACTGATATGTTATGGTTATTATTTTATTATTTTCATTACCCGTTGGGTTATTATGTAAAATATGAGGCTTGGCGTGTCCCCTCACCATTGACTGATATGTTATGGTTGTTATTTTCATTACCCGTTGGGCTACTATGTAAAAATATGAGGCTTGGCGTTTCCCCTCACCATTGACTAATATGTTATGGTTATTATTTTCATTACCCGTTGGGTTATTATGTAAAATATGAGGCTTGGCGTGTCCCCTCACCATTGACTGATATGTTATGGTTATTATTTTATTATTTTCATTACCCGTTGGGTTATTATGTAAAATATGAGGCTTGGCGTGTCCCCTCACCATTGACTGATATGTTATGGTTGTTATTTTCATTACCCGTTGGGCTACTATGTAAAAATATGAGGCTTGGCGTTTCCCCTCACCATTGACTAATATGTTATGGTTATTATTTTCATTACCCGTTGGGTTATTATGTAAAATATGAGGCATGGCGTGTCCCCTCACCATTGACTGATATGTTATGGTTATTATTTTATTATTTTCATTACCCGTTGGGTTATTATGTAAAATATGAGGCTTGGCGTGTCCCCTCACCATTGACTGATATGTTATGGTTGTTATTTTCATTACCCGTTGGGCTACTATGTAAAAATATGAGGCTTGGCGTTTCCCCTCACCATTGACTAATATGTTATGGTTATTATTTTCATTACCCGTTGGGTTATTATGTAAAATATGAGGCTTGGCGTGTCCCCTCACCATTGACTGATATGTTATGGTTATTATTTTATTATTTTCATTACCCGTTGGGTTACTATGTAAACATATGAGGCTTGGTGTTTCTCCTCACCATTGACTGATATGTTATGGTTATTATTTTCATTACCCATTGGGTTACTATGTAAACATACGAGGCTTGGCGTTTCCCCTCACCATTGTCTGATATGTTTTGGTTGTTATTTTCATTACCCGTTGTGGTTACTTTACTAAATAAAACTAAATGTGGTGGTTAATTGTGTCTCAATCTTTAGCTTGTATTCAAAATATAATTATTCTTTTATAAGTAAACATTATTTTCTATATTATACAATAAGAATTGTGATATTTTTCAACATATATTTTAAAATAATGTTTTGGTTTACACCATTTTTTTATAAGTAAACATTTGACAAAAATTGTGGTATAAATGAGCATAATGAATACATGTTTAATATTTACAATGGATAAGTATAATATTCTAATTTAAAATTAATATCAAAGATGCTAGTCTTATTTAAAATTTACACCAAAGATGCTAATAACTAGAATACATTGGACTTGTTTTCAGTGTTTTTTTTTTCTGTAGCTTATATTACAAAATATATTAAAATAGTACAACTGATTTCTGACACTGTATTTTATATAAAAAATTGTGTTATTTTCTGTATTATTTGATAAAGATTGTGATAGATCTGAGCGTAATGAATAAATGTTTTATATTTATACTGGAAGTAACTAACTAACTAACCATCACGCCGTTTCCTCGCAGGGGTAGGCAGAGAGGACGGACCGCCAAACAACTCGGTCTTGGCATACACTCCTCGCCTCATTCACATTCATACATCTTATCATACATGCTCTTCTATTATTCTGACTCTTGACATGGCCCGACTCAAGTATCTGATTCACTTGATCGTGCCATGTCTTCCTCGGGCGTCCTCGACTTCTTCTACCATTCACATTAGTATCATATATTCTCTTCACACTCCTTTCTTCGTTCATTCGCTCTATATGTCCAAACCATCTAAGCGTCGCTTTTTTCATCTTACTTATGACGCTCACATCGGCCTTGCATTCTTACTGGAAGTATAATGTTCTTATTTAAAATTTACACCAAAGATGCTAGTAACTACAATACATTGGACTTGTTTTCAGTGTTTTTTTTTCTTTAGCTTATATTACAAAATATATTTAAATAGTACAACTGATTTCTGAAACTGTATTTTATATAAAAAATTGTGTTATTTTCTGTATTCTTTGATAAAGATTGTGATATATCTGAGCGTAATGAATAAATGTTTTATATTTATACTGGAAGTATAATGTTCTTATTTAAAATTTACACCAAAGATGCTAGTAACTACAATACATTGGACTTGTTTTCAGTGTTTTTTTTTTCTTTAGCTTATATTACAAAATATATTAAAATAGTACAACTGATTTCTAACACTGTATTTTATATAAAAAAATTGTGTTATTTTCTGTATTCTTTGATAAATCTGAGCGTAATGAATAAATGTTTTATATTTATACTGGATGTATAATGTTCTTATTTAAAATTTACACCAAAGATGCTAGTAACTAGAATACATTGGACTTGTTTTCAGTGTTTTTTTTTCTTCTTTAGCTTAAATTGCAAAATATAATAAAATTATACAACTGATAACTGTTTTCTGACACTGTATATTTTATATTGAAAATTGTGTTGTTTTCTGTATTATTTGATAAAAAATGTGTTCTTATGTTAAATACACTTTTATTATCACACCATTGTTCTCATTTTTATTTATTTAGACAGGGTTTTTTTTACAGATGTTCGCACTTACGTGAGAACAATCCAGTTATGAAAACTCAGTTACAATATACAAATAGGGACATACAATTACAAAAATGTACAATTAAATAAAATACAATTAGATAAACAAAAACATCACAAATAAAAATATAGAATTATATACAAGCTCGTGACACATATTACGATGAGAGATTACTTACGTAAGAAACCTGAGAGGCATAAATAGAGAGACAAGTGACACATATTACGACGAGAGATTATATATAGTCTTGTTATATAGTCTACACATTGGGTACGTAATCACGACGTATGTCGATGATCTGATTCTTCGATTCTCTTAAAGATAATTTATCTTAGGCTTTAATTAGGCAAACCAAAATAAAGTGGCGCTTGCAAAGTTACTAATTTATTATAATCATATAATTATAATTGGATAATTTGTAGAGCGCATTTTTGTGGAAAATCACCTCAAGGAAGCTGTGCATATTATATTTTAAGTGTTGTGTGTGGATAATCCACCATAATTCAATAATAAAACCATGACAAATAATATAGAGTAAACAGAATAACACAAGGATTTAAAAAAAACTAGTATAAACTTTTAACCAAAATGATTTTGCACTATCCTATTTTGAACGGCCCTACCGGCTACTAAATCTCGGTTAATTCTGTTAACAGGCCCATGGTCAGCAGCCGCTTCACCAGCAATCAGTCCTAAATCTAGATTATGATCAATCAGGTATTCTGGAAGATCAAATTTATCTTCTACACACATATTGTGAAGCACTATGCATGCATTGATAATTTTGGACGCCTTTTCAGGAGCATAATGCAGAACTCTGTGTTTACAAAGGCAACGAAATCTCATTTTTAAGACACCGTTACATCTCTCAACAGTTGACCTGATTGACCTTAGTTTTGTGTTAAACCTATCTTCAGGAGATCCAGGTACAGCCCTATCGACTTGAGTCATTAACCAAGGTCTCAAAGGGTACCCAGAGTCCCCCAAAAGATAATATCCGGACTGACCACTAGTATACAGCTGCTTCAGCACGGGTTCCACAGAACCTGCCTTCCAGATGAAGGCATCGTGAGTGCTCCCTGGGAAACGTGCATCCACGTGCAAGATTCGGAGATCTGAGTCACAAATTAATTGTACATTTATGGAGTGGTACGACTTCCTATTCACATAAATATACTCTGGAGTGTCTGGATCTCTTGTTTTTGGAGGGAATATGGCAACGTGGGTGCAGTCGATGCATCCTATTATCCCAGGGAACCTGTATTTATTGTAAAATCAAAAATAAACAAATATTATTGATAGAGCAAACGTTAAAATAAATAAATAAAGTAATCATAATGTTCCTCTAATAAAAACTTACTTAGTCCTTATCTGGTTTAGTGCCTGGATATTTGGGGGAAATTTTACCCATTGGTTGAAGATTATGGGGTTGTTTAGGGCATTCACCACTTCATTCAGTGCCCGTGATATTGACGGTTGTGAAATTGCAATGTGCAAATTGCACCCCACTGGTAACTGGTAACTACCCGTGGCAAAAAAGTTTAATGCTGCTAATACCTGCAAAACGACATTGCAACCGATTAATTAGAAGTTTACATGTGAAAACTATCAACGGTTTTTAAAATAATTTTTATAATCACTTTAGTTTCAACATCCAGAGCTGAAGAACGGGGTGGGGGCGTTATGTACGGAGATACGAGGATTATCAGCCGACGTACTAAACTTTTGCTTAGCCTAAAATTTCGGATGAAGTTTTCGTCTGTTATCTCAGCGAACGAATCAACCCTCTGGCGAAAACTTCTTGTCGGTCTCAAAGCAACTTGCTCAGCTTGCTCCACATTTTGTACTGCAGCAAAAATCGCCGGTAAATTCGCCATTATATAAAATTTGTCACAACACTGACTCAAAAACTCGCCGTCCTTTAAAAAGCGCGCGTGTCTGTTTGACAGCTCTACTGTCCGCGAGTTGCAACGACTGGTTTTACCAGTCGTTGCCGGGCTCGATTGACTTTTGACGTTTTGCGTGTAAGTATGAAACTCAGGAATACGCACGACGATCGATGTACGTACTTTCTCGTGCGCTTGCGAGTGGCCCTGAGTCAGGAATAGCGACCCAGGCCTAAGCCAAGTATGGAAATGGTTAATCATCCGAAGATGACCATCGGAACTTCATCCATCAGAAATACGGGTAGCCAGGGCCGTAAAAGGCCACACGGGTTATGTCTCACAATGAAAGACACCATCCGGATTACGGATTACGTAGGTAAACTACAATTGAAGCATGAGGTAGCCATGCGCAGGTCACATTAACGGCAAGCGATTACGATCGAAAAACATACGTTGGGCCGTGTTAACTTTTCAAAAATCTTACATCAAGATCTGGTTCGCGTTTCGCGACAGCAAAATAAGGTTATCCCATCATAAAAAAACACAGAAACTCTCACATAAGTGACTCGTCGAATTGCCCGTCGGCTCCCGTCACGGCGGACCTTCAAGAAGTGCGGCGGATCTAGATGGCGCTAGTCGCTAAAACTCAAATACGGCGATCGAAATAAAAGGTTAACAGCCAGGTGAAGTTCAAGACAATATTTATTCAACAAAAATAAATATTATCGTGACAATTGATATAATAATTTTTGTTCAGTAATATAAAATTGGTAATTTTTTATAAATTTGTAGCAATGCCGTTTCTCTTTAAAATCATCGAAGCCCTATAAAAAAAATTACCAGAAGTGGTTCACGGAGGTAATCTTAACATCTATAAATAAATGTTTTTTTTTTTTTTATATTTGTAGATAATTGTTGGTTTTTCTATAGACATTATTTTTAACAGGTTTTTGAAACTTTTTTTTTTGGGAATCTTTTTATTGCAATGAAATATAGATTGATATAATAATTTTTGATCAGTAATATAAAATTGGTAATTTTTTATAAATTTGTAGCAATTTGCCGTTTCTTTTTAATATCATCCTAGCCCTATTAAAATTTACCAGAAATGGTTAACGGAGGTAATCTTAAAATCTATAAATGAATGTTTTTTTTGTCCCTTATGACTCCGTAAACCATTCATCCGAATGAGATTTAATAAATGAATGTTTTTTTTGTCCCTTATGACTCCGTAAACCATTCATCCGAATGAGATTAAACTTTGGGGATTTGATGTGTGCCTGTTCGGTATGGTCTCTATATATACCTAATAGAAAGCTATGGCGTGATGAAATGATTTGATATGTGCATGCCCGGGGTGGTTTTTATTCATAATAGTAAGCTCTGGCGTTATGAAATTATTTCCTATACTACTCATTTGATTGCAATGAAACTTTGGGGATTTGATGTGTGCATACGCGGGATAGTTTTTACGCATAATAGTAAGATCTGGCGTTATGAAATTATTTCCTATACTTTCCATCCGATTGAGATGAAACTTTGGGAATTCGATGTTGGCATGCTCGGGATGGTTTCTATATATAAGAGTAGGCTCTGGCGTTATGAAATTATTTCCAATACTATTCTTCCGATTGCGATGAAACTTTGGGGATATGATGTGTGCATGCTCGAAATGGTTTTTAAATATAAAAATGGGCTCTAGCGTAATGAAATTATTTACAATAATATTCATCCGATTGCGATGAAACTTTGGTGAGTTATTGTGCGCACGCCCGCGAAGTTTTCTTTATATAATGGAGAGCTTGGGCGTTAACAAATTTGAACAAAATTTTTCAATAGGTGTAACGGGAGTAATTTGAAAAGTGAGTGTATTTCATATAATTTAAAAACAATCTTTTAGTGAAAAAATTGAGCAGTAAACTTCTAGGCCCCTTTTTGCGAGAAAAGGCCCATACTGAAATTATTTCCAATACTATTCATCTGATTGCAACAAAATTTTTGGAATTTGATGTGTGCATGCCCGGGGAGGTTTCTATGCATAATAGTAAGCTCTGGCGTTATGAAATTATATCCTATACTATTCATCCGATTGCGATGAAACTTTGGAGATTTGATGTGTGCACGCCCAGGATGGTTTTTATGCATAAAAGTAAGCTCTGGCGTTATGAAAATATTTCCTTTACTTTTCATCCGATTGCGATGAAACTTTGGGGATATGATGTGTGCATGCTCGAAATGGTTTTTAAATATAATAATGAGCTCTAGCGTAATTAAATTATTCACAATAATATTCATCCGATTGCGATGAAACTTTGGTGAGTTATTGTGCGCACGCCCGCGAAGTTTTCTTTATATAATGGAGAGCTTTGGCGTTATCAAATTTGTACAAAAATTTGCAATATGTGTAACGGGAGTTATTTGTAAAGTGAGTGTATTTCATATAATTTAGAAACAATTTATTGGTGAGAAAATTGAGCAGTAAACTTCTAGGCCCCTTTTTGCGAGAAAAGGCCCTTACTGAACGCCTTAACCAGGGCGACTAAAGTGGCTAAGTAGGGGGTGTACAAAATTGAGCGATTAACTTACAGTACTCTTTGGTTAGTTCTCACAATCCTTGCTTCACTCACATTCAAACATCGATTTTTTTTCTTCAAATATTTAATTTTTAAAAAATGTAGCCACACACTTCTTGCTTCATCCACATTCAGACGTCAAATCGCTTAGTGCTTTAACCAATTAGTTGCCTTGCAACGGGCAAAAGCTAGTAAATATTAATACTACTATATATTATTACTAACATCAGAGTTTTAAAAAAAAAAATTATTGTTTTGTATACGCAAATTAAAAGTTAGGTTATTTTGTTAGGGAAGATGATATGTAAGTACATATTATAGAATGTTTGAATTCTGTTAAATGATTATGATCAATTAAATTGATGCGAAAAAATGTACAAAGTGACGAAGTCACAATTTAACAGAGAATACAATCTTTAAGGTAGCGACATACTCGCAGCTCACATCAAAAAGTTATTTATAACACAATAGCGCTCGCCATACAATCCCATGAGACCCGCCAGACGTAAAAAGATGATGCGCTGTGATCGCGGTTTGAATCTTCGCTAATCGGAATTATTTTTCGTATTCGCTACAGTGGCGGTATCAGAAAAGTTATGCGACCCCCTCTCTACGGTAAACAGGAGAGGGGGTCATTTTTAATACACGGAGCATGCACGGAGCTGTCAAGTTAACATATCCAGTACAAAGAAATGATAAATGAAACAACTCTCTCGACCGCTTCCGATTTCAACTGACCCCTTCTCCTGCCGTAGGAAGGAATATTTTATAACGTAGTGTGTCGGTAGAAAAGATACTTATAACGCAGTATCTTTTTGATGTGAACTTCGCGTTTGTCGCCCGCTTTATACATTTAAAACAATTTGCGTTTTGTAGCAACGATCCAACTATGGAAGGCTCTCTAGCTCCTTGTCTTTTTAAATGTGAATCAATTGATACTATTTAAAAACTTATGTTTGTATCATTTTCAACTAGTTTGAGTGCACTGAATACACGTCACGTACAATTTTTTTATTTTTTTTATTTATATAATACATGTTACATAATTGTGATATTTACATAAAGTTGATATATTAAATCACCATACTAGGCGGCTGCCTGTATCATGGTGACCAATATAGTATAGTTACATTGTATGAAATATGAAGTCTAGTGTAAACATGGAATTAGTATAAATCATGTTAAATATTGGAAAAATTATAATAAAAAGTAGAAAATAGAAAGGAGAAAAAAAGTACATTAGCATTAGATTATATAAACAGGCTTCTAATTCTATCACATTCACTCATCAAAAAATCTCCAAGCGTCTTCCTGAAAGTGTGATATTTGGTTATTGTCTTTATTTCAATTGTTAAGTTATTGAAGATTTTTGGAGCAAGAAAGTTAAACTGTGACTGGGCCATTGAGGTTTTTGTTACTGGAATTATATAGTTGCATTGGTTGGAATATCTTGTATTATATTTTGATTCAAAAACATATTTTTTTATAAATTTAAATTTAAAATAGCAAGCAATGAATTTTACATATAGGGATTGTATATTAAGTATTTTAAAGTCTTTAAATAAGTCCTTTGTGGGATGAATGTAATGTACTTTGTAGATAGTCCGTATTATCAATTTTTGAGCCTTTACTAATGGATCTAATATAGTTTTAGAACATCCTCCCCAGACAACAATACCGTAAGAAATAATTGATTGACATAGAGAAGAGTATACTGTTTTTAATGTCTTTTTATTTAGTATATTTCGTAGTGATCTGAAGATATATGCTAGTTTACGTATACGACTTGTTACATTAATTACATGATCTTCCCACCGAAGTTTGTTATCAATTATTACCCCTAAGTATCTAATGGAGTCTACGCTTTCCAGTGGATTGCATATGCAACTAGCGAGATCTCTGCAATAATGTATTTTTAGTGAATGATTAGTTGAGGGTTGGCTTATACTATCGAGGCTAAATGTTAAATATTTCGTTTTAGCTATGTTTAACGTGAGTAGATTATTATCCAGCCATTTTTTAATGTTTTGCAATATTACTTCTGCTTTGTGGAATGTTTCTTCCCATGTTTTACTTTTTAGTACCAGGGCAGTATCATCGGCAAAAATGATCATATTTTATATAAAATCAGATAAAACGATGGAATACAGTTGTATAAAACAGTAATAATTATTGTTTCTAGGTTCTGAATGTATGCGCATTTCGTTGGATTGCCTTGCGGAGTCGTTTTTTCTAAAGAACGATTCAAATTTAAACCATCGGGATCAGGAGCATCAGGTCAGAAAGAATGGCCATTAATGAACAATTTATCATTTTTACACGAATGTGTAAAACGACGGAAAACATTTGGTAACGTTAAGTTACCAAAGAATGAAACTGAAGATGATTTTCAAGATTTAAGTATTACTCAAGATTCTGCTGAAGAATCACTTACATATGATGACGTTCAGTACCTTGATGGAACATCAAAAGAATAATATATGTGGAAAATCTGGACGAACAAACTGGTTTGTGATTTTATTTCCAAATTTTATAATGGCTTTATAGATACTATCATTAATTACTTTCGGTTGCATCAATTATTATTATATTTTTTTTTTTTTAATTTATTAATATTATTATTAAGTTCTGCAAGTATTATAGATTTGTATTTTCGTTACAACTGTTTGAAAATGGCCTTGTAAGCCTGTAACAAAAATACAAATCTATAATACTTGCAGAACAATAATAATATTATTAAATTTGATTTAAATTAAATTTTAAAAAAAAATAAATGGAGTTCTACGAATTAAATACAAAAACAATAAATATGTGGCAATTATCGTTGTTTGTTTTCGGGTGTTATGCCGTGTTTCGCTACCTCCTTCTTTAGCCGACGTTTCGGACATCATTGCAGTGTCCATCATCAGGGCAGATCCGAGGAGGTAGCGCAACACGGCATAACACCCCAAAAACAAACAACGAAAATGCTTTTGGCCGTGAAAATCTAAAAACGTATCATGTAGCAATTATGTTTATTTTGGAATGTATAAAGTAAAATAGAGAATGATTTTATATAGCTGACAATTTATTCTTCCATCTATAATGATTTGTCTCGAAATATAATACTAATATGTAATAATACTAATTAAATTTTCAGATACGCATGGGAATTTTGGTGTCACTTCAATAGACGAGGGAGTAGAATCTTTAGTCTGCACTCCAAGAGCAGCAAAACGCCCACGCTCCAGATCCACGCCTGAACAAAATGCTAACAAAGCATCCATCCAAGCCAAAATGGATGAAGCCGTAGATGTGTTCAAAAAATTTGTAACGGACAAACAAAACACATTGACTGTGGAACAAAATTCACTGCAAAACTTTTGCAATTCATTATATGCTGTTATGAAAAATATAGAAAAAAATAAATTAATAAAGTGCAAAATAGAAATTATGCAAGTAATTTCCAAATATTCTGAGTAATACATAATGTGTAATATATTTGACTAAATAATAAGAGAACTCGGCATATTCACTAAACATTCTAATATGTATTACTCGGAATAATTGGAAATTATTATATATTATAACATAAATTGTCATCTTTTTCTAAACATGATTTGTACAATTTTTGTGACTTCAAGTGCTTTAGACAATAAATAATTGCTATTTTTTTTAATTAACATTTATTTTAATGAAAAATTACAATACACATTACAATGACAGATCGGTCTTTACAGGATAAATGGAGTTTTCATTTCTTTTGTCAATAATTCAATCATTCCGTCCTCTTAGTCATAAAATATAGGATATACATAAAAACAATTTTAGTAGAAATAAGTGAAGGTGGTTAATATTAAGGCTTAAAATATTTACATTAAAGAAACAATCACAATTCAAACACCTGAATTACAATGTCTCGCAGGATTCAGAGGTCAACACATAAAAAAGGTTTTATCGAGACTTCATTTTACTAGTGTAAACGCATTAAAAAAATACTAAATCCCGTAGGCGTTTCTTCTCGATATCACTCTGGTCTGGATCCTCTTGAAATATGTGCCAACTGCCAAGGAACTGCCCCTTCATGTGAAAGATAATGTGCCATGCTGTCACGTAGAGCGATCATTGATCTTGATGGATTATTCGCGTCCTATCCTTTGGAAACCACTATCACTTTGTTCTTCTCGAAATAAGCCTTCTGAAATTTGACCATTATCTGTGACGGTGTCACAAAAATTTGAAAGGCAATACACTTACTAGTTGTTCGATATTTCTTTCAGAAATTCGCAGAAAATTGTGTAAACATATTGTGGCAGCGGTAATCCTTTCTACGTTATCAACTTCGGCAATGATACTATTTCGCAAGATTCTCCACCTAGATGCTAAAATGCCAAAAGAATTTTCTATTGTTCTCCTTGCTCTTGACAATCGGTAATTAAAGATTCGTTTTTCTTAATTTAAATTCCTTCCCGGAAAAGGTCTCAAAATGTACGGTTTTAGAGGAAAAGCCTCGTCTCCAACAAAGTAATATGGAAAATCAATATTTGTGTTAGGTAATGGTGTGCTTGCTGGTAATTTTATTTTACGAGAGTCCAAACCTCGGCCGAAGGCTGACTCCGAGAATACTCCACCATCACTTTGCGAGCCATATGCTCCGATGTCTACAAGTGTGAATATGTAATCAGCATCACAAACAGCCAAGAGGACCATGCTGAATGTTTTTTTATAATTAAAATAAGTAGTTCCTGATTTTTTAGGTGCCTGAATAGTAATATGTTTGCCATCGATTGCACCGCAACAGTTGGGGAGATTCCATTGTCTGTAAAATTCGTTGGCTTTTTCTCTCCATTCTTCGACTGTCGGTTGTTTGCAATATATGGGTCTAAGAACATCCCATATTGCCTCGCAAGTTTCCTTTATTACTACATGTGCAGTGGTTTTTCCGATCATAAAGGACCATGAAACTACTTGCAGACTGCAGCCTTGAGACAAATGGCTAAAATAATATAAATACATTATTGTTTACATCAAAATTAATAAATATAATTCTTTACAAGACATCATAAATAATAAAAGATTTTATCACTTACAATAATGTGATAACTAGCCTATGTTCCGGACTTAAAGGCTCGCGTCTGCTCCGCTTTATCAATTTGTCTTGTAGAAGTTCTGACAATTTATAGAAATTGGTCTTTGACATCCTTGTATATTTCTTAAATTGATCGTCGTCTACTGCCGCCATGTCTTTGAACAAATTATGGAAGTGTCCCGTGTTCTTCCTTTTTTGATTGATTGGACGCACACTCCAACGTCGTTTTTTCCTTACTTTTTTCGTCAACTGTGTCTCTCCATATGCAGTGTATGCTAGCCCCAGAATTGATAAAAACATTCCACATGCAACAATGTCTGACGAATCCATTGTTTCAATCGGTTTCAATATTTATATATAACAATACGACTGAATAAACTCTCGGTTGACAGCATAAATAAAATAATGGTTGAATATTTTATTGTATTTTACATATATTTGCTGAAGAAGAAAGTGATCTAATATACAATAATGATTATAAATGACGCAGAATTGATTTCTTAGATACAATTTCGTCATTTGACATATACAAGTGACAGTAAAGTGACAGCGTCATAGACAATTCAATGGGCTTATTCCTATTCCAATTATAAACGACGATCTAAAATATTACGGATTACGGATTATGGCAAAGGCCTATTCTTATCTCTTATTCCTTTAGGCCTTTATAAAGGCCCGTTTATAATAGGAATAGTCTGTAATCCGTATTCGATAAGCCCTAGGCCGTAGAAGTTGGAAGATAGGAAACCTGTGTATCCGTTTATAATAGATGGCAATAATCTGTTATTTTTTTCCATAACCGAAAAGATGGTTCAACTTTATCTTTTACGGTTAAGGCTATGCGACACGACCAAGCCGCTTGATGGCCAGCACGTAAATTTGTTATCTATTGTTTTCTATTATTCTCTATGCTTTTAGGCTTGCCGCGGCGCATCAAGCCTCTCCTTCAAGCCTGGCCACGCCTTCGGTGATTTCGTGGCGGTCGAAAGGGGGTTGAAAGTGAATTTTGTGCGAAATGGAATATAACAAAGACAAAGCATTCTTTATTGTGTTATAATAAATTTTATATATTAATATTGTAATATAACATTAATTAGTAAAGTAAAGACAATTATTTTTCTTCATTTCTCAGATGTTTATTTATTTATTTAGGAAAATCAACAGATTGTTTACATCAATTAAATTAAAATTAAAAATACAAATAAAATCTAAACAGATTTTCACATTACTATAATTATAATAAAAAACTAAGTGGGCTGAGATAATATTTACAAAAAATACAACTTTGTGAAATTAAATAAAAATTAAAAGAAGATGTAAGAACATAAATAAATAACAATTTAAAGTTAACATATAACCTGCTTAATAAATTTCAAATGATAATGTTTGGAAATATTTTTTTAAAAAACACAATACCTGTACAATTTAACACATTTAATTAAGACAATAGCAGTTTCGTTATTATTAAACATTTAAGAAAATATTAAATTATTAACACCAGTAAAAAAATCATTTTAAACTCCATGGATATTGAAATTGGACGGCGTTAATAGAATCGCATAAATAAGTGGTCTAAAAGTGACCTAACTACAATTTAAAAATGGCATTGAATGCCGAAACAGCTTTCATAATATTTAAAAAAACTAAAATACTTGCAGAACTTAAAAATAACATTATTGAATTTGATGTACAATATTTTCTTTAAAAATCAATGGATTTCTTGAATTGAACCCAGAAATGGACAAATTGAACACAGAAACAATAGCTTCCTACTTTATAATAATTTTATATGATTTATATAATTGTTTTACACGATACATAATATCTAAAATCATCTCTCATAGTAATGTTTTTTGTCTATGGGTACTTATTTATCTATTCTCGTTTGTCTATTCCCGAAAAAATATGAATTCGCATCAAGCCCGCCGCCAGCACGTAGTATTGCGCAATGCTTGTGAGAAAGCCGCAAGCAAGCTTTGGAGACGGTCAAAAGGCTTGTCACAAAGTGCCATAGAAAAGAAACTACGTGCTTGCCATCAAGCGGCTTGGTCGTGTCGCATAGCCTTTATAGATTACGGAAAGCTTATGGGACTGCGAGACGAACAAGCGGCTTGATGGCCAGCACGTAAATTTGTTATCTATTGTTTTCTATTATTCTCTATGCTTTTAGGCTTGCCGCGGCGCATCAAGCCTCTCCTTCAAGCCTGGCCACGCCTTCGGTGATTTCGTGGCGGTCGAAAGGGGGTTGAAAGTGAATTTTGTGCGAAATGGAATATAACAAAGACAAAGCATTCTTTATTGTGTTATAATAAATTTTATATATTAATATTGTAATATAACATTAATTAGTAAAGCAAGGACAATTATTTTTCTCCATTTCTCAAATGTTTATTTATTTATTTAGGAAAATCAACAGATTGTTTAAATCAATTAAAATAAAATTAAGAATACAAATAAAATCTAAACAGATTTTCACATTACTATAATTATAATAAAAAACTAAGTAGGCTGAGATAATATTTACAAAAAATACAACATTGTGAAATTAAATAAAAATTAAAAGAAGATGTAAGAACATAAATAAATAACAATTTAAAGTTAACATATAACCTGCTTAATAAATTTCAAATCATAATGTTTGGAAATATTTTTTTTTAAACACAAGACCTGTACAATTTAACACATTTAATTAAGACAATAGCAGTTTCGTTATTATTAAACGTTTAAGAAAATATAAAATTATTAACACCAGTAAAAAATCATTTTAAACTCCATGGATATTGAAATTGGACGGCGTTAATAGAATCGCATAAATAAATGGTCTAAAAGTGACCTAACTACAATTTAAAAATGACATTGAATGCCGAAACAGCTTTCATAATATTTAAAAAAAACTAAAATACTTGCAGAACTTAAAAATAACATTATTGAATTTGATGTACAATATTTTCTTTAAAAATCAATGGATTTCTTGAATTGAACCCAGAAATGGACAAATTGAACACAGAAACAATAGCTGCCTACTTTATAATAATGTTATATGATTTATATAATTGTTTTACACGATACGTAATATCTAAAATCACCACTCATCGTAATGTTTTTTGTCTATGGGTACTTATTTATCTATTCTCGTTTGTCTATTCCCGAAAAAATATAAATTCGCATCAAGCCCCACCGCCAGCACGTAGTATTGCGCAATGCTTGTGAGAAAGCCGCAAGCAAGCTTTGGAGACGGTCAAAAGGCTTGTCACAAAGTGCCATAGAAAAGAAACTACGTGCTTGCCATCAAGCGGCTTGGTCGTGTCGCATAGCCTTAATAGGACTGCGAGACGAACAAGCGGCTTGATGGCCAGCACGTAAATTTGTTATCTATTGTTTTCTATTATTCTCTATGCTTTTAGGCTTGCCGCGGCGCATCAAGCCTCTCCTTCAAGCCTGGCCACGCCTTCGGTGATTTCGTGGCGGTCGAAAGGGGGTTGAAAGTGAATTTTGTGCGAAATGGAATATAACAAAGACAAAGCATTCTTTATTGTGTTATAATAAATTTTATATATTAATATTGTAATATAACATTAATTAGTAAAGTAAGGACAATTATTTTTCTCCATTTCTCAGATGTTTATTTATTTATTTAGGAAAATCAACAGATTGTTTACATCAATTAAAATAAAATTAAGAATACAAATAAAATCTAAACAGATTTTCACATTACTATAATTATAATAAAAAACTAAGTAGGCTGAGATAATATTTACAAAAAATACAACATTGTGAAATTAAATAAAAATTAATAGAAGGTGTAAGAACATAAATAAATAACAATTTACAGTTAACATATAACCTGCTTAATAAATTTCAAATCATAATGTTTGGAAATATTTTTTTTTTAAACACAAGACCTGTACAATTTAACACATTTAATTAAGACAATAGCAGTTTCGTTATTATTAAACATTTAAGAAAATATAAAATTATTAACACCAGTAAAAAATCATTTTAAACTCCATGGATATTGAAATTGGACGGCGTTAATAGAATCGCATAAATAAGTGGTCTAAAAGTGACCTAACTACAATTTAAAAATGACATTGAATGCCGAAACAGTTTTCATAATATTTAAAAAAACTAAAATACTTGCAGAACTTAAAAATAACATTATTGAATTTGTTGTACAATATTTTCTTTAAAAATCAATGGATTTCTTGAATTGAACCCAGATATGGACAAATTGAACACAGAAACAATAGCTGCCTACTTTATAATAATTTTATATGATTTATATAATTGTTTTACACGATACGTAATATCTAAAATCACCACTCATCGTAATGTTTTTTGTCTATGGGTACTTATTTATCTATTCTCGTTTGTCTATTCCCGAAAAAATATAAATTCGCATCAAGCTAGCGATGGGAATGATCGAAACTTTTATATAATCGATTTTTTTTAATCGAGACATCACAATAATCGAATGATTAATCGATTTTTTGCTCGGAGTTTGGGAGCAATAGCTATGGTCAGGGGCATAATTTTTGTCTGTGAGGGAGGGGGGGGGGGGGGGGTAGGAAGCCGAAAATTATTATGGTGCATCATGTATGGCAAC
Organism: Limnephilus auricula; assembly: GCA_951813805.1. NCBI lineage: Eukaryota > Metazoa > Arthropoda > Insecta > Trichoptera > Limnephilidae > Limnephilus > Limnephilus auricula. Next base: position 1,600,333 of record OX638416.1, read on the forward strand.
GCTTATTTTTTGTTGTAATTTTATTTGTTATTTTTTGGTATGCATTTCACAATATAACAATTATTGTTAAGCTACTTAGTTTAGCCCGTTCGTAAAAATTTCCATTAAAAATATTTATGTATGTTTAATAATATGTCAATAATTATAATTATATGACATTTTAGTTCAAAAACAATCTCTAAATAACATGTTTAAATAACGCAACATTAGTAAGTAAGTACTGCAACAACATTTCAATCACCGTTTTTCTTTCCTGGCAATGGCAAATTCCTTTTTGTTTGATGGCAACATTAGTGTTATTCCCTTTTTTCACGAATTTCAAATATGTGGGCATCTCACAACAATAAAATTACTAATAAGATATTTAGTTTAGCCGGTAGGTACAAATTTCCATTAATAATATTGACAGTGTGTCTGTGTTTAACACGAAGATAATAATTTTATGTCGTTTTTGTTAAAAAAAATAACCTCTAAATAACATGTAGGTTATGGACACCTTTTCGTATGCAATTATTAACAAATTTTCATTAAATATATAAATATTATCATTAAATATATAAATAAAGTTTTCTTACTATAGAAATCGTTTCATTTTTATTACAAACTAAGAAACACCTGTTAATTTCAAATAAATTAAATATATTTGGATATGTCCATATGAAAACATATTACTTGCTGATTTTGGTAGAGTATTATTTACTGCCCTGAAGAAACTACGGTTTTAGCGAAACCCGGTCGGCATTAAATATAAAAATGGTATATACTAAGTTATTGTTTTATTTTAAATTAAATATACAATACCCAAATAGATGATACATAACCTCATAATAAACATTTTTAAATTGTTGAAAGCTATCACCATCGCAATCTTTTACGTATAAACTATACTGAAAACGTAAATCGTTACCTAAAAGTATTCATTCATAATTTAAAATTCATACATCAGGTTGATTATAACATGTACCTATAAAATATTTCGTTTGACAAGCAAAATCACTTTCGATGACGTTTCAAGACTATGCATTCGAATTCTGACATCGAGAAGCGAGAATCGATTCCAAGTTCGATGACGTTTAAAACCGATTGTCTCGGACTGTGCATTCGAATGGATTCTGACATCGAGAAGCGAGAATCGATTTCAAGTTCGATGACGTTTCAAACCGATTGTCTCGGCCGTGCATTCGAAAGAATTTTGACATCGAGAAGCGAGAATCGATTCCAAGTTCGATGACGTTTCAAACCGATTCTCTCGGACTGTGCATTCGAATGAATTTGACATCGAGAAGCGAGAATCGATTTTTCTATGGAAATGAATCGAAATCATTCGATGGTAAAAAAGATCGAGTAAATAATCGATTATTCATCGATTGTGCCCATCGCTACATCAAGCCCCACCGCCAGCACGTAGTATTGCGCAATGCTTGTGAGAAAGCCGCAAGCAAGCTTTGGAGACGGTCAAAAGGCTTGTCACAAAGCGCCATAGAAAAGAAACTACGTGCTTGCCATCAAGCGGCTTGGTCGTGTCGCATAGCCTTTAGATATATGCTAAGATGTATGTATTTTCAATCGATACTCTATGGTATTGAACAAATATTTTCGCGGAGTTTGGATATTTTATCGCATTTTACATATATTTGCTGAAGACGAAAGTGATCAAATATATAATAATGATTATAAATGACACGGAATTGATTTCTTAGATACAATTTCGTCATTTGACACATATAAGTGACCGTTAAGTGACAGCGTCATAGACAATTTAATGGGCTTATTCCTATTCCAATTATAAACGACGATCTAAAATATAAGGATTCCGGATTATGGCAACGGCCTATTCTTATCGCTTATTCTTATTATAAACGGGCCTTTAGGATGCCGTACTTATAAAAACTGTCAAAAGAGTAAAGGCCACTACACATGGTGCTGCGAACAGCCGGCTTTTTGCAGATGGCTAGAAATCGCATCGTTAGTAGGCAAATTGTTGTTGTTATTATTAGCCGAATTGTTATTATTCGTCTGCCGTATTATTATTTCTTTACTGCCGGAACGATTGTTTCCACTTTCCGCCGCATTTGCGCGCAGAGAATTATTATTTTACTACTGCGGCGTCCGAATTGGTGCTGCCGCAGACGGATTCTGGCTGTTTGCAGCCAAACCGACATGGTCCGTACACGTGTTCAGCTTACTCAGTGGCGTTTCTTCACAAGGGGACCATGGGGACAGTCCCTACTTATAAACGTTTAATGTTAATGGTATATTTATACCGTAGAAATTAAATAAATAAACTACTATTACATAGATACGTTTTTTTTTTTTTTTTATCGACGGATCTGCCGGATCTGCCCTGATGATGGACACTGCAACGCTGTCCGAAACGTCGGCTAAAGAAGGAGGTAGCACAACACGGCATAACACCCCAAAAACAAACAACGAAAATACTATTACATATACTCTACACTATTCCTGAAACCTAACAAGAAAAAAATTGACAATTCTTTGTGTTCACAAAAATAATGAATGCGTTTTGAACACAAAGTAATTGCAGAAATATAATCTAAAAAATTATTTTCGGTTAAGTAATTTTTAATTTCTCTCCTTCCTTCCTTGTAGCATAATAATAATTTATTGTATATGATGTTTTAGTAAAATAATAATATTGATTTCGATTGATCGGATTATTTCTATAGCGCCGTTCTCGTGGTTAAAACACCTCAAAGACGCTTTTAACCGAAGTACAATTTGTCTTGTGCTATTTTTATTAAACTTCATATTTATATAATTGTAGAAAGCAATCACTTTGTGGTTTGACATATATAAATAAAACACTTGTTTTGTTTAAACCACGAGTTTTTGGTTGTGAACAAGTGTTTATTTTTATTTAAACTTAATATTTATTTACGCACCCTATTTGATGGTTCTGGTTAGGTGCGTGACTTATCTTCGTACCTCATAAAATTTTCTGTAAGAAATTATATTATTACTATTTGGGTATACCTATATTTGTATTGGGTCTCGTATCGTTACTTTCTGGCAGTGAGACGTCAGTATCTACACATAAAAATGACGGTCCCCGCCATCGAAAATGTGCTCGACCCGCCACTGATCTTACTGCAAATAGCATGGTCTAGTGGCAACCTCCAATCTGCAGAACTTCTGTAGCACATTAAGCCGGGTCTTTTGCTTCAACAAAGGTTAATAAAGTAATAACAAAGCGTGATAAAGGTTTGTGATTTATAAACAAACTTTACAAAAACTATTCGTGTTTATCGTTGAAATATTTTAACGACGTATATACTGTTATTCATATTTTAATTTGATTATAATTATATGCTCTGTTATGTTATATTATCGAACTCGTATGTTCTTTCCGTAATAGTATGTACCTTATCTGACATTATTTTTTTTAACCTGAAATGTTCCATGGTAGCAGTATCAAGTATTTTGTCTTCTGAAATTGACTTCTTTTAGCAGAAATTCTGACGATAGTGTAATTGGTCAAAATGGAATCGCTTTTAATATTAATTTTAGTGCGTTGCAAGTCGGTAGTGTGTATTTTTATTTTAAATCAATGTCGCTATGTATTCAACACATAGAAATTATACATATGTTAAGAACCCACATATTATATCGACCCATAATCGGCAGAACAGCGTAAGCGACAAACAGCAAAGTGTTCAGGAGAAGGTTTTTTTTTAAATAACTTTCTTAGTTGATTCAAAAAATGATTTTGGTTAATTACGATTATTGATATTTGGTTACTGCCTGTATAGAACTGATAATGCAATTATCTGAATGCCTTCAGTTGTGGAGATAGTGGCGGTTACGCTGTTTTGCCTATCACCCTGACAGATATTTTCCCTTAGAAATGTCGCTTACGCTCTTTGGAGTACATGGTTTTTTTTTAATTTATTTATTTATTTACACATATACTGCACAACATGTGCCATTAACATAATTGACATACAATATAAATAGTACAACAACATGAAGAATGACTAACAGTATAATTGTAAGTTAAATATAAGGAAAAAAAAATGTAAAAAGTAAGTAGTAAGGTTATAAGTAGTAGGTAAAGGGTAAAATATAAATGTAAAGTGAAAAATATGGTATAAAGTATAAGTATAAGTATAAAGTACAAGTTTTAAATTATTAAGCAAAAATAAAAAAAGTTACAAGTGAGAATAAAATAATAATAATAATAAAAAAGTCTAAAGTAGAACGATAAGATATCTTTAAAAGGTACAATGATTTAAATATAAAATATAAACTAAAAAGTCCTCATAGGAGCAATGAAAAATAAAAATAAAATAGAATAGTTAAGAGGTCGATATTATGGATTATAAATATTAACCGATATGATGAATTTTACAAGTACCTATGATTTCTAATGAATTAATGTTTTGCAAGTACTGGTAAGCATATTATGTTTACATGATCATTATGTTTACATGGTACTAGAAGACAAATTTTGTTTAATGCATCTTTTGTATGATGCCAGATTACCGGCGTGATCGACATTAGCATATTTATTGCCAAAAGTGTGTAAGCGATTTATTGTTGCATTTTGTTCTGCGGTGGTCCCAGAGTTATTATAATAAAAAGGTGTTTGGAGTCGAGTAGGTCTAAAAGGCAAATTAGCGGTGGCAAATATTTTTCTCAATGGATTAAAGAATGAATATTGTTTAATTATTTTTGCTGTTATGAATTTATTCCCATAATTAATTAGGTATGTGTGGTCGATTAACGATTAACCATTGTCGATTTCGATTAACAAATAGTTTTATTTTTACTGAAATAAAAACATATTTAAAAAAAGTCGCAGGAGGCGACAATGTTGAAGCAAGAGACCCGGCTTAAGCATTTCGCAAATTCATTTCGAAAGTGACCGAGTTCGGGAGCGCTGTGAATACGTGTTCACAGAGCAAAAGAAACCAACTTACTGCAAAAAGCATGGTCTGGAGGCAACCTCCAACCTGCGATTTTTAGCCAGCTGCTAAAAGCTGCTAATTGTCGGGCTGTTCGCAGCATGGTGTGTAGACCACTTTAGACATCTGTCATATGATTCACGCCCTACCTTAACGGAAATGTCATCAACTGACCATCTATTTAAGCACATATATCTATGGCCTGGATGTCAAAAGTACAAGACGCTTCACGGTCGGGTTTATTGTAAGCTCGTATCTTCAATTCCAAGAAAATCTACCTGTGGGTAAGTAGCAAATGTGAGTTCCGTTTAGTTATTATTGAATTATTCCGAGAGTTATTTCAGTATTTTATGAAGTATTTCTAGTACTATCATTTAAAAAAATCTTTTCCTATATTTTATCTAGGGATTAGTATATATTTTCATTAGTCCTTTGCTAATTTGCTTCCTAAAACCTCACAACGCAGTGATTGTTGCTCCGCCCTTCTAATGTAATATCATATAATTGTGTTATATTTATATTCCTTGAGACTATTTCAGTAACCATCGGAATTTTGTGGGAAATTTTTTTTTTTATAATATGTGCTTCAGTTTTCCAAGTGACGTTTCTTCATTTTGAAATTGACTGCCGCCCTTCGCCTTGCTCGTAAGTTGGTTCTTGTTATATTCACTAAGTAAGTAAGACCGAAGATTCATAATAATAAAAATATGAATGCACTTTTTAGGATATTTCGCTAAAAACTTGATTGATCAGTTTTGAGAACATTCCGGATATAACACATTGAGTTACCCAACACCAACCAGGTTAACACGTGACAGACAAGAGTACATGAGTTTGTTCATTGTTGATTTACGGCCGCTGTCACAAATTATAACCAAGCGGTTAGTCATTTCATTCAATATTGACGCTTAGAGAAAGAGTTTAACCAATTCCATTTTGTCAATTTCTTTAAAACAACATCTTTTTGTGTTTAAAATTCTGTGGATGACATTAATGAAGCGAACATCGCAATTTTTTATGCCAAGTCCTTAACTGAACGGACACTGTTCTATTGGCAAAGGCGGTCGATTATCGCTGAGTGATTTACTTAATAAAAAAATAATATTTTCTATAAAACCTTTTTCATGAAAAAAATGATCGCAACTGCGCAGCGCTTCAACCGCCAAAGGTTAAAGCGGGTGACAAACGCGAAGTTCACATCAAAAAGATACTGCGTTATAAGTATCTTTTCTACCGACACACTACGTTATAAAATATTCCTTCCTACGGCAGGAGAAGGGGTCAGTTGAAATCGGAAGCGGTCGAGAGAATATCATTTCTTTGTACTGGATATGTTAACTTGACAGCTCCGTGTATTAAAAATGACCCCCTCTCCTGTTTACGGTAGAGAGGGGGTCGCATAACTTTTCTGATATCGCCACTGTAGCGAATACGAAAAATAATTCCGATTACCGAAGATTCAAACCGCGATCACAGCGCATCATCTTTTTACGTCTGGCGGGTCTTTATGGGATTGTATGGCGAGCGCTACTGTGTTATAAGTATCTTTTTGATGTGAACTTCGCGTTTGTCGCCCGCTTATGTGGAACGATTTTTCCATCAGTAATGTGGCCAACAGACCTAGCTATAAAATTTTATAGCTAGGTCTGTTGGCCCCATAATCGTTTTCAACTTCTTTTATAAGCAATCAAATTGCACCTATTACTTTAAGAATACTAATACACTTCAAACTTCGCCAAATCACTTTGTGGCGTCATTTTTAATTACATTAAACAAATAACTTTGTATCAACCACTATTATTATTTAAGTAATAACAGACCTTTACTGATAGACGTATTTTAAATTTTACACTACTGTTAAACAACCGTTTATCATACATTAATGGTTTTTACCAGGGGTATAAAATTTCAAAAGCATTTATTAATAAGACTTACGTATTGTAACAGTTATACTTTTTTCAGCTAAGACCAATCAATTACCATCACATAACTGAACTTTATCACAGCAGTGCCATGGATCTTCCCAACGCAGAGAGTGTTTCCATCAAGACGGAACCAGGGTCCCAGGAAGAAGGCGCAGGTGAAATGCCGTATATGGATATAGACATCCACCTTCCGGATGTAAAGAAGGAATGTTTGCAGTATGCCGAGAGTGTCCAATCAACTAGTAAGTTGCATTAAGTATATTATCACAAAGGAGTTTCAGACGATACAATCAGTTTTCTCCTTCCTTTTTGTCGTCCATCTGTTATTTTTATTGAACTTTTGTTATATTGTTTTACAGGTAAATTACGGATTAAGAAATCGTTTAATTAATAATGGGAGCCAAACAATTACTAGTTCCTCAAGCTGTTGCCTTACCATATTTTATCACTAAAATAAATCTTTTCACGGTCTCTACTTCAAAAAGTCTGAATCGTTCTTCTAATTTATTATAATTATTCGAAACCGTACTAGATTTCCTAGAAAACAGACAGTGGCAAAAATATGAGCGCAAACCTGCTTACATCTAAAAACGACATCGTATATTTGACAAATCTGTTTAAAATCTTTAATGAACTAAATTTACATGCAAGGCGATGACTTGAATTAATAGCTAAAGGTGAATACAGCCACTTTACCACATCCACCTCTATAAAATAGGAAGAATTGCTTACTTACTGCCAACACTTGGAAGCTCTGCTTGCTGATTTTAAGGAGCGATTCCAGAATAATATCAAATTTAGAAGAAGAACTGATGGAACTCTGAACTAAAGAAAAATGAAAAGTACAAATAAGAAATGTATGCCAAACGTATTTGGCTGAGCGTTGGTTCAGTGCAGAAGTAAATTCTATTTCTGAGAATAGGAACCGACTGTAGACCGCGTGGCGATTTTCGGCTAATATGACAAAATTTGAACCCGATATAAAAAAAAACTATTAAAACTTCACCAGCCTTAACAATCTAATAATTTTATTTTATTACTGTATTCATTTTTTAATCGTTTGGTAGTCTCTTTGGTTTGTAGTTTGTGATTCTTAATATATAGATGAAATATAGTTAATGTGAAAAAATATTTTAATTATTATAAGCAATTAGTAGCTTGAAACACTCATCCACATTAAAAAATCTTCCGAGAAAAGATACATGCCGGCGACGGGATAAGAGCCCCTGACCGGATATCAGAAGGACACGGGTTCGTGTCCCGACGCCGGCATGTATCTTTTCTCGGAAGATTTATTCTTTACGGATGAGTGTTTCAGGCTAATAATTATTGCTTATTATTGTCACCCTTTGTGTTATACATAAAACATCTTGTCTTAAACATTAGTTTATCAATTAAAAACAAAAAATATTCTAATACTTGCTATAAATATTGAGGGGGCATTATAATTTTTTTTTTAAAGAAAGCGGTATCCAGAAATGGTCGGGACCCTCTGCGCACTAAACTCTTGCAAGCAGTTTGTAAGCTAAAAAGCTTAGTTAAATAATATTGCCTAAATAAATAAACACAAAAACAAATTCATATAAGCATAAAAATATCATCAACAAATATATTTTTATGTGACATTCAGCAAGTGTCTGCATATCATCGTAATGCTATTTTGTTATTTCAGACAGCATTAATATGGAGGCTAATTCAATCCAGGCAGAACACCGAAAAGAAGATGGAGGGGGGATTCCTTATTCGGAAATAGACATAGACCTGCTGGACGTAAAAAAAGAATGCTTAGAACGGTCTGTAAACACCCTTACTGGAAATAAACCTTTCTCGTCTTCCGACTGTAACTATTCATCTTCTCTCACGGGAATTTTAAAAGTGCACATGCTGACCCATTTTGGAAAAAATATATATCATTGTTCTTTTTGCAACTATTCAAGTGCTCATAGGGGACATTTTAAAGCTCACATTGTTACCCATACTGGAGAAAAACCTTATTCATGTTCCGTCTGCAGCTTTTCATGTTCTCAAAGGGGGACTATAAAACTTCACATGCTTACCCATACTGGAGACAAACCTTATTCATGTTCCGAGTGCAACTGTTCATATACTCGAAGGGGGAATTTAAAACTTCACATGCTTACCCATACTGTAGAAAAAACTTATTCGTGTCCCCGCTGCAATAATTCATTTTCAGAAAAATGGAGCTTTAAACGTCACATGCTTACCCATACAGGAGAAAAACCTTATTCCTGTTCCGACTGCAGCTATTCATGTTCTCAAAGGGGAACTCTAAAACTTCACATGCGTACCCATACTGGAGAAAAACCTTATTCATGTTCCAATTGTGAATATTCATGTTCTGAAAAAGGATCTCTAAGACGTCACATGCGTACCCATACTGGAGAAAAACCTTATTCATGTTCCGTCTGCAGCTTTTCATGTTCTCAAAGGGGAAATTTAAAACTTCACATGCTTACCCATACTGGAGAAAAACCTTATTCATGTTCCGTCTGCAGCTATTCATGTTCTCAAAGGGGAACTCTAAAACTTCACATGCGTACCCATACTGGAGAAAAACCTTATTCATGTTCCAATTGTGAATATTCATGTTCTGAAAAAGGATCTCTAAGACGTCACATGCGTACCCATACTGGAGAAAAACCTTATTCATGTTCCGTCTGCAGCTATTCATGTACTCAAAGGGGAACTCTAAAACTTCACATGCGTACCCATACTGGAGAAAAACCTTATTCATGTTCCAATTGTGAATATTCATGTTCTGAAAAAGGATCTCTAAGACGTCACATGCGTACCCATACTGGAGAAAAACCTTATTCATGTTCCAATTGTGAATATTCATGTTCTGAAAAAGGATCTCTAAGACGTCACATGCGTACCCATCCTGGAGAAAAACCTTATTCATGTTCCAATTGTGAATATTCATGTTCTGAAAAAGGATCTCTAAGACGTCACATGCGTACCCATCCTGGAGAAAAACCTTATTCGTGTTCCAATTGTGAATATTCATGTTCTGAAAAAGGATCTCTAAGACGTCACATGCTTTCCCATTCCTAAGTTTTAAGACAGTTAAGTGTGATACGCATTACTGTTCACCATCTTTAAACAATTATTTGTTTACAGCTAACACTACAGTTTATATAATTTCAACTTGACCCGCATTATTAAATCCCCTTATATGGCCCCTACCTTAAACTGCCTCTTAACGCTACCCATCTAGGTGGCGACCTAGTTCCTTTGTCTTTACTTTGTCAGGGATGGGAAATATAGTTTTTTCCACAAAGAAACTCAAATCTTTCTAGACAAGTTAACAAATACAAACCCTAAACATAGAAGAAAAAGTAGTGCACAATTTTAAGACAACTACTCATTTGAAGTGGTCGATCAATTCACCTACCTGGGCTCCAGACTAACAGAGAACAATAAGGATCCAGGAGAAATCAGAAGGAGAATCACATCAGCCAACAAAACATACTTTTCTTTGCTGCCAGTGTTTAAGTCACGTAGCGTCCGCGGGAAAACCAAAGTAACCATGTATAAGGCTATTGTTAGAACTGTATTGGCGAATGGATGTGAGGCGCTGACACTGACGGCAAAGATGACTGAAATGCTGGATACCTTTGAAAGAAAAGTGTGGAGGAGAATATGTGGTCCCGTGAAAGAGGGGGAACAGTGGTGCAACAAAGAACTGTATGATATATATCAGGCCCCCAAACATCTCAACCCATATGAGACTCCTCAGGTTGAGATGGGCTGGGCATGAACCAAAAAGAATTGTGACTGGACACCCAGGTGGAAGGAGAAATGTGGGAAGACCCAGACTGAGATGGGAAGACTCGATAAGGGGAGATACAGCACGGTTTCTCCAGATAACAAAGTGGAAGTCAGCCGCTGAGGACAGGAGGAGTTGGAGGCGAAAGTTGCAGGAGGCCAAAGCTCGATATGGGCAGTAGCGCTATCTGAGAGAGAGAGAGAGAGAAATATTATAAACATCACTTGTAAAAATCTTTTATCCCTAAAATAATTAAACGCGCGTCATCATTGAAAGAGGGGAATATGAATTATTTTGACAATCACCTTCAATATGTCAAAAACCAAGATCCTGACATTCATTCACGCTACTATTACAGGACAACTCCAAAAACCTTACCATCTCAAAATAATCTAATTATCTGTAGCTTTGGAAATAACAACCGTCTCTGTAAGATTGAAGCCGTGGAGTGTGTTGCAATTATTAAAAATTTTGCGTTATAGTTGACAATAACCTCAAATGGAAACACCTAATTGAAAATTTAGCTTTAAGTTAACAAAAATACAAGACTTTAAAAACTATATAATATTAACTATTATATGGGCCACGTAACCTACGAATGGGTATATTGGGTGGGGGGGTCTTTTTCAATAAGCAACATAGCGACATAACAAAAAGTATATTCATACCTTTGACCAAAAATATATAATAAAATCTTTCTCAAATCTTTTTTTTCTATTCGCCATTAGTGTATTTCATATTCAAATTAATTAACATATAATATTGTTTTAAATCTTTACAATTTGACATTATGTATCAAACAACAAAAATTGATGTAATGATTAGTTATTAAGGCTGGAATCAGACGGTTTTTTTTTTAAGTTAAAAGAAATATACATATTTTGCTTTGTTAACTTAATACATTGATACAGATAATTTTAATAATGATGGTTTACTACCTAACACCAAGTAACACATTTTTTTAAGTGAGAACATTTTGGTTTTGCTCATTAATTTTGAGAGCAAACAGTTTTTTTCTAAATATACTTATTTTATTTTCGGTTGTCAGGCTATCAGGAAGGAGATTATATATGTTTATACCCTCATAGCATATGTTTTATTTATTACGTTGTCTTGTATGGTGTTCATGTACTTGTGATGTTTTCATAAATGTAGTAGTTGTGTGTATAAAGCCATTTTGAATTTTGTAGATTAATAAGCATATGTTGTATTGGTACAGTTTTCTGATTTTCATTAAGATAGTTTCTTTGTATACTCTTTTGGTGGGGGTATCTGGTCGATAGTTAAAAAGTTTTTTTATAACTTTATTCTGAATTATTTGAATTTCGTTTAAGAACGTCATATTTGTGTTTCCCCATATTTCTATGAGGTAATTAAGATGGGAATGAATTAAACTAGAGTATAATTCCCTCTTTACTTGTATTGGAAGAAGATGGGCTATTCTACCAAATACACCAATTAAATTCACTCTAGTGAAGGTTTACGCCATGTTTTTTCGGCCTAATCTTCCATCTTCATTTCATTCCATGTTCAGACGGCGCTATAGAAATAAGCGTTCACTCGTCCATTCCCACCACAGCGTCGCCGAGCGAGGTCAACCGCGCTGGAATTCGTTTGATTTCCAGCGCGGTCCGGCCCCGAATTTTAAGGAAAAACATGTAAGATGCATCGATTTTTACGCAATTTTGTTGACACAATTAAATTAAAAAAACAGTATTGTTTCGTCTTATAAACCTTTTTATTTTTTGAGACATAATAAAACAACTTGATTTTACTTTTTTTATTACGTACATTTTCCTACAAATTAATAATCTTACATATATTAGAAAATATATATAATACATGGATAATACGTGAGACCCAAAAATTTATATGAGAGGTGTTCCCAATAGCAAACAAATTAGCCGAACGAATACCATTTTGACGTTTTGCGTGCGACGTGATAGCGTCCTTCCATGGTCCTTCCCGTACAGGACGCGAGACAAACTGATTGAGATTTCACTCGGTGTTCAGACGTTTCACTTTGCTCTGTTCCGCGCGCGTGCGCGCGCAAGTGAAGGATGCCGAATGAAAATATCCAACATTGTTGGATCGGTTCACTTGAAGATTTCATTCGGCAGTATTCGGCACTTTCGTTTCATTTCATGTTCAGACGTGTCATTCCGAGTAAACTAGGCCGAATGAAATGCGGAAATGAGCGATCAGTGAAGCGTCTGAATGGCGCTTTAAGAACAGGCACTGCCTAGATAGAAACTAAAGTTAACTGGGCCATAATGTACTCACTCCTGTATTGCAGCTTACAGTGGATGTTCTTTTTGCTTGTCATTTGACTGTAGGTAATATCATTGTGCATGTATCCAAAATGCATGTATACATTATTTGGTCAAATACAGGAGGTAACGTTAAAATTTCTACATCAAATAATAAACCGGTCGAGAGAGGTTGTTTGCAGGTCAAAAAATATAATATGCGGTAATTGTTGAATGAAACACTAATATATATTGAATCATTCAGCGAGTAACAGATAAGACGCCGAAGATTAATGGTAGAGCTCTCGACCGGCAATCGAAGGGGTGCGGATTCGAGTCCCGTCGGCAACATGTATATCACGGATGAGTGTTTCAGGCTAATAATTATTGCTTATAATAATTGTTACCGTTTGTGCTATGCATAAAAAAATCTTGTCTTAAACATTAGTTTATCAATTGAAAATAATATATTAATTCACTGTATTGGCGAACTAATATGAGTTTGTTATTTATATCATTCATCTTGAGTTTGGAGAAAGGCTTATCCCCTTCTCTTATAATTGAGTTATAAGTATTAATTTTATGTTTACTGGTTAAGCTCTCTTACCTTTCGGTATTTTATTTGCTAGTATATACTGCTCATTCTTTATTACCTACTAAGTTGTGTTTTATGTTACCTGGGGTAAACTTGCTTTAATAAAGGTTGTAATTTAACTTGATATTTCTTCAATAATTGCAAATTCATTTTGTAGCCTCATTCTAATTCAAAAATGACGATTGACTTTGTATCGAATGGTTATTACACATTATTTATTTTCTTTAAATAGCATCTTATTGTTTGTTTGTTTTCTGTTAAACTAGATTCCTTATAGAATTTCCTTAAACTCGGGGAATCTTACGACGAATCAGGAAAATAATGGACTATTGGTAAAATTCAAATATTTATTGGTTAATTCAAAAATTGAATGTCATAACAAATATATTTAAATATTTATAATATCATTCGGTTGAAGTAAAAAAATATAATTCAAATAATATTTAAAAAATAAATACATGTACGTTTTTGGGTAGCGTCGCTTTAAATGGCCTTTGACAGGCCAGGTTTTAAAAAAAAAAAAATCAAACGTCACTTCAGAATTTTTTTGTGTCGCATTTAATAAGTTTACAGTAACGTATCATTCAGCTTTTGGTAGTTTATACAACTGTTCTTACTAATAATATTATTTTGTAATAGAAACTCGTAAACAAATAATGATTTTAAAAAAATACATTTCATTTTCATTGGTGGCCACCGGTGGGCCAACGGCCAATTAAAGGTTAATTGGTCAGATGCATTGTACATAGAGTTTTGTATCACTGATCGAAGAACCGGAGGATGCCATGTTTTAGCCATAAGTTTTTTATAATTTTTGTTTAGCGTGTAGCTAGAAGTAAGATTGTAGAAATATATTGAAATTTGCAGAGCGCCCTTGAGCGCCCTATTCTAATTTTAAGGTTATGGTGTTTATTTTGAGTGTTGTATTAAAAAGATAGGTAGGTAGTTTTGCTATAGTTTAAGAAGAGCCTATTATATTTTAGCCATGATGAGACATATGCAATACATTTTGTTGCTTAAAAAAGGTTTCATGCCAGGATTTTACGTTTACAATTATGGCGTATAATGATTACTGCTTCTACTTGTTTATATAAATATTTTTTTACCATTTCATAATATATTTTAATTTAAAATAACCTTAGACTAGGCCTGTATAATATGTATTCATGTTGATGTGTTCATTCCTCGACATAAGGGGATATGAAATATTACATAAAATATATTTAACATTGTAGTCTGAATCTCAATGTGAATATGACTTAACTGTTGGGTTAACAAGATAAGTAAAAATAAAATATATGAAAACAAAACATACCCTTGTTTTACTGAATTTCTTTCCTCCCGGGTTCCTGGGAATTTGATGTGTCGGTTCATTATTTGGTTTAACGTCGACACAATTTCATTCATGTGTCGGATGACTGATTTTTGGGAATGACTTAAGTGAAAATCATATCCCACAATTTTTTGGTACAACCCTGTCGCAATAAACGACAGTGTCGTTAGAACCTTAAAAATATAATATATTTTAACTATGTGTACATACCAAAAATATTGAAATATAAGATAAGATAGGCAGAAAGAGACAATACAAACTAAATAAATGAATGAGTACTGGCAATGAAAAAAAGAATGTGATAAAACAGAAATAATTTTGTATTCACTTTAAGTTCCGAGGGCACTCCGGTAGTTCGCCTACGTACAGGAAGAAATGGCCTCAGCTCTTCACACAATAAAGTGAATAGGTCCTGCGTCAGCCGATAGTTTGCTATGAAGAGTGAAGCAGGCATATTCATCGGATTCGATAGATCTCTCAACTGTCGTCTTCGGAATGTTTCAACTCGGAGTTCTTCCATGAGAATGACTCTGTTCATATACTCCAGGCGGAGACAACCTGGCATTGTGTCTGATGTACCTACAAACACACACTAATTATGAATAAGATTGCAACATTAGATAAGTAGGTACATACTTTTGTAGTAAAGGTAAATATTTCCCTAACTCTGTACCCAACAAGCGAGGGCGGATCCAGCGCAATCCATATATTCTTTTAAAATAACAAACAATAAAAGACGGGCGAAAAGTGTTCTCATATTTGGGATTTACAAACAAAGTTATAGCGTAGTAAACTCCTACTTTTAAGCGTCTGAGGAGTCAGACTGTTTTTATTCAAATTTTATTCTCATTCAAGATAAAATTTACTTAATAAAATGATCACTTTGCCTTGATTGAAGTTTAAGAACATAACCTATTTTTGTAGTAATAGTTGAAACGAAGTGTTATTCCCATAAACTGTGCCAAAAATTGCGGCGGTTAGGTAAATATTTACCAATTTAGTTAAGGTATCGTTTAAATTCAAATAAATCTAATTACAACTTACCTTTTAAACCAAAAAAAGTTCGAACCCGTTCTCAGTCACCGTAAACCGGACGTCGAATGCACAAGGTTGGTAACCAGAAACTTCAACCTTAAGATTATGACAGTTATAGATACGGACTACCAAAATCAGATAAATGCAAGGACGTCGTGAGATGGTCGTGAGGCGTCGCGGGTTTCCGAAGCCGCTGGTTTGCAGGTTGGTTACGTTTGCGTTTACGACTTGATAGAGGCTATCAAAGTTAGCGAATCTGTCAAATAAGGGTTTATCGCGTTGGTATGTCACACTGTCACGTAGCTAAACCTGTAACTTTCATTAACGGAGGTTTACGAAAATTAGAGACTAAGCCCGCAGCTCGGCCATGGCTCGGCCTAACCAAACATTCCTTTCTGAATTGACAACTGACGTTTGTGTCCGTATAAAAGCTCGTGCTACAATGTAGAACTGCATGACAAGTCATCGACAGGCTGAAATAAAAATTAATTATACTATGTCATTGAGAGGATTGAATATTGTCATTTTTAGTATAATGAGGTCGGAGAAAAGTAATAATATACAACTCGCTAACAATAATTTACAAGCATTACTATTCAATGTCAGAAGCTGTACATATATTACTATGTTGTTATATTAATATAGCACTCTAAATTTTTAAAATTCTACAAGTATAAGACTACAAAAAATAGGTACCCAATTACCTACGTTATTCAACAACAAAAATCTAGGTTAGGTGGGTGAAATGACGATACCGCGATAAACTCGCCCTATTTATAGAAACTATTGTATTTAACAGCTGTTAGAATATTATTTTTATTTATTTGCAGGAAAAATAAAAATATTCATAATCACTTATTATCTCTTCAATCACTGTAACTGTTTCTGATGAATTGTTTGATGGAGGAGCATCAATTTTTTTAACAATGAGCCTTCTTGTTTTTATTGCACGAGGCATTAAATGCTCTGGGAAATCAAATTTTGAAGGGGCTGCTTCAGGTTTCAGACCACGCACATTCGCATTTAGTCAACTTTAACAAAATGCACGCTGCGTAAAGCGCTGTTTTGTTGGAATGAAATTTGAATGGAAAAAGCAAGGACCCAACTACTCGAAAACTGGGATGTTTTTCTTGCCTTGACGCGAACAGGCGCTACGAAGGGGGCACGTTCTTTTGTTTCACAAACCATGTTACACAAACCTAGCATAGCTGCTAAATTACTTGAATACTGGAATGTTTTTCTTGCCTTGACACGAGCAGGTGATATATCAATTTCAACATTACAGAAAAATACTATAATAATATACTCTGTAGATATTAGTCCCACCTACGCTCCAAAGAAATTCGTCACCACTGGGACCATCATAGATATTAATCCTACCTTAGCTCTGTAGATATTAATCTTCACTCTCAGGTCATAGATATTTGTCCAGTATATGAGCTATAGATATTCGTCCGATTTTCAGGCTGTAGAAGAGGCGTCTACTTATATCTACAGGAATTTCAAAAACTCAACAAAGCGGAGTTATATCTACGAGAATCCATGTGTTGACTAATATCTATACGAGGTATGTTGGAACAATATCTATGGTAACCAAAGTGAGGACGAATATCTACAGCTCAAACTTCTGACTAATATCTACAGAATAGGTGGCTTAGACGAATATCTACAGTACTGGCAGAGGTTGGATTTGCAATTATGTATAGCAAATTGGCATAACGTAATATTGCGTTTGCAGTTTAAAGAACTTTCTTTTGTATCACAAACCATGTTACACAAACCTAGCGTAGCCGCTAAACTACTCGAAAACCTGGATGTTTTTCTTGCCTTGGCGCGAGCGGGCACTATGCCAATTTCAACACTACAGCAAAATACGTAATATTATGCAAAAACTTCATGTACGTACTTTAAACGTTTAAGCCTTTACGTAATTGAAGTAATTTATGCTTTTCCGTACAACCTCTTGCTCAGCTGCCCTCTGTAGATATTAGTCCCACCTACGCACCATAGATATTGGTCAACACTGGGCCCTCGTAGATTAGCGATGGGAATGATCGAAACTTTTATATAATCGATTTTTTTTAATCGAGACATTACAATAATCGAATGATTAATCGATTTTTTGCTCGGAGTTCGGGAGCAATAGCTACGGTCAGGGGCAGGATTTTTGTCTGTGACGGGGGGGGGGGGGGGGGGGGGGGGGGGGGGGTAGGAAGTCGAAAATTATTATGGTGCATCATGTATGGCAACGCTTATTGTTTGTTGTAATATTATTTGTTGTTTTTTGGTATGCATTTCACAACATAACAATTATTGTTAAGCTACTTAGTTTAGCCCATTGGTAAAAATTTCCATTAAAAATATTTATGTATGTTTAATAATATGAAAATAATTATAATTATATGACATTTTTGATCAAAAACAATCTCTAAATAACATGTTTAAATAACGCAACATTAGTAAGTAAGTACTGCAACAATAATTCAATCACCGTTTTTATTTCCTGGCAATGGCAAATTGGCAAATTCCTTTTTGTTTGATGGCAACATTAGTGTTATTCCATTTTCCACGAATTTCAAATATGTGGGCATCTCACAACAATAAAATTACTAATAAGATATTTAGTTTAGCCGGTTGGTACAAATTCCCATTAATAATATTGACAGTGTGTCTGTGTTTAATACGAAGATAATAATTTTATGTCGTTTTTGTTAAAAAAAATAACCTCTAAATAACATGTAGGTTATGGACACCTTTTCGTACGCAATTATTTGTATTTATATTTTTATATTTGTAGTTTATCATTAAATAAAGTTTTCTTACTATAGAAATCGTTTCATTTTTATTACAAACTAAGAAACACCTGTTAATTTCAAATAAATTAAATATATTTGGTCATATAAAGCAGATATGAAAACATATTACCTACTTGCTGATTTTAGTAGAGTATTATTTACTGCCCTGAAGAAACTACGGTTTTAGCGAAACGTCGGCATTAAATATAAAAATGGTATATACTAAGTTATTGTTTTATTTTAAATTAAATATACAATACCCAAATAGATGATACATAACCTCATACTAAACATTTTTAAATTGTTGAAAGCTATCACCATCGCAATCTTTTACGTATAAACTATACTGAAAACGTAAATCGTTACCTAAAAGTATTCATTCATAATATAAAATTCACACATCAGGTTGATTATAACATGTACCTATAAAATATTTCGTTTGACAAGCAAAATCACTTTCGATGACGTTTCAAGACTACGCATTCGAATTCTGACATCGAGAATCGATTCCAAGTTCGATGACGTTTAAAACCGATTGTCTCGGACTGTGCATTCGAATGGATTCTGACATCGAGAAGCGAGAATCGATTTCAAGTTCGATGACGTTTCAAACCGATTGTCTCGGCCTTGCATTCGAAAGAATTTTGACATCGAGAAGCGAGAATCGATTCCAAGTTCGATGACGTTTCAAACCGATTCTCTCGGACTGTGCATTCGAATGAATTTGACATCGAGAAGCGAGAATCGATTTTTCTATGGAAATGAATCGAAATCATTCGATGGTAAAAAAGATCGAGTAAATAATCGATTATTCATCGATTGTGCCCATCGCTATCGTAGATATTAATCCGACCTTAGCTCTGTAGATATGAGTGTTCACTCAGAAAGTCATAGATATTTGTCCAACATATGAGCTGGAGATATTCGTCCGACATACAGGCTGTAGAAATTAGTATCTGGAGTCTTATAAACGACGATCTAAAATATTACGGATTTGGATTATGGCACCGGCCTAGCTTGCCTTTAGGCCCGTTTATAATAGGAATAAGAGATGAGAATAGGCCGTTGCCATAATCCGTAAATCCGTAATATTTTAGATCGTCGTTTATAATTGGAATAGGAATAAGCCCATTGAATTGTCTATGACGCTGTCATTTTACTGTCACTTGTATATGTCAAATGACGAAATTGTATCAAAGAAATCAATTCCACATCATTTATATTCATTATTATATATTAAATCACTTCTGTCTTCAGCAAATATATGTAAAATGCGATAAAATATCCAAACTCCGAGTAAATATTTGTTCAATACCATATAGTATCGATGGAAAATACATACATCTCAGCATATATCTAAGCTTTCCGTAATCTATCACCGTAAAAGATAAATTTGAACCATCTTTTCGGTTAAGCTGGAATCAGACGATTCACTCGAGGGAAGGTTTCCGCCATGTTTTTTCGACCTAATCGTCCATTTTGTTTTATTCCATGTTCACACGGCGCTATATAAATAAGCGTTCACTCGTCCGTTCCGACCACAGCGTCGCCGAGCGAGGTCAACCGCGCTGGAATTCGTTTGTTTTGCAGCGCGGTCCGGCCCCGAATTTTAAGGAAAAACATGTCAGATGCATCGATTTTTACGCAATTTTGTTGACACAATTAAATAAAAATAAATAAAAAAACAGTATTGTGTCGTCTTATAAACCTTTTTATTTTTTATGGCATAATAACACAATTTGATTTCACTTTTTTTATTACGAACATTTTCCTACAAATTAATAATCTTACATATATTAAAAAACATATAAAATACATGGATAATAAGGGAGACCCAAAATTTATATGAGAGGTGTTCCCAAAAGCAAACAAATTAGCCGAACGAATACCATTTTGACGTTTTGCGTGCGATTTGATAGCGTCCTTTCATGGTCCTTCCCGTACAGGACGCGAGACAAACTGATTGAGAGTACACTCGGTGTTCAGACGATTCACTTTGCTCTCTTCCGCGCGCATGCGCGCGAGTGAAGGATGCCGAAGGAAAATATCCAACATTGTTGGATCGGTTCACTTGAAGATTTCATTCGGCAGTGTTCGGCACTTTCGATTCATTGCATGATTCATTTCCGAGTAAACTAGGCCGAATGAAATGCGGAAATGAGCGATTAGTGAAACTAGGGCGTATCGAATACGGATTTCAGACAATTCCGATTATAAACGGGCCTTTAGGATGCCGTACTCATAAAAACTGTCAATGGACATCTGTCATATGATTCACGCCCTACTAGCGATGGGCACAATCGATGAATAATCGATTATTTACTCGATCTTTTTTACCATCGAATGATTTCGATTCATTTCCATAGAAAAATCGATTCTCGCTTGTCGATGTCAAATTCATTCGAATGCACAGTCCGAGAGAATCGGTTTGAAACGTCATCGAACTTGGAATCGATTCTCGCTTCTCGATGTCAGAATCCATTCGAATGCACAGTCCGAGACAATCGGTTTTAAACGTCATCGAACTTGGAATCGATTCTCGCTTCTCGATGTCAGAATTCGAATGCATAGTCTTGAAACGTCATCGAAAGTGATTTTGCTTGTCAAACGAAATATTTTATAGGTACATGTTATAATCAACCTGATGTGTGAATTTTAAATTATGAATGAATACTTTTAGGTAACGATTTACGTTTTCAGTATAGTTTATACGTAAAAGATTGCGATGGTGATAGCTTTCGACAATTTAAAAATGTTTATTATGAGGTTATGTATCATCTATTTTTGTATTGTATATTTAATTTAAAATAAAACAATAACTTAGTATGTACCATTTTTATATTTAATGCCGACCGGGTTTCGCTAAAACCGTAGTTTCTTCAGGGCAGTAAATAATACTCTACCAAAATCAGCATGTAATATGTTTTCATATGGACATATCCAAATATATTTAATTTATTTGAAATTAACAGGTGTTTCTTAGTTTGTAATAAAAATGAAACGATTTCTATAGTAAGAAAACTTTATTTATATATTTAATGATAATATTCATATATTTAATGAAAATTTGTTAATAATATATGCATATACATAAGCATACGAAAAGGTGTCCATAACCTACATGTTATTTAGAGGTTATTTTTTTTAACAAAAACGACATAGAATTATTATCTTCGTGTTAAACACAGACACACTGTCAATATTATTAATGGGAATTTGTACCTACCGGCTATACTAAATATCTTATTAGTAATTTTATTGTTGTGAGATGCCCACATATTTGAAATTCGTGAAAAAAAGAATAACACTAATGTTGCCATCAAACAAAAAGGAATTTGCCAATTTGCCATTGCCAGGAAAGAAAAACGGTGATTGAAATGTTGTTGCAGTACTTACTTACTAATGTTGCGTTATTTAAACATTTTATTTAGAGATTGTTTTTGAACAAAAATGTCATATAATTATAATTATTGACATATTATTAAACATACATAAATATTTTTAATGGAAATTTTTACCAACGGGCTAAACTAAGTAGCTTCACAATAATTGTTATTTTGTGAAATGCATACCAAAAAACAACAAATAAAATTACAACAAAAAATAAGCGTTGCCATACATGATGCACCATAATAATTTTCGGCTTCCTACCCCCCCACCCCTTCCCCCCCTGCCCCTGCCCCTTGCCCCTGACCGTTGCTATTGCTCCCAAACTCCGAGCAAAAAATCGATTAATCATTCGATTATTGTGATGTCTCGATTAAAAAAAATCGATTATATAAAAGTTTCGATCATTCGCATCGCTACGCCCTACTAGCGATGGGAATGATCGAAACTTTAAATAATCGATTTTTTTTAATCGAGACATCACAATAATCGAATGATTAATCGATTTTTTGCTCGGAGTTCGGGAGCAATAGTTACGGTCAGGGGCAGGATTTTTGTCTTGTTGGGGGGGGGGGGTAGGAAGCCGAAAATTATTATGGTGCATCATGTATGGCAACGCTTATTGTTTGTTGTAATTTTATTTGTTGTTTTTTGGTATGCATTTCACAACATAACAATTATTGTTAAGCTACTTAGTTTAGCCCATTGGTAAAAATTTCCATTAAAAATATTTATGTATGTTTAATAATATGACAATAATTATAATTATATGACATTTTTGTTCAAAAACAATCTCTAAATAAAATGTTTAAATAACGCAACATTAGTAAGTAAGTACTGCAACAACATTTCAATCACCGTTTTTCTTTCCTGGCAATGGCAAATTGGCAAATTCCTTTTTGTTTGATGGCAACATTAGTGTTATTCCATTTTCCACGAATTTCAAATATGTGGGCATCTCACAACAATAAAATTACTAATAAGATATTTAGTTTAGCCGGTTGGTACAAATTCCCATTAATAATATTGACAGTGTGTCTGTGTTTAATACGAAGATAATAATTTTATGTCGTTTTTGTTAAAAAATAACCTCTAAATAACATGTAGGTTATGGACACCTTTTCGTATGCAATTATTTGTATTTATATTTTTATATTTGTAGTTTATCATTAAATAAAGTTTTCTTACTATAGAAATCGTTTCATTTTTATTACAAACTAAGAAACACCTGTTAATTTCAAATAAATTAAATATATTTGGTCATATAAAGCAGATATGAAAACATATTACCTACTTGCTGATTTTAGTAGAGTATTATTTACTGCCCTGAAGAAACTACGGTTTTAGCGAAACCCGGTCGGCATTAAATATAAAAATGGTATATACTAAGTTATTGTTTTATTTTAAATTAAATATACAATACCCAAATAGATGATACATAACCTCATAATAAACATTTTTAAATTGTTGAAAGCTATCACCATCGCAATCTTTTACGTATAAACTATAATGAAAACGTAAATCGTTACCTAAAAGTATTCATTCATAATTTAAAATTCACACATCAGGTTGATTATAACATGTACCTATAAAATATTTCGTTTATCAAGCAAAATCACTTTCGATGACGTTTCAAGACTACGCATTCGAATTCTGACATCGAGAAGCGAGAATCGATTCCAAGTTCGATGACGTTTAAAACCGATTGTCTCGGACTGTGCATTCGAATGGATTCTGACATCGAGAAGCGAGAATCGATTTCAAGTTCGATGACGTTTCAAACCGATTGTCTCGGCCGTGCATTCGAAAGAATTTTGACATCGAGAAGCGAGAATCGATTCCAAGTTCGATGACGTTTCAAACCGATTCTCTCGGACTGTGCATTCGAATGAATTTGACATCGAGAAGCGAGAATCGATTTTTCTATGGAAATGAATCGAAATCATTCGATGGTAAAAAAGATCGAGTAAATAATCGATTCTTCATCGATTGTGCCCATCGCTACGCCCTACCTTAACGGAAATGTCATCAACTGACCATCTATTTAAGCACAAATATCTATGGCCTGGATGTCAAAAGTACAAGACGCTTCACGGTCAGGTTTATTGTAAGCTCGTATCTTCAATTCCAAGTGATTATTGAAAAGTTACCTATGGGTAAGTAGGTAATGTGAGTTCCGTTTAGTTATTATTGAATTATTCCGAGAGTTATTTCAGTATTTTAGGAGGTATTGCTAGTACTATGATTAAAAAAAAACTTTTACTATATTTTATCTATGGATTAGTATATATTTTCATTAGTCCTTTGCTAATTTGCTTCCTCACAACGCAGTGATTGTTGCTCCGCCCTTCTAAATTAATATCGTATAAACTAAACAATAATTGTGTTATATTTATATTCCTTGAGACTATTTCAGTAACCATCGGAATTTTGTAGGAAATTTTTTTTTTTTCTAATATGTGCTTCAGTTTTCCAAGTGACGTTTCTTCATTTAGAAATTGACTGCCGCCCTTCGCCTTACTCGTAAGTAGGTTCTTGTTATATTCACTAAGTAAGTAAGACCGAAGATTCATAATAATAAAAATATGAATGCCCTTTTTAGGATATTTCGGTAAACACTTGATTGATCAGTTTTGAGAACATTCCGGATATAACATATTGAGTTACCCAACACCAACCAGGTTAACACGTGACAGACGAGAGTACATGAGTTTGTGCATTGTTGATTTACGGCCGCTGTCACAAATTATAACCAAGCGGTTAGTCAGTTCATTCAATATTGACCCTTAGAGAAAGAGTTTAACCGATTCCATTTTGTCAATTTCTTTAAAACTACATCTTTTTTGTGTTTAAAATTCTGTGGATGACATTAGTGAAGCAAACATCGCATTTGTTTATGGCAAGTCCTTAACTGAACGGACACTGTTCTATTGGCAAATGCGATCGATTATCGCTGAGTGATTTAGTTAATAAAAAAATAATATTTTCTATAAAACCTTTTTTTGTGAAAAAATTGATCGCAACTGCGCAGCGCTTCAACCGCCAAAGGTTAAACGATTTTTCCATCAGTAATGGGGCCAATATACCTAGCTATAAAAGCCCAAGCGTTATTTGGTTTGGCGTATTTCGGCATATCGGCTGCCGTACATTCCCAATGGGAATGTATGACGAGCGATATGCTGAAATAGGCCAAGCCAAATAACGCTTTAGCTTTTATAGCTAGGTCTGTTGGCCCCATAATCGTTTTGACCTTCTTTTATAATCAATCGAATTGGACTTATTACTTTAAGAATACTTATACACTTCAAACGTCGCAAAGTCACTTTGTGGCGTCATTTTTATAATTTAACCACTAATTTAAATACTAAGAGACCTTTACTGATAGACGTATTTTAAATTTTACACTACTGATAAACAACCGTTTATCATACATTAATGGTTTTTTACCAGGGGTATAAAATTTAAAAAGAATTTATTAATAAGACTTACGTTTTGTAACAGTTATACTTTGTTTTCCGCTAAGACCAATCAATTACCATCACATAACTGAACTTTATCACAGCAGTGCCATGGATCTTCCCAACCCAGAGAGTGTTTCCATCAAGACGGAACCAGGGTCCCAGGAAGAAGGCGCAGGTGAAATGCCGTATATGGATATAGACATCCACCTTCCGGATGTAAAGAAGGAATGTTTGCAGTATGCCGAGAGTGTCCAATCAACTAGTAAGTTGCATTAAGTATATTATCACAAAGGAGTTTCAGACGATACAATCAGTTTTCTCCTTCCTTTTTGTCGTCCATCTGTTATTTTTATTGAACTTTTGTTATATTGTTTTACAGGTAAATTACGGATTAAGAAATCGTTTAATTAATAATGGGAGCCAAACAATTACTAGTTCCTCACGCTGTTGCCTTACCATATTTTATCACTAAAATAAATCTTTTCACGGTCTCTACTTCAAAAAGTCGGAATCGTTCTTCTAATTTATTATAATTATTCGAAACCGTACTAGATTTCCTAGAAAACAAACAGTGGCAAAAATATGAGCGCAAACCTGCTTACATCTAAAAACGACGTCGTATATTTGACAAATCTGTTTAAAATCTTTAATGAACTAAATTTACATGCAAGGCGATGACTTAATTAATAGCTAAAGGTGAATACAGCCACTTAACCACATGCACCTCTATAAAATAGGAAGAATTGCTTACTTACTGCCAACACTTGGAAGCTCTGCTTGCTGATTTTAAGGAGCGATTCCAGAATAATATCAAATTTAGAAGAAGAACTGATGGAACTCTGAACTAAATAAAAATGAAAAGTACAATTAAGAATGTATACTAAAATGTATACCAAACGTATTTGGCTTAGCGTTGGTTCAGCCCAGAAACAAATTCAATTTCTAAGAATAGGAAGTCGGTTCCTTTCGCGTGGCGAATTTCGGCTGATATGACAGAATTTGAACCCGATATAAAAAAACTATTAAAACTTCACCAGCCTTAACAATCTATTAATTTTATTTTATTACTGTATTCATTTTTTAATCGTTTGGTAGTCTCTTTAGTTTGTAGTTTGTGATTCTTAATATATAGATGAAATATAGTTTATGTGAAAAAATATTTTAATTATTATAAACAATTAGTAGCTTGAAACACTCATCCACATTAAAAAAATCTTCCGAGAAAAGATACATGCCGGCGACGGGATTAGAGCACCTGACCGGATATCAGAAGGACACGGGTTCGGGTCCCGACGTCGGCATGTATCTTTTCTCGGAAGATTTATTCTTTACGGATGAGTGTTTCAGGCTAATAATTATTGCTTATTATTGTCACCCTTTGTGTTGTACATAAAACATCTTGTCTTAAACATTAGTTTATCAATTAAAAAAATATATTCTAATACTTGCTATAAATATTGGGCGGGCATTATAATTATTTTTTTTAAAGAAAGCGATATCCAGAAATGGTCGGGAACCTCTGCGCACTAAACTCTTGCAAGCAGTTTGTAAGCTGAGGAGCTTATTTAAATAATTTTGCCAAACACAAAAACAAATTCACATAAGCATACAAATAACATCAACAAGTATATTTTTTATGTGAAATTCAGCAAGTGTCTGCATATCATCGTAATTCTCTTTTGTTATTTCAGACAGCATTGTTTTGGATACTGGAGAAAAGCCTTATTCATGTTCCGTCTGCAGCTATTCATGTTCTCGAAGGGGAACTTTAAAACTTCACATGCTTACCCATACTGGAGAAAAACCTTATTTATGTTCCGTCTGCAGCTATTCATGTTCTCGAAGGGAAACTTTAAAACTTCACATGCGTACCCATACTGGAGAAAAACCTTATTCATGTTCCGATTGCAGCTATTTATGTTCTCGAAGGGGAAATTTAAAACTTCACATGCTTACCCATACTGGAGAAAAACCTTATTCATGTTCCGTCTGCAGCTATTCATGTTCTCGAAGGGGAACTTTAAAACATCACATGCGTACCCATACTGGAGAAAAACCTTATTCATGTTCCGATTGCAGCTATTCATGTTCTAAAAGGGGAACTTTAAAACTTCACATGGTTACCCATACTGGAGAAAAACCTATTTCATGTTCCTACTGCAGCTATTCATGTTCTAGAAAGAGATATTTAAAGCCTCACATGCTTACCCATACTGGAGAAAAACCTTATTCATGTTCCGATTGCAGCTATTCATGTTCTCGAAGGGAAACTTTAAAACTTCACATGCGTACCCATACTGGAGAAAAACCTTATTCATGTTCCGATTGCAGCTATTCATGTTCTCGAAAGGAAACTTTAAAACTTCACATGCGTACCCATACTGGAGAAAAACCTTATTCATGTTCCGATTGCAGCTATTCATGTTCTCGAAGGGGAAATTTAAAACTTCACATGCTTACCCATACTGGAGAAAAACCTTATTCATGTTCCGTCTGCAGCTATTCATGTTCTCGAAGGGGAACTTTAAAAGATCACATGCGTACCCATACTGGAGAAAAACCTTATTCATGTTCCGATTGCAGCTATTCATGTTCTAAAAGAGGAACTTTAAAACGTCACATGCTTACCCATACTGGAGAAAAACCTATTTCATGTTCCTACTGCAGCTATTCATGTTCTAGAAAGAGATATTTAAAGCTTCACATGCGTACCCATACTGGAGAAAAACCTTATTCATGTTCCGTCTGCAGCTATTCATGTTCTCAAAGGGGATCTCTAAGACGTCACATGCGTACCCATACTGGAGAAAAACCTTATTCATGTTCCAATTGTGAATATTCATATTCTAAAAAAGGATATCTAAGACGTCACATGCTTTCCCATTCCTAAGTTTTAAGACAGATAAGTGTGATACGCATTACTGTTCACCATCTTTAAACAATTATTTGTTTACAGCTTAAACTACAGTTTATATAATTTAAACTTGACCCGCATTATTAAATCCCATTATATGGCCCCTACCTTAACTGTCACGTAGCGTCCACGGGAAAACCAAAGTAACCATGTATAAGGCTATTGTTAGAACTGTATTGGCGAATGGATGTGAGGCGCTGACACTGACGGCAAAGATGACTGAAATGCTGGATACCTTTGAAAGAAAAGTGTTTAGGAGAATATGTGGTCCCGTAAAAGAGGGGGAACAGTGGTGCAATAAAGAACTGTATGATATATATCAGGCCCCCAAACATCTCAACCCATATGAGACTCCTCAGGTTGAGATGGGCTGGGCATATCCCAAATAGAAGTGTGACTGGACACCCACGTGGAAGGAGAAATATGGGAATACTGAGATGGGAAGACTCGATAAGGGGAGATACAGCACGGTTTCTCCAGATAACAAAGTGGAAGTCAGCCGCTGAGGACAGGAGGAGTTGGAGGCGAAAGTTGCAGGAGGCCAAAGCTCGATATGGGCAGTAGCTCCATCGGAGAGAGAGAGAGAAATATTATAAACATCACTTGTAAAAAGCGTTTATCCCTAAAATAATTAAACGCGCGTCATCATTGAAAGAGGGGAATATGAATTATTTTGACAATCACCTTCAATATGTGAAAAACCAAGATCCTGACATTCATTCACGCTACTATTACAGGACAACTCCAAAAACCTTACCATCTCACAATAATCTAATTATCTGTAGCTTTGGAAATAACAACCGTCTCTGTAAGATTGAAGCCGTCGAGCGTGTTGCAATTATTAAAAATTTTGCGTTATAGTTGACAATAACCTCGAATGGAAACACCAAATTGAAAATTTAGCTTTAAGTTAACAAAAATACAAGACTTTAAAAACTATGTAATATTAAGTATTATGTGGGCCACATAACCTACGATTGGGTACATTGGGTGGGGGGGGTCTGTTCCAACAAGCAACAAAGCGACATAACAAAAAGTATATTCATACCTTTGACCAAAAATATATAATAAAATCTTTCTCAAAATCATTTTTTTTTCTATTCGCCATTAGTGTATTTCATATTCAAATTAATTAACATCTAATATTGTTTTAAATTTTTACAATTTGACATTATGTACCAAACAACAAAAATTGATGTGATGATTGGTTACTAAGAACAGGCACTGCCTAGATAGAAACTCAAGTTAACTGGACCATAATGTACTCACTCCTGTATTGCAGCTTACAGTGGATGTTCTTTTTGCTTGTCATTTGACTGTAGGTAATATCATTGTGCATGTATCCAAAATACATGTATACATTGTTTGATCAAATTCGGTAGGTAACGTTAAAATTTCTACATCAAATAATAAACAAAAAAAACTATCAAATATAGTTCCTGTGGCAAATCAACTACTTATTTAAATCTATAAACATAAAATTATACAAGACGAGGATAAGCAGCGTCGCATTCGTCTCTTGTTTATGTGAAATACTAATGTCATGTTGGACATATTTTGGATTTGTTTGGGTGTTCCTTTGGAAAAAAATCACTCAGACATACCTACGATTTGTCCGTAGAGCCGGATATTTTTCAAAATCATTTATTCATTATTATAAGCAATAATAATCAGCCTGAAACACTCATCCATATTGAAAAAAACTCCCGAGAAAAGATACATGTCGCCGACGGGACTCGAACCCGCACCCCTTCGATTGCCGGTCGAGAGAGGTTGTTTGCAGGTCAAAAAATGTAATATGCGGTAATTGTTGAATGAAACACTAATATATATTGAATCATTAAGCGGGTAACAGATTAGACGCCGTAGCTTAATGGTAGAGCTCTCGACCGGCAATCAAAGGGGTGCGGGTTCGAGTCCCGTCGGCGACATGTATCTTTTCTCTGGAGGTTTTTTCAATATGGATGAGTGTTTCAGGCTAATAATTATTGCTTATAATAATCGTTACCCTATGTGCTATGCATAAAACAATCTTGTCTTAAACATTAGTTTATCAATTAAAAATAATATATTAATTCACTGTATCGGTGAATCTAATATGAGTTGCTTATGTATATCATTCATCTTGAGTTTGAGAAAGGCTTATCCCCCTTTCTTAAAATTGAGTTATTAGTATTAATTTTATGTTTACTAGTTAAGCTCTCTTACCTTTCGGGATTTGATATGCTAGTATATAACTGCTCATTCGTTTTTACCTACTAAGTTGTATTTCATGTTACCTGGGGTAAACTTGCTTTTATAAAGGTTGTAATTTAACTTGACATTTCTTCAATAATTGCAAATTCATTTTGTTGCCTCATTCTAATTCAAAAATGACGATTAAATTTGAATCGAATGGTTATTACATATTATTTATTTTCTTTAAATAGCACGTTATTATTTGTTTGTGTTCTGTAAAACTAGATTCCTTATAGAATTTCCTTAAACTCGTGGAATCTTACGACGAATTAGGAAAATAATGGACTATTGGCAAAATTCAAATATTTAATGGTTAATTCAAAAATTGAATGTCATAACTAATATATTCAAATATTTATAATATCATTCGGTTAAGGTAAAAAAATAAAATTTAAAAAATAAAAAAGTACGTTTTTGGGTAGCATCGCTTTAAAGCGCAATTAACAGACCAGGTTTTTTTTTCAAAAAAATCAAACGTCACTTCAGTATTTTTTTGTGTCGCATATTATAAGTTTACAGTAACAATTCTTTCAGATTTTGGTAGTTTATACAACTGTTCTTACTAATAATATTATTTTGTAATAGAAACTCGTAAACAAATAATGATTTTAAAAAAATACATTTCATTTTCATTGGTGGCCACCCGTGGGCCAACGGCCAATTAAAGGTTAATTGGTCAGATGCATTGTACATAGAGTTTTGTATCACTGATCGAAGAACCGGAGGATGCCATGTTTTAGCCATAAGTTTTTATAATTTTTGTTTAGTGTGTAGCTAGAAGTAAGATTGTAGAAATATATTGAAATTTGCACAGCGCCCTTGAGCGCCCTATTCTAATTTTAAGGTTATGGTGTTTATTTTGAGTGTTGTATTAAAAAGATAGGTAGGTAGTTTTGCTATAGTTTAAGAAGAGCATATTATATTTTAGCCATGATGAGACATATGCAATACATTTTGTTGCCTTAAAAGGTTTCATTCCAGGATTTTCCGTTTACAATTATGGCGTATAATGTTTACTGCTTCTACTTGTTTATATAAATATTTTTTTACCATTTCATAATATATTTTTATTTAAAATAACCTTAGACTAGGCTTGTATAATATGTATTCATGTTGATGTTCCATGTTGATGATTCCTCGACATAAGGGGATATTAAATATTACATAAAATATATTTAACATTTTAGTCTGAATCTCAATGTGAATATAACTTAACTGTTGGGTAAACAAGATAAGTTAAAATAAAATATATGAAAACAAAATATACCCTTGTTTTACTGAATTTCTTTCCTCCCGGGTTCCTGGGAATTTGATGTGTCGGTTCATTATTTGGTTTAACGCCGACACAATTTCATTAATGTGTCGGCTGACTGATTTTCAGGAATGACTTAAGTGAAAATCATATCCCACAATTTTTTGGTACAACCCTGTCGCAATAAATGACAGTGTCGTTAGAACCTTAAAGATATACTTAATATATTTTAAGTATGTGTACATACCAAAAACATTGAAATGTAAGATAAGATAGGCAGAAAGAAACTATACAAACTAAATAAAGTAATGAGTACTTGTAATGAAAAAAAGAATGTGATAAAACAGAAATAATTTTGTATTCACTTTAAGTTCCAAGGGCACTCCGGTAGTTCGCCTACGTACAGGAAAAATTGGCCTCAACTGTTCGCACAATAGGTCCTGCGTCAGCCGATAATTTGCTATGAAGAGTGAAGCAGGAATATTCATCGGATTCGATAGATCTCTCAACTGTCGTCTTCGGAATGTTTCAACTCGTACTTCCTTGAGAATGACTCTGTTCATATACTCCAGGCGGAGTAATAAGCCAATAAAAATCTAGGTTAGGTGGGTGAAATGACGATACCGCGATAAACTCGCCCTATTTATAGAAACTATTGTATTTAACATCAGTTTGAATATTATTTTTAAATATTTGCAGGAAAAAATAAAAATATTCATAATCACTTATTACCTCTTCAATCACTATAACTGTTTCTGACGAGTTGTTTTATGGATGAGCATCAATTTTTTTAACAATGAGCCTTCTTGTTTTTATTGCAGGAGGCATTAAATGCTCTGGGAAATCAAATTTTGAAGGGACTGCTTCAGGTTTGAGACCACGCACATTCGCATTTAGTCTCGGCAAAAAATCGTCTTCAACAAAATGCACGCTGCATAAAGCGCTGTGTTTTGTTGGAGTGAAATTCTTACGTTTGGTGGCAAGGACCCATTTCTTGCACATCTCTTCATTTTTAAGGGGAAATCTGTAATACTAAGTACATAAAACATTAGTTGTGTTATTTGAAGTTATTTATTATATATTATTAGGGACAAATAGGCCATTCAATATAATAATAACACGAATAAGAAACAGGGATGACAATGACAGGAGAGCACGTATAAATGAAGAGCAACGACAATATATAATCTAAAAAGTAAATTTAAAAGGTAACTACAAGTCAAAGCTTGAAGAAGGTTTAAAAGGCTTTAATAATTATACATTGCGTATCGGCTGTCGAAAGTCATTTAGGCTTACACAAAAAAATGCAATGCTTTGACTTGAGTTGACAAGTCTCGACATCCTGGACAAAAGATAATGGTATCCATAATTAGTAGAATGTTGATTGAGGAACAGCAATTTATTATTTCGGAGTCTAGGGAAAGGTATGTTGAACTGGATGAGTTGTAAAAAAGCAGGTTTTTCAGTAATATAATTTTGAATCGATAGATTAGATTTAGAACAGAGCATTTTCTACCTTCGTCTAAGGAATAAATGTTTAGTATTATTTTTGTTGTTATATGAAGTTATTTACTCACCGGTAAAAAGATATCCTACTTCCTTTCCTGTGCAGATTCGTACAATTATAGGAAGAGCACGAAAAAAACATTTTGTTAATATTAATAACGGCGAAAAGAGTTTAACTTCAAACTAGACGGCTGCTGGCAGATTCTTTTACCCCGAATCAAAGATGGAGGATGTCGGTTTCCGATGGACCGCTCAAAAATTCGCTACCGCAAAGAGAGTCATTCATCCAGTTATATTATATATAAATCTATGTGTTGACTAATATCTACACGAGGTATGTTGGAACAATATCTATGCGAAACAAAGTGAGGACGAATATCTACAGCTCAAACTGCTGACTAATACCTATATAACAAATGATGTAGACGAATATCTGCAGTACTGGCAGAGGTTGGATTTGCAATTATGTATAGCATATTGGCATTACGTAATATTGCGTTTGCAGCATAAAGAACTTTCTTTTGTATCACAAACCATGTTACACAAACCTAGCGTTGCCGCTAAACTACTCGAAAACTGGGATGTTTTTCTTGCCTTGACGCGAACAGGCGCTACGAAGGGGGTGTTTAGTGTTGAAATAACTTTAGGACATTAATCCATTATACCCATGTTCCTTACCAAATAGTCCTTCCTTGTGATTCCCTTCCTTTCACATCAAGGCCCTTACCCAAGAAGCAAAGAAGATGATTTAAAACACTTGAAAAAAGAACACTTTTGCACTTCCTTTTTTTGAATAAAAACATTCAGTTGTTATCTTGAAAATTCGACCAAGCTTGTACAAGCATTTCGCAAATCTCGCAAATAACAATAATATAAATATATTATAATTGTCGTGAAGACCATCGGGTCATCATCATTGGAAAGTGATCGTAAAGAAGAACTGGGAGCTGTCACCTCATCATCAAGGTAAGGGCCATTCCTATCGTTTCCTTCCTCCCTTGTCGATTTAAAAACACAATCTTATACACTCGTAATTTCGCCACATAATTTAGTTTTACAGTCCACACGGTGTGATCGGACACTTAACATTTGATCCTTGTAGCCGGATATAAATCACATTCCCGCTAAATTACATCTTGTTGTTTTTTAGCAAAAAATTCGCCAAATTGAATATCGTTTCAATTCAAATGATTGTGTTTTTAAACTCGCATCCTTTCAATTCCGTTCCTGTCGTAAAGCTATTTCAACAATAATTCATTATTACGCATAAAGATTAATAATTAATTAGGTAATCATATTGACATGATTTGTTTGTAATTTCGGTAGCATTCGATAAGTAGGCATCAGTTTGAGAGCGGTTACACGCGTCGTGTTGGTAACGTAGAGCCCTGTTAATCATAAATAAACCAATCCCCTGGTAATGGTAACGTAGAGCCCTGTTAATGGTAACCTGCTTCCATAGATATGCAGTGAAGTTTGTTTATGATTTCGTTGTCAAGGTAAGCTGTAAGCGCCTCCGCCCACTCAGGCAACTGAAAACTCTCAACTGCCAACTGTCTTTGTATGACAATGTGATAGCCCGCACACTACACAATCAAACAAAACCCCGTTGTCAATGGTAACGCAAGCGGTGACTTGCGACCATCTTGCGACTGTCACTGCTCATTGCCCTGGGCGGCCATTTCTAGTTGCTAGCTGTCAGCTGTC
Organism: Limnephilus auricula; assembly: GCA_951813805.1. Taxonomy (NCBI): domain Eukaryota; kingdom Metazoa; phylum Arthropoda; class Insecta; order Trichoptera; family Limnephilidae; genus Limnephilus; species Limnephilus auricula. The sequence continues at coordinate 1,635,445 of OX638416.1, forward strand.
TCGTAGTTCGTCTATGGTTAAACAAGCTTTTTGACCAATCAAGACAGAGAAAAAGCCGGTTTTAGTTGGTTTTCAGTTGCCTCAGTGGGCGGAGCGCCTAAGGCGCTCCGCCCACTCAGGCAACTGAAAACTCTCAACTGCCAACTGTCTTTGTATGACAATGTGATGGCCCGCACACTTCACAATCACACAAAACCCCGTTGTCAATGCAAGCGGTGACTTGCGACCATCTTGCGACTGTCACGGCTGATTTCCCTGGGCGGCCGTTGTAGTTGCAAGCTGTCAGCTGATTGTTCTCCATCTATGGTTAAACAAGCTTTTTGACCAATCAAGTCAGAGAAAACAGCCGGTTTTAGTTGGTTTTCAGTTGCCTCAGTGGGCGGAGCTCCTAAAGAGTGACAGTTTTTACGCAGTTTTGTTGTTGTTTTTTTGTTTGGTTTGAATATTTTTTGGTTTTGAATATTCAAAAATGGCATCCAATTCAATTAAATATAGATTGTCAGTGCTGGATATGGAGAGTATTCGTGCGTCTGCTTTGAAAGCAAAATGAATTTGTATGACAAAGATGCATTTAAAATACGTTACACAGATCTCGTAACTGTACGAGAAAACTTTATTCAGGCTCATATATCTCTGGAAGCTACAAAAAAGGATGGGGCTGATGTAACGGTATTAAAATCGAAATATTCGGAGATACAAAATATGTATTACGAAATACAATCATATTTTAACCAACTGTTTCCTGAAAAGTCAACAGTTGCAATCGACAATAAAACAATGAACTATAATTTGACTAATGTTTCGTTACCTAAGTTGAATTTGATAGTCTTTTCTGGAATTTCAACAGAATGGATGAATTTTATTAACACTTTTGACTCGTTAATTCATTCAAATAATTCATTAAATTCCGTTCAAAAAATGCAATATTTATTAACTAGTCTCACTGGTGAGGCATTAATATGCGTAAAACATTTGCCGATTTCGGAAGGAAATTACTTTATTGCTTATCATATTCTAAAGACGAGGTATGATAATGTACGCCTAATGGCTGATATACACGTGGAGGTAATTTTGTCATCCCAGCCCGTAAAGGCTCATGACAATTTGAGGCAATTTATTTCAATGCTGAAAGAAAACATTGCCGCTTTGGAAGTTTTAAATTTTCCGGTACGTGAATGGAGTTTCATATTGTTACATATTGTTCTACGCAAATTACCAAAAGAATTGCGTATTGATTTTGAGTTACAACATAAGTCGGAAAAAATTCCTTCATTCGATCTACTATTGCAGTTTTTGGAGGGACAATGCTTAGCTAAGGAAATGGCGTCAGGTATTATTCCGGAACATATGACACAAAAGGAAAATGTTAATAAAGTTCCATCGAAGGCCTATAATTTTAAAAGTCGTTCGAGCAATAATAGTAATGTTAATTCGTTTGTATCGAATATTGAAATCAAGTGTCTTGCTTGCAAATCGCCACATGCTCTTCATAAATGTGACAAATTTTTAAACCTTTCTGCAAAGGATAGATACTCATTCGTAAAAGAACATAATCTATGCCTTAATTGTTTGGTCCAAGGGAGACATAATGCGAATAATTGTCAATCTCGCTTTTCTTGCAAGCATTGTCAAGCAAGACATCATACCCTGTTGCATTTTCCAAAGAAAATGTTGGAAAATCCAGAACCTCAAGAAAATTCGTCGGAACCAATTGCTTTGACAACGGTGTACAATAAAACTAACACATCGGTGTTATTATCTACAGTAGCGATGGGCACAATCGATGAATAATCGATTATTTACTCGATCTTTTTTACCATCGAATGATTTCGATTCATTTCCATAGAAAAATCGATTCTCGCTTCTCGATGTCAAATTCATTCGAATGCACAGTCCGAGAGAATCGGTTTGAAACGTCATCGAACTTGGAATCGATTCTCGCTTCTCGATGTCAAAATTCTTTCGAATGCACGGCCGAGACAATCGGTTTGAAACGTCATCGAACTTGAAATCGATTCTCGCTTCTCGATGTCAGAATCCATTCGAATGCACAGTCCGAGACAATCGGTTTTAAACGTCATCGAACTTGGAATCGATTCTCGCTTCTCGATGTCAGAATTCGAATGCATAGTCTTGAAACGTCATCGAAAGTGATTTTGCTTGTCAAACGAAATATTTTATAGGTACATGTTATAATCAACCTGATGTGTGAATTTTATATTATGAATGAATACTTTTAGGTAACGATTTACGTTTTCAGTATAGTTTATACGTAAAAGATTGCGATGGTGATAGCTTTCAACAATTTAAAAAGGTTTAGTATGAGGTTATGTATCATCTATTTGGGTATTGTATATTTAATTTAAAATAAAACAATAACTTAGTATATACCATTTTTATATTTAATGCCGACGTTTCGCTAAAACCGTAGTTTCTTCAGGGCAGTAAATAATACTCTACTAAAATCAGCAAGTAGGTAATATGTTTTCATATCTGCTTTATATGACCAAATATATTTAATTTATTTGAAATTAACAGGTGTTTCTTAGTTTGTAATAAAAATGAAACGATTTCTATAGTAAGAAAACTTTATTTAATGATAAACTACAAATATAAAAATATAAATACAAATAATTCCATACGAAAAGGTGTCCATAACCTACATGTTATTTAGAGGTTATTTTTTTAACAAAAACGACATAAAATTATTATCTTCGTATTAAACACAGACACACTGTCAATATTATTAAAAGGGAATTTGTACCAACCGGCTAAACTAAATATCTTATTAGTAATTTTATTGTTGTGAGATGCCCACATATTTGAAATTCGTGGAAAATGGAATAACACTAATGTTGCCATCAAACAAAAAGGAATTTGCCAATTTGCCATTGCCAGGAAATAAAAACGGTGATTGAATTATTGTTGCAGTACTTACTTACTAATGTTGCGTTATTTAAACATGTTATTTAGAGATTGTTTTTGATCAAAAATGTCATATAATTATAATTATTTTCATATTATTAAACATACATAAATATTTTTAATGGAAATTTTTACCAACGGGCTAAACTAAGTAGCTTAACAATAATTGTTATGTTGTGAAATGCATACCAAAAAACAACAAATAAAATTACAACAAACAATAAGCGTTGCCATACATGATGCACCATAATAATTTTCGACTTCCTGCCCCCCCCCCCCCCCCCCCCCCCCCCGTCACAGACAAAAATCCTGCCCCTGACCGTAGCTATTGCTCCCGAACTCCGAGCAAAAAATCGATTAATCATTCGATTATTGTGATGTCTCGATTAAAAAAAATCGATTATATAAAAGTTTCGATCATTCCCATCGCTAGTAGCGATGGGCACAATCGATGAATAATCGATTATTTACTCGATCTTTTTTACCATCGAATGATTTCGATTCATTTCCATAGAAAAATCGATTCTCGCTTCTCGATGTCAAATTCATTCGAATGCACAGTCCGAGAGAATCGGTTTGAAACGTCATCGAACTTGGAATCGATTCTCGCTTCTCGATGTCAAAATTCTTTCGAATGCACAGTCCGAGAGAATCGGTTTGAAACGTCATCGAACTTGGAATCGATTCTCGCTTCTCGATGTCAAAATTCTTTCGAATGCACGGCCGAGACAATCGGTTTTAAACGTCATCGAACTTGGAATCGATTCTCGCTTCTCGATGTCAGAATTCGAATGCATAGTCTTGAAACGTCATCGAAAGTGATTTTGCTTGTCAAACGAAATATTTTATAGGTACATGTTATAATCAACCTGATGTGTGAATTTTATATTATGAATGAATACTTTTAGGTAACGATTTACGTTTTCAGTATAGTTTATACGTAAAAGATTGCGATGGTGATAGCTTTCAACAATTTAAAAATGTTTAGTATGAGGTTATGTATCATCTATTTGGGTATTGTATATTTAATTTAAAATAAAACAATAACTTAGTATATACCATTTTTATATTTAATGCCGACCGGGTTTCGCTAAAACCGTAGTTTCTTCAGGGCAGTAAATAATACTCTACTAAAATCAGCAAGTAGGTAATATGTTTTCATATCTGCTTTATATGACCAAATATATTTAATTTATTTGAAATTAACAGGTGTTTCTTAGTTTGTAATAAAAATGAAACGATTTCTATAGTAAGAAAACTTTATTTAATGATAAACTACAAATATAAAAATATAAATACAAATAATTCCATACGAAAAGGTGTCCATAACCTACATGTTATTTAGAGGTTATTTTTTTAACAAAAACGACATAAAATTATTATCTTCGTATTAAACACAGACACACTGTCAATATTATTAATGGGAATTTGTACCAACCGGCTAAACTAAATATCTTATTAGTAATTTTATTGTTGTGAGATGCCCACATATTTGAAATTCGTGGAAAATGGAATAACACTAATGTTGCCATCAAACAAAAAGGAATTTGCCAATTTGCCATTGCCAGGAAATAAAAACGGTGATTGAATTATTGTCGCAGTACTTACTTACTAATGTTGCGTTATTTAAACACGTTATTTAGAAATTGTTTTTGAACAAAAATGTCATATAATTATAATTATTGACATATTATTAAACATACATAAATATTTTTACCAACGGGCTAAACTAATTAGCTTAACAATAATTGTTATGTTGTGAAATGCATACCAACAAATAAAATTACAACAAACAACAAGCGTTGCCATACATGATGCACCATAATAATTTTCGACTTGCTACCACCCCCCCCCCCCCCCCCGTCACAGACAAAAATCCTGCCCCTGACCGTAGCTATTGCTCCCGAACTCCGAGCAAAAAATCATATAATCATTCGATTATTGTGATGTCTCGATTAAAAAAAATCGATTATATAAAAGTTTCGATCATTCCCATCGCTAATCTACAGCCTATGTTGAAATATTGGACAAAAATGGCGTTTTCAAAAAGGCTAGAGTTTTGCTCGATAGCGCCAGCCAGGCTAATTTCATTTCGGAGAATTGCGTCAAACGCTTAGGTTTGCCTCGTCAAAAGAAACAGTCACTTGCAGTGCTAGGTATTGGCAACATTCCTACAATTAATTCCAACGGATTAATAAAAACACAATTTCGTCCCGTCGCCTCGAAGGAATCTGGTATTACGACAGATTTCCTTATTTTGAATAACATTTGTTCAAATATGCCGTCATCTCGTATCGTCGAGCATGAGTGGGCACACATCGCAGGACTCCAATTGGGAGACCCTACATTCTACATACCTTCAGAAATTGATATCCTATTCGGAAGTGATATCTTTGCGTCGCTATTGTGCTCAGGTAAATTAATTGGCAATCAAAATGAACCTGTAGCCATTGAAACCAAATTAGGTTGGGTTTTGATGGGAAATGTCAAACCATCAAATCATTTTATTAACTCATTTTTCACTTCAATGGAGGAATCAATAGATGAAAAACTTAAATGTTTCTGGGAAATCGAAAACGTCCCTCTTTTGAAGAAAATTCAATCGCCTGATGAACTTCGTTGTGAACAATTATATGTTGAAAATACCTACCGTAACAAAGGTGGGAGATATGTTGTATCATTACCATTTAAGGAAACCCCGGAGAAGTTGGGAAAATCATATGACACAGCATTGTCACGTCTCACGCATTTAGAAAGGAGACTGGATCGAAATCCTGATTTTAAATCCCAATATTATTTTTATATTGTTTTTGATGCAAGTGCTAAAACGTCATCGGGTATGTCATTGAACGACATACTTTTGGTCGGTCCCAAATTACAAAAGGACATCGTCGAATTGATGTGTAATTTTCGAGTACACAAAATCGTTTTTACCGCTGACATACGTCAAATGTATCGACAAATACTCATGGATAATAACTCTCGCCGTTTCCAAAATATTTTGTAGCGAGAATGGCCTAGTCATCCTTTAACATTTTACATAACAGAACTTCCATCCCTCGCCAATCTAAGAATTGATCGTTATGTTACAACATGTCCACAAAGTCGTTGTATACTTGTTGGATTTTCAGATGCCTCTGAAAGAGGATATATTGGAATTGTATATTTAGTTGTAATTAACATCAAAGAAATATCGAGCCATATTTTGTTGGCTAAGTCAAGGGTTGCACCCATCAAAGTGACATCTATCCCACGATTGGAGTTGCTTGGAGCAGTTTTATTGGCAAATTTGTTGACTTATTGTAAAGAAGTATAGACTTCAAATAGAAAGAATCATCGCTTTCACGGATTCGACCATTGTATTGGCATGGTTGACACCTTCGTTTCTTTTGCAAACTTTTATATCAAATCGTGTTGAAGCTATAATTGAAAATATACCGCATGAACATTGGTATCACATTTCCTCGCAAGATAATCCCGCGGACTTGGGATCACGAGGAGTTTTTCCAAATGAAATCGCTGACGCTTCGTTATGGTGGTACGGACCTAACTTTCTATCATCACCTTTGGAAGAATGGTTACTAGTTAAACCTCAAACTATTCCCGCAGAACAACTACTAGAATACAAATCGAAAAACTTGATCTCATTCGTAACGAATGTGTCAACTTGTGACCAAGAGTTTCTACTGAAATTTTCTTCATTATCGAAATTATTACGTGTTATATCTTAGTGTCGTCGATTTATTAATAAATTACGTTCGAAATCAATTGGCACTTTCAACGTATTTTCCCCACTCTCTTTAAAAGAAAATAATTTATCTTTGGCATGTTGCATTAAGCTCGTTCAAACTATTTATTTTCAACAAGATATAGACAATATACATTCGCATCATGTTTGTTCGACACAACTTCAAAAACTCGCTTCATTTATCGACGAAAATGGAATATTGAGAGTCGGTGAACGTATTCGTTATGCACAAATTTCGGAAAATGCTCGCCATCCTATTATTCGACATCGTCTGAGCAAATGCATTGTTTGTTTTAAAAATAACCCTAAATTCATAAATGCACCCGAAAACAACGACAAACTTGTGGATACAACTGTCGCTCGTTCAATTACCTGGCACTTTAATCCTCCCTCCGCACCTCATTTCAACGGATTGTCGGAGACTGGAATTAAGTCAACCAAACACCATTTGAAACGGGTTGTGGGAGATCAAATCCTCACCTTTGAAGAACTAACCACAGTTCTGACTCACGTCGAAGCAATTTTAAATTCGCGACCCATCGGAGCGCTATCGCCGGATCCATCTGAAATGGACCCGTTGACTCCTGCCCATTTTTTGATTGGGGCTCCCCTCGTTTCTGTTCTTGAAGAAGATTTTGTGGATGTACCAATGAATCGTTTATCGCGTTGGCAACTATTGAAACAAATGTCTCAACATTTTTGGAATCGTTGGCGGAAAGAATATCTACACACTCTTCAACAACGAAACAAGTGGGCTACGACAAACCCTAATTTGAAAGTTGACGACCAAGTTATGATTGATGATTCGCAATCAGCCCCCATGCGATGGCCTGTGGGACGAGTCGTTGAACTATTTCCCGGCGCTGATGAAATTATCCGTGTCGTTTCGGTATGTACTCCCCAGGGTGTTTTTAAACGTCCCGTGGTAAAACTGTATCGACTACCTATCGATTAAATATCTGTTTTGCTTAGTTTATAATTTTAATTTCGTTATTAATTCTACCATTTAATTTTGTTTGTTGTCGTTTTCTTTTTTGCTTTCTTTTTCTTTCGTGTCGTTGATGCACAATTATTGAGAAAATTATCACATTTTCTCAAGGCTGGCGGAATGTTTAGTGTTGAAATAACTTTAGGACATTAATCCATTATACCCATGTTCCTTACCAAATATTCCTTTCTTGTGATTCCCTTCCTTTCACATCAAGGCCCTTACCCAAGAAGCAAAGAAGATGATTTAAAACACTTGAAAAAATAACACTTTTGCACTTCCTTTTTTTGAATAAAAACATTCAGCTGTTATCTTGAAAATTCGACCAAGCTTGTATAAGCATTTCGCAAATCTCGCAAATAACAATAATATAAATATATTATAATTGTCGTGAAGACCATCGGGTCATCATCATTGGAAAGTGATCGTAAAGAAGAACTGGGAGCTGTCACCTCATCATCAAGGTAAGGGCCATTCCTATCGTTTCCTTCCCCCCTTGTCGATTTAAAAACACAATCTTATACACTCGTAATTTCGCCACATAATTTAGTTTTACAGTCCACACAGTGTCATCGGACACTTAACAGGGGGCACTATCTATTGTTTCACAAACCATGTTAAACAAACCTAGCATAGCCGCTCAACTACTTAAACTACTAAACTGGGATGTTTACTTGCCTTGACGCGAGCAGGCGCTACGAAGGGGGAACTTTCTTTTGTATCACAAACTATGTTACAAAAACCTAGCATAGCCGCTAAACTACTTGAATATTGGGATGTTTTTCTTGCCTTGACGCGAGCAGGTGCTATGCCAATTTCAAAATTACAGCAAAATACGTAATATTATGCAAAAACTTCATGTACGTACTTTAAACGTTTAAGCCTTTACGTAATTGCAGTAATTTATGCTTTTCCTATAACCTCTTGCTCAGCTGCCCTCTGTAGAAATTAGTCCCACCTACGCTCCATAGATATTCGTCACCACTGGGACCATCATAGATATTAATCCTACCTTAGCACTAAAGATATTAGTCTTCACTATGAAGGTCATAGATATTTGTCCAGCATATGAGCTGTAGATATTCGTCCGACTTTCAGGCTGTAGAGTAGGCGTCTACTGATATCTACAGGAATTTTAAAAACTGAACAAAGCGGATTAATATATATGAGAATCCATGTGTTGACTAATATCTATACGAGGTATGTTGGAACAATATCTATGGGAACCAAAGTGAGGACGAATATCTACAGGTCAAACTGCTGACTAACATCTACAGAACAGGTGATGTAGACGAATATCTACAGTACTGGCAGAGGTTGGATGTGCAATTATGTATAGCATATTGGCATAACGTAATATTGCGTTTGCAGTTTAAAGAACTTTCTTTTGTATCACAAACCATGTTACACAAACCTAGCGTAGCCGCTAAACTACTCGAAAACTGGGATGTTTCTCTTGCCTTGGCGCAAGCGGGCACTATGCCAATTTCAACACTACAGCAAAATACGTAATATTATGCAAAAACTTCATGTACGTACTTTAAACGTTTAAGCCTTTACGAAATTGAAGTAATTTTTTGCTTTTCCGTACAACCTCTTGCTCAGCTGCCCTCTGTAGATATTAGTCCCATAAATAAACCACTTATTAGATTGATATCTTCGGAATTTTTGTACTGGGCAACTTTGGTCACTATTTTACCATGGATATGGCAACAAAGAGAAGATGTGACGTCACACACCATAGACGAGGATAGAGGAAACTCAAAAAAGCTCGACCATAGACAATATAATCCTGCTTCCGAACATACCCAATCCATTAGCCTAAAATATTATTTTGAAAATCAAATGTCAAAATGTTCCTACAGGACAAGGTTTCATCTGACAAAAGTGCTGTCCTGAGAAAATGAGCTTTAAAGTATCTTTCTTTACAGCTCATATTCTCAGAATAACGCTGTGTCAGATAGGAACCCGTTGCTCTGTAAAGAAATCGAGATATCGTTAAATTAACCTTAAAATACTTGAAATTTCAATTCCTGTAAAAGGATATTTTCAAATATAATTGGTCGTTCTTGCGATATTATCGAATTTTGACATTCCTCTGCTTAAAACAGAAAAATGAAAACTCATGATACTATGTTTAACAATTTTATTATATATTAATATAGATACCTAACACAGAAACAAGAAATACAAGCATATTGGTGCAGTCTCTCTTTGGGACGATATTAGCTAGTGAATATGAATGAATTCATGTGATCATGGATCACCAAAGCAAAATGATTAACATTATTCAGAACGTCCGGTAGTCTGTAATACCTTTTAAACAAAAATGCTGCAACGATGAATCCTGGAATGAGCCGATGCATGTGTATGGAAAATGAAACACAGATTTGCTTCGTAATCCTTCTGGCAGCAATCGACACAGTGCATGACTCTGAAGTCACTGTCACGCTCTGAAACATTAACATTATACATTAACCAAATTTCGCGAACAAAACATGTAAAATGTTTCCTTTCACATAATATAAAACCGACGTATACCTTCATAATCTTGTGTGTCCCTTATATCACCTTGAACCAAAATCTGTAGAGCCTTTGACACTGCATTATTATCGAGTATTTCGATAAATATGTTCGCTCGCGCCGGGAAATTGTCGTTAGCGAATCGTGTACCCGTTTTGACTTTTGACAGGTGAGCAACCATAGAATTAGCATATAAAGCTGAAAAGCTTTCTATTGGACGGGCAGGTCTGACGTCACGTGGTTTATTTATGGGTCGGCCATTTTTATCGGAGTTATAGTCCCATCTCCGCTCCATAGATATTCGTCACCACTGGGCCCTCGTAGATATTAACCCGATCTTAGCTCTGTAGATATTAGTGTTCACTCTGAAAGTCATAGATATTTGTCCAACATATGAGCTGGGTCGCTATTCCTGACTCAGGGCCACTCGCAAGCGCACGAGAAAGTACGTACATCGATCGTCGTGCGTATTCCTGAGTTTCATACTTACACGCAAAACGTCAAAAGTCAATCGAGCCCGGCAACGACTGGTAAAACCAGTCGTTGCAACTCGCGGACAGTAGAGCTGTCAAACAGACACGCGCGCTTTTTAAAGGACGGCGAGTTTTTGAGTCAGTGTTGTGACAAATTTTATATAATGGCGAATTTACCGGCGATTTTTGCTGCAGTACAAAATGTGGAGCAAGCTGAGCAAGTTGCTTTGAGACCGACAAGAAGTTTTCGCCAGAGGGTTGATTCGTTCGCTGAGATAACAGACGAAAACTTCATCCGAAATTTTAGGCTAAGCAAAAGTTTAGTACGTCGGCTGATAATCCTCGTATCTCCGTACATAACGCCCCCACCCCGTTCTTCAGCTCTGGATGTTGAAACTAAAGTGATTATAAAAATTATTTTAAAAACCGTTGATAGTTTTCACATGTAAACTTCTAATTAATCGGTTGCAATGTCGTTTTGCAGGTATTAGCAGCATTAAACTTTTTTGCCACGGGTAGTTACCAGTTACCAGTGGGGTGCAATTTGCACATTGCAATTTCACAACCGTCAATATCACGGGCACTGAATGAAGTGGTGAATGCCCTAAACAACCCCATAATCTTCAACCAATGGGTAAAATTTCCCCCAAATATCCAGGCACTAAACCAGATAAGGACTAAGTAAGTTTTTATTAGAGGAACATTATGATTACTTTATTTATTTATTTTAACGTTTGCTCTATCAATAATATTTGTTTATTTTTGATTTTACAATAAATACAGGTTCCCTGGGATAATAGGATGCATCGACTGCACCCACGTTGCCATATTCCCTCCAAAAACAAGAGATCCAGACACTCCAGAGTATATTTATGTGAATAGGAAGTCGTACCACTCCATAAATGTACAATTAATTTGTGACTCAGATCTCCGAATCTTGCACGTGGATGCACGTTTCCCAGGGAGCACTCACGATGCCTTCATCTGGAAGGCAGGTTCTGTGGAACCCGTGCTGAAGCAGCTGTATACTAGTGGTCAGTCCGGATATTATCTTTTGGGGGACTCTGGGTACCCTTTGAGACCTTGGTTAATGACTCAAGTCGATAGGGCTGTACCTGGATCTCCTGAAGATAGGTTTAACACAAAACTAAGGTCAATCAGGTCAACTGTTGAGAGATGTAACGGTGTCTTAAAAATGAGATTTCGTTGCCTTTGTAAACACAGAGTTCTGCATTATGCTCCTGAAAAGGCGTCCAAAATTATCAATGCATGCATAGTGCTTCACAATATGTGTGTAGAAGATAAATTTGATCTTCCAGAATACCTGATTGATCATAATCTAGATTTAGGACTGATTGCTGGTGAAGCGGCTGCTGACCATGGGCCTGTTAACAGAATTAACCGAGATTTAGTAGCCGGTAGGGCCGTTCAAAATAGGATAGTGCAAAATCATTTTGGTTAAAAGTTTATACTAGTTTTTTTTAAATCCTTGTGTTATTCTGTTTACTCTATATTATTTGTCATGGTTTTATTATTGAATTATGGTGGATTATCCACACACAACACTTAAAATATAATATGCACAGCTTCCTTGAGGTGATTTTCCACAAAAATGCGCTCTACAAATTATCCAATTATAATTATATGATTATAATAAATTAGTAACTTTGCAAGCGCCACTTTATTTTGGTTTGCCTAATTAAAGCCTAAGATAAATTATCTTTAAGAGAATCGAAGAATCAGATCATCGACATACGTCGTGATTACGTACCCAATGTGTAGACTATATAACAAGACTATATATAATCTCTCGTCGTAATATGTGTCACTTGTCTCTCTATTTATGCCTCTCAGGTTTCTTACGTAAGTAATCTCTCATCGTAATATGTGTCACGAGCTTGTATATAATTCTATATTTTTATTTGTGATGTTTTTGTTTATCTAATTGTATTTTATTTAATTGTACATTTTTGTAATTGTATGTCCCTATTTGTATATTGTAACTGAGTTTTCATAACTGGATTGTTCTCACGTAAGTGCGAACATCTGTAAAAAAAACCCTGTCTAAATAAATAAAAATGAGAACAATGGTGTGATAATAAAAGTGTATTTAACATAAGAACACATTTTTTATCAAATAATACAGAAAACAACACAATTTTCAATATAAAATATACAGTGTCAGAAAACAGTTATCAGTTGTATAATTTTATTATATTTTGCAATTTAAGCTAAAGAAGAAAAAAAAACACTGAAAACAAGTCCAATGTATTCTAGTTACTAGCATCTTTGGTGTAAATTTTAAATAAGAACATTATACATCCAGTATAAATATAAAACATTTATTCATTACGCTCAGATTTATCAAAGAATACAGAAAATAACACAATTTTTTTATATAAAATACAGTGTTAGAAATCAGTTGTACTATTTTAATATATTTTGTAATATAAGCTAAAGAAAAAAAAAACACTGAAAACAAGTCCAATGTATTGTAGTTACTAGCATCTTTGGTGTAAATTTTAAATAAGAACATTATACTTCCAGTATAAATATAAAACATTTATTCATTACGCTCAGATATATCACAATCTTTATCAAAGAATACAGAAAATAACACAATTTTTTATATAAAATACAGTTTCAGAAATCAGTTGTACTATTTAAATATATTTTGTAATATAAGCTAAAGAAAAAAAAACACTGAAAACAAGTCCAATGTATTGTAGTTACTAGCATCTTTGGTGTAAATTTTAAATAAGAACATTATACTTCCAGTAAGAATGCAAGGCCGATGTGAGCGTCATAAGTAAGATGAAAAAAGCGACGCTTAGATGGTTTGGACATATAGAGCGAATGAACGAAGAAAGGAGTGTGAAGAGAATATATGATACTAATGTGAATGGTAGAAGAAGTCGAGGACGCCCGAGGAAGACATGGCACGATCAAGTGAATCAGATACTTGAGTCGGGCCATGTCAAGAGTCAGAATAATAGAAGAGCATGTATGATAAGATGTATGAATGTGAATGAGGCGAGGAGTGTATGCCAAGACCGAGTTGTTTGGCGGTCCGTCCTCTCTGCCTACCCCTGCGAGGAAACGGCGTGATGGTTAGTTAGTTAGTTACTTCCAGTATAAATATAAAACATTTATTCATTACGCTCAGATATATCACAATCTTTATCAAATAATACAGAAAATAACACAATTTTTTATATAAAATACAGTGTCAGAAATCAGTTGTACTATTTTAATATATTTTGTAATATAAGCTACAGAAAAAAAAAACACTGAAAACAAGTCCAATGTATTCTAGTTATTAGCATCTTTGGTGTAAATTTTAAATAAGACTAGCATCTTTGATATTAATTTTAAATTAGAATATTATACTTATCCATTGTAAATATTAAACATGTATTCATTATGCTCATTTATACCACAATTTTTGTCAAATGTTTACTTATAAAAAAAATGGTGTAAACCAAAACATTATTTTAAAATATATGTTGAAAAATATCACAATTCTTATTGTATAATATAGAAAATAATGTTTACTTATAAAAGAATAATTATATTTTGAATACAAGCTAAAGATTGAGACACAATTAACCACCACATTTAGTTTTATTTAGTAAAGTAACCACAACGGGTAATGAAAATAACAACCAAAACATATCAGACAATGGTGAGGGGAAACGCCAAGCCTCGTATGTTTACATAGTAACCCAATGGGTAATGAAAATAATAACCATAACATATCAGTCAATGGTGAGGAGAAACACCAAGCCTCATATGTTTACATAGTAACCCAACGGGTAATGAAAATAATAAAATAATAACCATAACATATCAGTCAATGGTGAGGGGACACGCCAAGCCTCATATTTTACATAATAACCCAACGGGTAATGAAAATAATAACCATAACATATTAGTCAATGGTGAGGGGAAACGCCAAGCCTCATATTTTTACATAGTAGCCCAACGGGTAATGAAAATAACAACCATAACATATCAGTCAATGGTGAGGGGACACGCCAAGCCTCATATTTTACATAATAACCCAACGGGTAATGAAAATAATAAAATAATAACCATAACATATCAGTCAATGGTGAGGGGACACGCCATGCCTCATATTTTACATAATAACCCAACGGGTAATGAAAATAATAACCATAACATATTAGTCAATGGTGAGGGGAAACGCCAAGCCTCATATTTTTACATAGTAGCCCAACGGGTAATGAAAATAACAACCATAACATATCAGTCAATGGTGAGGGGACACGCCAAGCCTCATATTTTACATAATAACCCAACGGGTAATGAAAATAATAACCATAACATATCAGCCCCCTCACCATTGAACCTCCACCCGTGCAGACTCCGAGGCGAAAGATGCCATATCGTAGAGTGGTAGACTCATTAAATGCATTCTCACTGGAACCTTCGCGGGATGATTATTTATAAAAAAAATGCAAATAATGAGCTGCTTGCTTTAATGACGAGGCAAACAGTTTCTATTGAAAACCACTAATTTAATAGAGCAGTTAAATGTAATTGTAAAGCTGTAAGAAGAATTAAGTTCCAAATCTAAGTATTAAATTTGTCTTTCAATTCTTCTAGCAGCTTTACAAGTACATTTAACAACTCTTTTAAAATGTTATTGTTTCTTTTAGCGGCAACTGTTTGTCTCGTCTGTAAAGCCAGCAGATCTTTATAAAATATGGCCTGATTAAAATTGGCTTGTTCCCCCAGTTCTACCATTTTCTTGGACACATTTAATGTTTCCATCATTCTACGTGTTGCCGTATTTGGCCTTCGAGTCTGTATGGGTGAAGTATCCAATGTGATGGGTTCCTCCAAAGAAGGTGTTGCCCTCAAGGGTGGTGACGCCTCCAGGCGTGATGGGGCCACAACTCTCTCGGGAGTCTGCCAGCTGCTGCAACCAGCCTCAGGTTGAGTTCCCCCGAGGGAGGAAAAGTCGAAGTCGACCACCGATTCAGATGTGCCCGTGTGGCCGGAGATTGAAACGTGACTAATGAGTTGAAGTATCAACTCATCAATCGCGTTCAGACTGGCTTCTGGCACTGGTGGTCCTCCTCCAGTCCCGGCAGCATGTTTTTTGTTCATCAAACTCTTTGACTTCGCTTTACAGCGTAAATCTTGCCATGTCTGGAAATAATTTTGAATAATATTAATTATTGACAGTAACATAGAAAGAAATCAGGTTCTAAAGATCACAGGGGCCTAACTACAAAAATGGTGATTTGAAATGTAAGTTTCGGTAATGCCATAATCATGTAATATAAAGCTGTTGAGATAAGGTTGGACATTCTACAAATTAAAATATAAAATTAGTAATACAAGGGCGTATTGCCTGTTAACATGACAATATTTGAAAATATCCTATTACCCCCACAGTAAGCGGGAAATATTGCCTTGTAAATAAAAAAAAATGTATTACACAAACGTGTTCTATTTTCCAAGTTTCAACGCTTTAAAACTTTCGTCTTTTCACAAAGTTTTTTGAAAAAGGCCCCTGTGATACTAAACCCCCGAAATACACTTTATAATAACTTTAAATATTCAATATTCTTCGATAAACACTCGGCATTGAGGTTAGGTTTCACGATACGAATCGCGTTTCGTCAAAGACAGCATCGTAAGGTAACAAGAAAACATTTTAAATGTAAGGTATACACAAATTAAAGTATTTAATAACTAACCTTTCGCCACTGTTTAAAGTCTTTGTTGGCCCCTCCGATTGCGTTTAGCTTGTCTGCTATTTCAGACCACCTTCGCCGCGATACGGCGAAGGTGAATGCCGATGTAAACTTTCCCATCATCAGCTCCGGGTCGGCACTCACTGGCACTCACTAGCTCAACCAGTAGATGTTTTTGATTTTGCGAAATGCCTCCAGGCATTTTAGAAACATAATTAAACAAAATCTGACGTTTCCAGGCAACCATAACACGCAACGTTTTTGACATTTCCACCATAGAAACGTAAAAAAAATCAGAAGCATAGACAATATTCTCAGGGTTACCAATACAACAATCTCGTCGACCACACGCAACTCCAGAATACGTAAACTATGATCAATCGTAAAAGTTTGTAGAGGCGACGAAAAATTTTTCGGTCGCAGATTGCGCATAACAGTTAACTGTTGGTCGTCGGTCCAGAATCGACACCCTGGAGATATTCGTCCGACATACAGGCTGTAGAAATTAATATCTGGAGTCGCTGTAGACATTAGTATCTGGAGTCTTATAAACGACGATCTAAAATATTACGGATTTGGATTATGGCACCGGCCTAGCTTGCCTTGGGATGCAGTACTTATAAAAACTGTCAAAAGAGTAAGACATCTGTGATATGATTCACGCCCACCTTAACGGAAATGTCATCAACTGACCATCTATTTAAACACAAATATCTATGGCCTGGATGTCAAAAGTACAAGACGCTTCACGGTCGGGTTTATTGGAAGCTCGTATCTTCAATTCCAAGTGATTATTGAAAAGCTACCTGTGGGTAAGTAGCTAATGTGAGTTCCGTTTAGTTATTATTGAATTATTCCAAGAGTTATTTCAGTATTTTAGGAGGTATTGCTAGTACTATAATTAAAAAAAAACTTTTACTATATTTTATCTATGGATTAGTACCCAACACCAACCAGGTTAACACGTGACAAACGAGAGTATATGAGTTTGTTCATTGTTGATTTACGGCCGCTGTCACTAATTATAACCAAGCGGTTAGTCAGTTCATTCAATATTGACCCTTAGAGAAAGAGTTTAACCGATTCCATTTTGTCAATTTCTTTAAAACATCTTTTTGTGTTTAAAATTCTGTGGATGACATTAGTGAAGCGGACATCGCAATTGTTTGTGCCAAGTCCTTAACTGAGCGGTCATTATTCTATTGGCAAATTCAATCGATTATCGCTGAGTGATTTAGTTATTAAAAAATAATATTTTCTATAAAACCTTTTTCGTGAAAAAAATTATCGCAACTGCGCAGCGCTTCAACCGCCCAAAGTAAAACGATTTTTCCATCAGTGATGGGGCCAACAGACCTAGCTATAAAAGCCTAAGCGTTATTTAGTTTGGCTATTTCGGCATATCGGTTGCCGTACATTCCCAATGGGAATGTATGACGAGCGATATGCTGAAATAGGCCAAGCCAAATAACGCTTCAGCTTTTATAGCTAGGTCTGTTGGCCCCATAATCGTTTTGAACTTCTTTTATAAGCAATCAAATTGGACTTATTACTTTAAGAATACTAATAGACTTCAAACTTCGCAAAATCACTTTGTGGCGTCATTTTTAATTAAATTAAACAAATAACTTTGTATCAACCACTATTATTATTTAAGTAATAATAGACCTTTACTGATAGACGTATTTTAAATTTCACACTACTGTTAAACAACCGTTTATCATACATTAATGGTTTTTTACCAGGGGTATAAAATTTCAAAAGAATTTATTAATAAGACTTACGTTTTGTAACAGTTATACTTTTTTTTCAGCTAAGACCAATCAATTACCATCACATAACTGAACTTTATCACAGCAGTGCCATGGATCTTCCCAACCCAGAGAGTATTTCCATCAAGACGGAACCAGGGTCCCAGGAAGAAGGCGCAGGTGAAATGCCGTATATGGATATAGACATCCACCTTCCGGATGTAAAGAAGGAATGTTTGCAGTATGCTGAGAGTGTTCAGTCAACTAGTGAGTTGCATTAAGAATTTTATCACAAAGGACTTTCAGACGATACAATCAGTTTTCTCCTTCCCTTTTGTCGTCCATCTGTTATTTTTATTGAACTTTTGTTATATTGTTTTACAGGTAAATTACGGATTAAGAAATCGTTTTATTTATAATGGCCGCAAACAATTCCTAGTTCCTCAAGCTGTTGCCTTACCATATTTTATCACTAAAACAAATCTTTTCACGATCTCTACTTCAAAAAGTCTGAATCGTTCTTATAATTTATTATAATTATTCGAATCCGAACTAGATTTTCTTAAAAACTAACAGTGGCAAAAATATAAGCGCAAACCTGATTACATCCAAAAATGACATCGTTTATTTGACAAATCTGTTTAAAATCTTTAATGAACCAAATTTACATGCAAGGCGATGACTTGAATTAATAGCTAAAGGTAAATTCAGCCACTTTACCATATCCACCTCTATAAAATAGGAAGAATTGCTTACTTACTGCCAACAGTTGGAAGCTCTGCTTGCTGATTTTAAGGAGCGATTCCAGAATAATATCAAATTTAGAAGAAGAACTGATGGAACTCTCAACTAAAGAAAAATAAAAAGTACAAATAAGAAATATATACCAAACGTATTTAGCTGAGCGTTGGTTCAGTGCAGAAGCAAATTCAATTTCTAAGAATGGGAACAGACTGTAGACCGCGTGGCGATTTTCGGCTAATATGACAAAATTTGAACCCGATATAAAAAAATTATTAAAACTTCACCAGCCTTAACAATCTAATAATTTTATTTATTACTGTATTCATTTTTTGATCATTTGGTAGTCTCTTTAGTTTGTAGTTTGTGATTCTTAATATATAGATGAAATATAGTTAATGTGAAAAAATATTTTAATTATTATAAGCAATTAGTAGCTTGAAACACTCATCCACATTAAAAAATCTTCCGAGAAAAGATACATGCCGGCGACGGGATAAGAGCCCCTGACCGGATATCAGAAGGACACGGGTTCGTGTCCCGACGCCGGCATGTATCTTTTCTCGGAAGATTTATTCTTTACGGATGAGTGTTTCAGGCTAATAATTATTGCTTATTATTGTCGTCACCCTTTGTGTTATACATAAAAAAATCTTGTCTTTAACATTAATTTATCAATTAAAAACAAAAAATATTGTAAATATTTAATATTATTAAATATTTATTTAATAATATTAAAAATATTTAATATTATTATTATTACTTGCTATAAATATTGAGGGGGCATTATAATTATTTTTTTTAAAGAAAGCGGTATCCAGAAATGGTCGGGACCCTCTGCGCACCAAACTCTTCCAAGCAGTTTGTAAGCTAAGAAGCTTAGTTAAATAATATTGCCTGACACAAAAACAAATTCATATAAGCATAAAAATATATTATCAACAAATATATTTTTTATGTGACATTCAGCAAGTGTCTGCATATCATCATAATGCTCTTTTGTTATTTCAGACAGCATTAATATGGAGGCTAATTCAATCCAGGCAGAACACCGAAAAGAAGATGGAGGGGGGATTCCTTATTCGGAAATAGACATAGACCTGCTGGACGTAAAAAAAGAATGCTTAGAACAGTCTACCCTTACTGGAAATAAACCTTTCTCGTCTTCCGACTGTAACTATTCATCTTCTCTCACGGGAATTTTAAAAGTGCACATGCTGACCCATTTTGGAAAAAATATATATCATTGTTCTTTTTGCAGCTATTCAAGTGCTCATAGAGGACATTTTAAAGCTCACATTGTTACCCATACTGGAGAAAAACCTTATTCATGTTCCGTCTGCAGCTTTTCATGTTCTCAAAGGGGAAATTTAAAACTTCACATGGTAACCCATACTGGAGATAAACCTTATTCATGTTCCGATTGCAGCTATTCATGTTCTCGAAGGGAAACTTTAAAACTTCACATGCGTACCCATACTGGAGAAAAACCTTATTCATGTTCCGATTGCAGCTATTCATGTTCTCGAAGGGAAACTTTAAAACTTCACATGCGTACCCATACTGGAGAAAAACCTTATTCATGTTCCGATTGCAGCTATTCATGTTCTCGAAGGGGAAATTTAAAACTTCACATGCTTACCCATACTGGAGACAAAGCTTATTCATGTTCCGTCTGCAGCTATTCATGTTCTCGAAGGGGAACTTTAAAACATCACATGCGTACCCATACCGGAGAAAAACCTTATTCATGTTCCGATTGCAGCTATTCATGTTCTAAAAGGGGAACTTTAAAACTTCACATGCTTACCCATACTGGAGAAAAACCTATTTCATGTTCCTACTGCAGCTATTCATGTTCTAGAAAGAGATATTTAAAGCTTCACATGCGTACCCATACTGGCGAAAAACCTTATTCATGTTCCGTCTGCAGCTATTCATGTTCTCAAAGGGGATCTCTAAGACGTCACATGCGTACCCATACTGGAGAAAAACCTTATTCATGTTCCAATTGTGAATATTCATATTCTAAAAAAGGATCTCTAAGACGTCACATGCTTTCCCATTCCTAAGTTTTAAGACAGTTAAGTGTGATACGCATTACTGTTCACCATCTTTAAACAATTATTTGTTTACAGCTTAAACTACAGTTTATATAATTTAAACTTGACCCGCATTATTAAATCCCATTATATGGCCCCTACCTTAACTGTCACGTAGCGTCCACGGGAAAACCAAAGTAACCATGTATAAGGCTATTGTTAGAACTGTATTGGCGAATGGATGTGAGGCGCTGACACTGACGGCAAAGATGACTGAAATGCTGGATACCTTTGAAAGAAAAGTGTTTAGGAGAATATGTGGTCCCGTAAAAGAGGGGGAACAGTGGTGCAATAAAGAACTGTATGATATATATCAGGCCCCCAAACATCTCAACCCATATGAGACTCCTCAGGTTGAGATGGGCTGGGCATGTCCCAAAAATAATTGTTACTGGACACCCAGGTGGAAGGAGAAAAATGGGAAGACCCAGACTGAGATGGGAAGACTCGATAAGGGGAGATACAGCACGGTTTCTCCAGATAACAAAGTGGAAGTCAGCCGCTGAGGACAGGAGGAGTTGGAGGCGAAAGTTGCAGGAGGCCAAAGCTCGATACGGGCAGTAGCGCCATCGGAGAGAGAGAGATATATTATAAACATCACTTGTAAAAAGCGTTTACCCCTAAAATAATTAAACGCGCGTCATCATTGAAAGAGGGGAATATGAATTATTTTGACAATCGCCTTCAATATGTGAAAAACCAAGATCCTGACATTCATTCACGCTACTATTACAGGACAACTCCAAAAACCTTACCATCTCACAATAATCTAATTATCTGAAGATTTGGAAATAACAACCGTCTCTGTAAGATTGAAGCCGTCGAGTGTGTTGCAATTATTAAAAATGTTGCGTTATAGTTGACAATAACCTCAAATGGAAACACCAAATTGAAAATTTAGCTTTAAGTTAACAAAAATACGAGACTTTAAAAACTATGTAATATTAAGTATTATATGGGCCACATAACCTACGATTGGGTACATTGGGTGGGGGGTCTGTTCCAACAAGCAACATAGCGACATAACAAAAAGTATATTCATACCTTTGACCAAAAATATATAATAAAATCTTTCTCAAAATCATTTTTTTTTCTATTCGCCATTAGTGTATTTCATATTCAAATTAATTAACATGTAATATTGTTTTAAATTTTTACAATTTGACATTATGTACCAAACATTATGTCCTACACTAGACAAACGACTTCCCACATCAATAAAATTAAAATTGATGGCCGATCACTAACAAATACAAGTAATAACTCCGTTAAAATCGCAGACCATTTCAATGAATTTTTCACCTCAGTCGGATCTAATCATTCCAATATTATTTTAACTAGAAACAATGTTTCGGAACATGACCTTGCAAACGAAATATCCCTGGCTCATCTGAGCTATACTCCATTAATTTTCACTCCTACCACAGAAATAGAAATTACAGAAATCATCTCATCATTAAAAAATAGCCACTCAACAGGAATAGATAAAATCTCTACTAAACTCACTAAGCTTTTAAAATCTCTTATCGCTAGCCCTCTCAAACATATTATTAACTTAAGCCTCCAATCCGGCATATTTCCAAAATCTCTTAAACATTCCTCTATCATCCCTATTTTCAAATCGGGCTACAGATCTTCCCTAAATAGTTACAGGCCTTTATCGCTATTGAGCACTATCTCCAAAATCATTGAAAAAGTAGTAAAACGTAGACTCCTCAAATTCCTCGAGGACAACAAAATCCTTTCAAAAAACCAGTACGGTTTTCGCAAAGATCGTAGTACTGCTGATGCAATTGCAACCTTCACCAAACTAATATCAGATAACCTTGATAAAGGCAATAAACCTCTTGCTATCTTTCTAGATCTGTCTAAAGCCTTTGATACTATTTCTCACCACATTCTTCTAAAAAAACTGCAACAGATTGGGGTAGAAGGTACTGCCCTGAAATGGTTTAAAAACTACCTCACACAGAGATCACAAACAACCGTCATCCACTCCAGTCAAGAATATAGGAGTAAATGTTTACCCATAACCTACGGCGTGCCCCAAGGAAGTGTTCTAGGCCCGCTTTTATTTCTCATATATATGAACTCCTTATTGAATTTAGAAAATGACGGAAATTTTATATCTTTCGCAGATGACACTGTTATCATATTTACAAGTAAAACGTGGAAAACATCAATTGAAAAGGCAAATTGTGGATTGAACAAGATTAAAAAATGGTTAGACTCTCACCTCCTCACCCTAAATATTCAAAAAACACAATTCATACCTTTCTCAATCCGAAAATTCACTCTCCCAGAAAATCTTCCTTCACTAATCATTCACACGTGCCCCCAAAATCTAGACACTCCTCCACTATCTCTTATTAATAGTTGTTCATGCCCAACCCTTAAACCGTCAAATGAAATAAAATACCTAGGTGTCATTGTAGATAACCAATTACGCTGGGAGGCCCAAATTAACTCCATAACAAAGAAACTTCGTAAGTTATGCTACATTTTTTATTCTCTTCGATCAATCCTTGATAAAAAAACACTAAGAAATGTTTATTTTGCTCTCTTCCAATCTATAGCAACGTACGGCATTATTGGATGGGGAGGTTGTGCAGCATCCATTCTCTACCCTCTAGTGAGCGTTCAAAAACTTTTGTTAAGAATTATCTTCAAATGTTCCCCCTTTCATCCATCAGAGCCACTTTTTAAGAAACTCGCTCTCCTTGACATACGCCAACTGTACATTAAGATAGTTCTCATCCATATCTGGAAAAATGGTATGATAAATTCTACACAAACAACTGTACATACACGCTACTCAACACATGGAAAGGGCACAAAAAAAAAAAAAAAAAAATCGCACCCAAAATATTCAACGAACTAAATAACGACATAAAAAGATCTAGAACAGTGACTCACTTTGCAACCGGAGTCCAAAAATGGATATCCGAAAAGGGACGACATTTTTTTAAAGAGTTTCTCTAAGGAATTTCTCTGTTGGAGAATTTCTGAACGTGAATTTGAAGAACGTAGGTTTTTTATATCACCAAATGAAGTTTCTGATTGTAAATAAATAATTGTGTATGTATGTACGTGTATATATATATGTAATTATTATAATATGAATTGCCAAAAGTTTCATTATTTTCTACATCAATTCCTTAAAACTGTTTAGCTCCTCTGACTTCCTTATACCTACTCAGTGTCACTCTAGTCTAGTAATTTATCAGTAACCACCGAGAAATATTCTTGTCACAATATTGATTCACACTGTTTATTCGGCGGACTTACTTAAACATGAATCCAAACATTACCTAAAACAACTATAAGAGTCTATATCTCACTATTATTATTATTTATTATTTCTTTCAAATCCTTTATTGATAAATCTTGCAATTTCTTAATTATGCCTTGTTTTTTGCCATATTGTATTATGTATTTACTTTCACACATGATATTGTATAATTGAAATATAATTGAACTAAAATTCCCTCACCAAACACAAGAGCCTTGTCTCTTTATGGTGAGGAAAAGCTATTCTTATCCACTATTTTACCACTGTATAAAATGTAAAAATTGTGTATTTATTGTAATAAAAACCTTTAAATATTAATATTGTGTATTTATTGTAATAAAAACCTTTAAATAATAAAAAAAAAAAAAAATTAATCATTTAGCGGGTAACAGATAAGACGCCTTAGCTTGATGGTAGAGCTCTCGACCGGCAATCGAAGGGGTGCGGGTTCGAATCCCGTCGGCGACATTTATCTTTTCTCGGGAGGTTTTTTCGATATGGATAAGTGTTTCAGGCTAATAATTATTGCTTATAATAATTGCTACCCTTTGTGCTATGCATAAAAAAATCTTGTCTTAAACAGTAGTTTACCAATTAAAAATAATTTATTAATTCACTGTATCGGTGAATCTAATATGAGTTGGTTATTTATATATTTATTTATTTATTTATTAGGAAAAGTTGACAGCAAATCTGAGATTATACAATGATATATTAATAAGATAGTTAATTATGCCAATTATGAACTTTCCACTGATAATAATAAATGATAAAGTGTGACATTGTAGGGTTGTTTTCTTAATTAAATTATTTTCTAGTTACAATATGTGAAAAGGAGTTACTAGTTACAATATGAAAAAAAAGGGGGAGGAGGAAACATGGGATTGGGATGAAGAGGCAAAGGGCGGGGATATATAGGGAGTGAATTTCTACTTAGAGTCATGTTGCTTAGTGAATTTTTCGTTTTATGTCGTGTAAAGTCGAGCTAAAAATGTCAATGTGGTAATAATTTAAGTTAAATGAATGTGTGGATCTGTAGATAAATGAGTTTTGTTTGGAGTTGGTCTTGCAAAGAGGGAGATTAAAAGTAAGCGACTGTCTGCTGTTGCGATATGGAACATGGAATGATAGGCGTTGGAGAAGATCGGGGCTATCGATTAAGTTGTGTATGATTTTAAATAACATTACCGAATCTGCTATATTTCTTCGGCAAGTCAACGTCTGTATATTGAAGAACTTTGCAGAGTCTTCACTACTGACATGCGATCGGAAAGAGCGGAAGTTAAGGTACCTTAAAAATCTATTTTGAATATAATTATATCATTATATGTATATCATTCATCTTGAGTTTGGAGAAAGGCGTATCCCCCTCTCTTATAATTGAGTTATTAGTATTAATTTTATGTTTACTGGTTAAGCTCTCTTACCTTTCGGGATTGGATTTGCTAGTATATAACTGCTCTCTGGTTTTTACCTACTAAGTTGTATTTCATGTTACCTGGGGTAAACTTGCTTTATTAAGGTGGTAATTTAACTTGATATTTCTTCAATAATTGCAAATTCATTTTTAAGCCTCATTGTAATTCAAAAACGACGATTAACTTTGTATCGAATGGTTTATACATAATATTTATTTTCTTTAAATTGCATGATATTGTTTGTTTGTGTTCTGTAAAACTAGATTCCTTATAGAATTTCCTTAAACTCGGGGAATCTTACGACGAATTAGGAAAATAATGGACTATTGGCAAAATTCAAATATTTAACGGTTAATTCAAAAATTGAATGTCATAACTAATATATTCAAATATTTATAATATCATTCGGTTAAAGTAAAAAAATAAAATTTTAAAAATAAAAAACATGTTCGTTTTTGGGTAGTTTCGCTTTAAAGCGCATTTGGCAGGCCAGGTTTTTTTTAAAAAAAAAATCAAACGTCACCTCAGAATTTTTTTGTGTCGCATTTTATAGGTTTACAGTAACAGTTCTTTCAGATTTTGGTAGTTTATACAACTGTTCTTACTATTAATATTATTTTGGAATAGAAACTCGTAAACAAATAATGATTTAAAAAAAATTAAAATAAATTTAATTTTCATTGGTGGCCACCGGTGGGCCAACGGCCAATTAAAGGTTATTTGGTCAGATGCATTGTACTTACAGTTTTGTATCACTGATCGAAGAACCGGAGGATGCAATGTTTTAGACATAAGTTTTTATAATTTTTGTTTAGTTTGTAGCTAGAAGTAAGATTGTAGAAATATATTGAAATGTGTACAGCGCCCTTGAGCGCCCTATTCTAATTTTAAGGTTATGGGGTTTATTTTTAATGTTTTTATAAAAAGTTAGGTAGGAAGTTTTGCTATAGTTTAAGAAGAGCCTATTATGTTTTAGCCATGAAGAGACATATGCAATACATTTTGGTACCTTAAAAAGGTTTCATGCCAGGATTTTCCGTTTACAATTGTGGCGTATAATGTTTACTGCTTCTACTTGTTTATATAAATATTTTTTTACCATTTCATAATATATTTTTATTTAAAATAACCTTAGACTAGGCCTGTATAATATGTATTCATGTTGATGTGTTCATTCCTCGACATAAGGGGATATAAAATATTACATAAAATATATTTAACATTGTAGTCTGAATCTCAATGTGAATATGACTTAACTCTTGGGTAAACAAGATAAGTTAAAATAAAATAAATGAAAACAAAACATACCCTTGTTTTACTGAACTTCTTTCCTCCCGGGTTCCTGGGAATTTGATGTGTCGGTTCATTATTTGGTTTAACGCCGACACAATTTCATTTATGTATCGGCTGATTGATTTTTGGGAATGAATTGAGTGAAAATCATATCCCACAATTTTTTGGTACGACCCTGTCGCAATAAGCGTACATACCAAATACATTGAAATATAAGATAAGATAGGCAGAAAGAAACAATACAAACTAAATAAAGGAATGAGTACTTGCAATGAAAAAAAAGAATGTGATAAAGCAGAAATAATTTTGTATTCACTTTAAGTTCCAAGGGCACTCCGGTAGTTCGCCTACGTACAGGAAGAATTGGCATCAACTCTTCACACAATATAGTGAATAGGTCCTGCGTCGGCCGATAATTTGCTATGAAGAGTTAAGGTACTGACACATTTGCTTATTACAAGCCGGCTTATGAGTATGCTCTTTAATGAGCATGCTCACACAACTGTACACACTTGCTCATAAATGAACAGGCTTGGCTTGAGCTTTCTAATGTATGAGCATGCTCAAAGCCAACAATTGAACACACATGCTCTTTAAAGAGCATGCTCATGTCAAATAATAACTGTCATCGTATCTATAGAGACAATTCCGTTCGCCCAGAACATCTTATTGCTTGCAACGCAATTATTAATTATTGAAGAAAATTATAAGGATTATAAAAGATTTTATTTTATTAACGCGGTTAATCACAGGATACCATATTATTTGTCCCAGCTCTCAAAGGTCTCATAGTAATCGTTGTATCTCCCTTACTATCATAGTGAGAAGTATGATTTAAATGGTATTGGAAAGATAATACAACACGCTATATATTCAAATCTAAAAGTAAACTACAAAAAAATAAAATGTACACCTTTTTGAAACCAAACTTTCCGATCAGAATTTGAATAAAAATTAAGAAACTTTGTGAATTTTTAAAGTTTTTTTTTTACATGAAATGACAAAAAAGTGAGGTTACCATTTTTAAAACTTTTAAAAGTTTCATCCAAAAGTTTTATATTTATAAAATTACATGGTTATTTCCAATAATATAATTTAAAAGCATATTTCATCACCTTTCGAAAACAGTTTTTAGTTTTCGGATACGTTAACAAATATTCCATTTATTTGGATTTTATCTCAAAGCGGGAATATTTTTAGCCTCTGACAAAAATCGCCAAATTTTTGAAGGGATAAGAAAATTAAAAGATCGATATGGGTTCGTAATCGGATCACTAGAAGAGCAAACCTTGGAGCAAGCAATCATTTGTTGTAGAAATGCGAGATGTCAACGGATATAAAAATCATTTACGAATGCTTCCGCAGACATTTGACGAGCCAGTCTCTAAAATTGCGTACAAAAACGAGATACTCAAATGCGGAATGCTATTCGGAACTGAGATCGGATTGAAATGAGCATGCTCATAAGCCAGCCTGTCCACACATGCTTAGAGGCTTCCCCTTCCATCCGATAATACAATGAGCATGCTCACAAATCAAACGTCTGTCGATTTGAGAGTATGCTCTTTTGGCTTCAAATGAGCATGCTCATTACTAGCAACGTCACTGACACACATGCTACTAGGTAGCAATTGCTACTAGGTAGCATGCTCTTTGGCTTCAAATGAGCAAGTGTGTCCGTAGCATTAAGCAGGAATATTCATCGGATTCGGTAGATCTCTCAACTGTCAGTCCTCTTCGGAATGTTTCAACTCTGAGTTCTTCCCTGAGAATGACTCTGTTCATATACTCCAGGCGGAGATAACCTGGCATTGTGTCTGAAGTACCTACAAAAACACACTAATTACGAATAAGATTGCAACATTAGGTAAGTAGGTACATACTATTGTAGTAAAGGTAAATATTTCCGTAACTCTGTACCCAACAAGCGAGGGCGGATCCAGCGCAATCCATATATTCTTTTAAAATAACAAACAATTAAAGACGGGCAAAAAGTGTTCTCATTATTGGGATTAACAAATAAAGTTATAGCGTATTAAACTTCTACTTTTAAACGTCTGAGGAGTCAGACTATTTTGATTCAAATTCTATTCTCATTCATGATAAAATTTTCTTTATAAAATGATCACTTTGCCTTGATTGAAGTTTAAGAACATTTTTGTAGTAATAGTTGAAACGAAGTGTTATTCCCATAAACTGTGCCCAAAATAGCGGTGGTTAGGTAAATATTTACCAATTAGGTTAAGATATCGTTTAAATTCAAATAAATCTAATTATAACTTACATTTTAAACCAAAAAAAGATCGAAACCGTTCTCAGTCAAGTTTGGTAAACCAAAAACTTCAACCTTAAGATTATGACAGTTATAGATACGGACTACCAAAATCAGATAAATGCAAGGACGTCGTGAGATGGTCGTGAGGCGTCGCGGGTTTCCGAAGCCGCTGGTTTGCTGGTTGGTTACGTTTGCGTTTACGACTTGATAGAGGCTACCAAAGTTAGCGAATCTGTCAAATACGGGTATGTCGCGTTGGTATGTCACACTGTCACGTAGCTAAACCTGTAACTTTCATTAACGGAGGTTTACGAACATTAGTGACTAAGCCCGCAGCTCGGCCATGGCTCGGCCTAACCAAACATTCCTTTCTGAATTGACAACTGACGTTTGTGTCCGTATAAAAGCTCGTGATACAATGTAGAACTGCATGACAAGTCATCGACAGGACATCGAAGAAAGCAAACACTTTGTGGCTTGACATTATACCAAATGAAACAAATAACTTAGTTTTAAACCACTTTATATTTATTTTTATATTTGTCGACCGGTTTCGATTGGACTCAATCTTCATCAGGACAATAAAACAACTTTTATTTTATTGTCCTGATGAAGATTGAGTCCTATCGAAACCGGTCGACAAATATAAAAATAAATATAAAGTGGTTTAAAACTAAGTTATTTGTTTCATTTGGTATAATAATATACAACTCGCTAATAATAATTTACAAGGTCAGAAGCTGTACATATATTACTATGTGGTAATATTAATATAGCACTGTAATTTTTTTAAATTCTATAAGTATACAACTACAAAAAAATAGGTACCTACCCAATTACCTACGTTATTCAACAATAAAAATCTAGGTTAGGTGGGTGAAATGACGATACCGCGATAAACTCGCCCTATTTATAGAAACTATTGTATTTAACATCTGTTTGAATATTATTTTTATTTATTTGCAGGAAAAATAAAAATATTCATAATCACTTATTATCTCTTCAATCACTGTAACTGTATCTGATGAATTGTTTTATGGATGAGCATCAATTTTTTTAACAATGATCCTTCTTGTTTTTATTGCACGAGGCATTAAATGCTCTGGGAAATCAAATTTTGAAGGGACTGCTTCAGGTTTGAGACCACGCACATTCGCATTTAGTCTCGGCAAAAAATCGTCTTCAACAAAATGCACACTGCATAAAGCGCTGTGTTTTGTTGGAGTGAAATTGTTTGGTGGCAAGGACCCAACTACTCGAAAACTGGGATGTTTTTCTTGCCTTGACGCGAACAGGCGCTGCGAAGGGGGCACTTTCTTTTGTTTCACAAACCTAGCATAGCTGCTAAATTACTTGAATACTGGAATGTTTTTCTTGCCTTGACGCGAGCAGGTGCTATGCCAATTTCAACATTACAGCAAAATACGTAATATTATGCAAAAACTTCATGTACGTACTTTAAACGTTTAAGCCTTTACGTAATTGAAGTAATTTATGCTTTTCCGTATAACCTCTTGCTCTGCTGCCCTCTGTAGATATTAGTCCCACCTCGGCTCCATAGATATTCGTCGCCACTGGGACCATCATAGATATTAATCCTATCTAAGCTCTGTAGATATTAATCTTCACTCTGAAGGTCATAGATATTTGTCCAGCATATGAGCTATAGATATTCGTCCGACTTTCAGGCTGTAGAGGAGGCGTCTACTAATATCTACAGGAATTTCAAAAACTGAACAAAGCTAATATCTATACGAGGTATGTTGGAACAATATCTATGGTAACCAAAGTGAGGACGAATATCTACAGCTCAAACTGCTGACTAATATCTACAGAACAGGTGATGCAGACGAATATCTACAGTACTGGCAGAGGTTGGATTTGCAATTATTTATAGCATATTGGCATATCGTAATATTGCGTTTGCAGTTTAAAGAACTTTCTTTTGTATCACAAACCATGTTACACAAACCTAGCGTAGCCGCTAAACTACTCGAAAACTGGGATGTTTTTCTTGCCTTGGCGCGAGCAGGCACTATGCCAATTTCAACACTACAGCAAAATACGTAATATTGTGCAAAAACTTCATGTACGTACTTTAAACGTTTAAGCCTTTACGTAATTGAAGTAATTTATGCTTTTCCTTACAACCTCTTGCTCAGCTGCCCTCTGTAGATATTAGTCCCACCTACGCTCCATAGATATTCGTCACCACTGGGCCATCATAGATATTAATCCGACCTTAGCTCTGTAGCTATTAGTGTTCACTCTGAAAGTCATAGATATTTGTCCAACATATGAGCTGTAGATATTCGCCCGACACACAGGCTGTAGATATTAATATCTGGAGTCTTATAAACGACGATCTAAAATATTACGGATTTGGATTATGCACCGGCCTAGCTTGCCTTAGGATGCCGTACTTATAAAAACTGTCAATGGAGTGACATCTGTCATATGATTCACGCCCTACTAGCGATGGGCACAATCGATGAATAATCGATGATTTACTCGATCTTTTTTACCATCGAATGATTTTAATTCATTTCCATAGAAAAATCGATTCTCGCTTCTCGATGTCAAATTCATTCGAATGCACAGTCCGAGACAATCGGTTTGAGACGTCATCAAAAGTCTTTGCTGTGATTAATCGAATTGAGATAAGCGTTGTCATTGGTTAGAAGTAATCGAAATGTTAAACCGAGACAATCGGGTTTGAAACGTCATCGAACTTGAAATAGATTCTCGCTTCTCGATGTCAGAATCCATTCGAATGCACAGTCCGAGACAATCGGTTTTAAACGTCATCGAACTTGGAATCGATTCTCGCTTCTCGATGTCAGAATCAATTCGAATGCATAGTTTCGAAACGTCATCGAAAGTGATTTTGCATGACAAACGAAATATTTTATAGGTACACATGTTATAATCAACCTGATGTGTGAATTTTAAATTATGAATGAATACTTTTAGGTAACGATTTACGTTTTCAGTATATAGTTTATAAGTAAAATATTGCGATGGTGATAGCTTTCAACAATTTAAAAATGTTTATTATGAGTCATCTATTTTGGTATTGTATATTTAATTTTAAATAAAACAATAACTTAGTATATACCATTTTAATATTTAATGCCGACCGGGTTTCGCTAAAACTAATAACCAAATATAACCGGGTTTCGCTAAAACCGTAGTTTCTTCAGGGCAGTAAACAATACTCTACTAAAATCAGCAAGTAAAATGTTTTCATATGGACATATCTGCTTTATATGACCAAATATGTTTAATTTAATTGAAATTAACAGGTTTTTCTTAGTTTGTAATAAAAATGAAACGATTTCTATAGTAAGAAAACTTTATTTAATGATAATCTGTTAATAATTGCATACGAAAAGGTGTCCATAACCTACATGTTATTTAGAGGTTATTTTTTTAACAAAAACGACATAAAATTATTATCTTCGTATTAAACACAGACACACTGTCAATATTATTAATGGTAATTTGTACCTACCAGCTAAACTAAATATCTTATTAGTAATTATAATGTTGTAAGATGTCCAAATATTTGAAATTCGTGGAAAAAAGGAATAACACTAATGTTGCCATCAAACAAAAAAGAATTTGCCAATGTCAAGAATGAAAAACGGTGATTGAAATGCTGTTGCAGTACTTACTTACTAATGTTGCGTTATTTAAACATGTTATTTTTTAGAGATTGTTTTTGAACAAAAATGTCATATAATTATAATTTTTGACATATTATTAAACATACATAAATATTTTTAATGGAATTTTTTACCAACGGGCTAAGTAGCTTAACAATAATTGTTATGTTGTGAAATGCAAACCAAAAAACAACAAATAAAATTACAACAAACTATAAGCGTTGCCATACATGATGCACCATAATAATTTTCGGCTTCCTATCCCCCCTCCCCCCCCCCCCTCACAGACTAAAATCCTGCCCCTGACCGTAGTTATTGCTCCCAAACTCCGAGCGAAAAAATCGATTAATCATTCAATCACTGTGATGTCTCGATTTGAAAAAATCGATTATATAAAAGTTTCGATCATTCCCATCGCTACTATAGTGACATGACGTGTGTGGCGACTGTCGCCCATAGACAAACTGATAAATACTACTCATTAGATTGATATCTTCGGGCTTCTTGCATGGGGCAACTTTGGTCACTATTTTACCATGGATATGGCAACAAAGCGATGATTTGACGTCACACACCATAGACGAGGATAGAGGAAACTCAAAAAAGCACGACCATAGGCAATATAATCCTGCTTCCGAACATACCCAATCCATTAGCCTTAAATACTATTTAAAAAATGAAATGTCAAAATGTTCCTACAGGAGAAGAAGGTTTTATCTGACAAAGTGCTGTTCTGAGAAAAGTAGCTTTAAAGTATCTGCCCTACCTTAACGGAAATGTCATCAACTGACCATCTATTTAAGCACAGATATCTATGGCCTGGATGTCAAAAGTGCAAGACGCTTCACGGTCGGGTTTATTGTATGCTCGTATCTTCAATTCCAAGTGATTATTGAAAAGCTACCTGTGAGTAAGTAGCTAATGTGAGTTCCGTTTAGTTATTATTGAATTATTCCGAGAGTTATTTCCGTATTTTAGGAGGAATTGCTAGTACTATCATTAAAAAAATTCTTTTACTATCATGTATCTATGGATTAGTCTGTATTCTCATTAGTCCTTTGCTAATTTGCTTCCTAAAACCTTACAACGCAGTGATTGTTGCTCCGCATTTCTAAAGTAATATCGTATAAACTAAACAATAATTGTGTTATATTTATATTCCTTGAGACTATTTCAGTAATCATCGGAATTTTGTACGAAAGTTTTTTTTTCTAATATGTGCTTCAGTTTTCCAAGTGACGATTCTTCATTTTGAAATTGACTGCCGCCCTTCACCTTGCTCGTAAGTAGGTTCTTGTTATATTCACTGAGTAAGTAAGACCGAAGATTCATAATAATAAAAATATGAATGCCCTTTTTAGGATATTTCGCCAAACACTTGATTGATCAGTTTTGAGAACATTCCCGATATGGGCGTTTTTCAAAAAAAGTGTACATAGATAAAAGTCAGTGTCCCATCACTTTCAGGACCAGTAACTTATGTTGTATCGGTTTTAATGACCACCCATATATTTTACCAATATAATAACAAATAAATACCTTTATGGACTAAAAATAATGAATAAATCTTTTAAATTTCGATACTATTTCAAAATAAGTAAGTCTACAGGTCACTGTTTCTGGTGTGTCCTACACCTACTACTACCAGTTAGAGTTCAAAAATTAATGTTATTTTATGTCATCCCAGTATTTATTTCTAATTCTACTAATACTATATGATAGTATTTTCGATTTGCAACCGTAATATAGATTAATTATCGTGCAAAATAATTGTAATGCCAGATATTGAGTTGTCCTACGAAATAACGTATGGTGGAATTTCCGACTACGCCACCACATTATTGACGTATTCCAAAAAAAAAATGACCAAATCGATGAATATTTTCGAAAATAGCCACCCTATTTAGTCTATGAGGGGCGGCCATGCTTGGTTTTTGTCAGCCAATTTGCCAAAAAATCGTATCAAAAGTGGTCGTTCGCGGCTGTACTAAAAAAGTGTTCCACCAACGACTCCGTATTTCTCCAGGTAAATTAACAGCATGTATTAGACTCTACTCTGTATTAAATTGATTCATTTATTGTTTTATGAAATGTTTAGTTAGAACAAACAGAAGTTTAATAATTTATTGATAAATACATTTTGAAAAAATATTGACGCGATTACGCTACTTCTCTTACGCTACGGTCGCGTGAATAGAACTTAAAAGTGACGTAATGGAATTCTAAAGGTCGGTTCACTCTGTCCATCTTTTAGTGTATTTGAGTGCGTTACAATTTTCTAATTAAATTTATACTTTGCATGTATCTTCAAAATGTAACGTATTGCCTGTAGATATGTGGGTTGAGTGATATATGAGGCATTGAACAAAAAAGCACAACATACATAAAAAGAAAAATATATTTTATTTCATGTTTGAATAATTTTTTTTCTTTTTATTTTTTTATTAATTAAGATTAATTCTGAAAGAGTCGAAATGGTGTTAAAGTACTAATATTGACGGCAATATGAACAACTATTACTATAGAGGCAACTCTGAAATTGAGTATAAAATCAGCTGGTTCATACAATTTTGATTAAGTAAGTATAAAATGTAGCATTATTTATATTCCTGTGTGTTTTAGTGGATCCTGTGATTAAAGTTGTGTATATTAACAAGTACTTTAATACCATTTCAGCTTAGTTCCCCATTTCAGGCTATATACGGTATGCACGTGTAGCCCATTATTATATAATTATTTGTGGATTTTTCTAAATAATTTATTTTAATTTTATGTTCAAATACGCCGTTGAAAGCTGCAGAAAAATCAAAAAGATACAGAGACAAAATAAAAAACGATCCTGAAAATTAAAAACGATACAGAAAAATCAAAAAGGTACAGAGACAAAATTAAAAACGATCCTGAAAAATTAAAAACGATGCAGAAAAATTAAAAAGGTACAGAGACAAAATTAAACTCGATCCTGAAATATTAAAACGATGCAGAAAAATCAAAAAGGTACGGAGACAAAATAAAAACGGTCCTTAAAAATTAAAAACGATGCAGAAATCTAAAAGTACAGGGATAAAATTAAAAACGACCCTGAAAAATATGAAGCCTTTAAGAAAAAAGAGTTACAAAGACAAAAAAAACACCAAAATAAAATCAAAGAGCTAATCAAAGAAGAATAGAAAAAAGAAAACGTTGGAGAGAACAGAAACGAAAATAAAAAGAAAAGAAAAAAGAACAAGTGGAAGAAAAAGTACTTGCGCGGGATGCCTTGCACGGTGGCGGTAGTACGTAAAATCGCCCTTTTTATAGAGAATACCTCACAAGAGTCTTAAGTGCTCCCGTCTGGAGCCAGTGAGACAATGGCATCCCCAATTGGGGTATGTTGTGAGGCTGAAGGTAAGTGGGGAAGGGAAGGAGATGGGGAAGAGGAAGGTGGGGAAGTACCTGGCTATTCAGATCTAGTCACTAAACACGGTTAAAGCCATTATTAAGCAACGTTTCAATTCTGAATGGTGGTCTTACACCAGGGCGATACTGAGAGTATCTTCCACTCTTCCCATAACAGTGCAGTGTAGCCACAACAGGCGTATACATACGACTGATATTTCGCGCCCGTTGTCGCTACCTCGCAAGCCCCTCAGTCTGGCCGAGGCCTTAGAATTCCTAAACGTTACCAAATGTTTCTCTTTACGTCACTGTCCTGTTATTACTATGATTTATTTTCTAAGAGCAATTATTATATCTCAAAGATATTTATTCTATTTTTTATCGATATAGGTCATGATTAATTTTAAATTTGTTATAATTAAACATTCGTAAAACAAAAACTTATATTCGTATTTCTAGAACGAAAAATATACAGTACAAAGTATCCAAAAGTAGCGTAAAAGAATATTTTTATTTAAAAACTTAATATTTAATTCAATAAGCTTGATTATTCATATTTTTTGGGAGACAGATTGTGTTTTCAATTCGTAAATAAAAATCTAAAATAATGAATTTCTTTTAATTTTCTTTAAAAACTTTGTGATAAAAGTGACGTAAAAGAATTTCTTACCAGTAGTATTAAACTTAAATTGCAATTATTTTCGAAGTTTATTGATATTTTCTGTTTAAATACTTTTTGTCATGAAGTTCATACTTTCTTTAATAAATTTACGTATATTTTTAATCGAAATGCAGCATCTCACTTAAGTGGAATTCTTATTACGTCACCGACATCTTTTTTGGAAAACGCCCAAATAACATATTGAGTTACCCAACACCAACCAGGTTAACACGTGACATACGAGAGTACATGAGTTTGTTCATTGTTGATTTACGGCCGCTGTCACAAATTATAACCAAGCGGTTAGTCAGTTCATTCAATATTGACCCTTAGAGAAAGAGTTTAACCGATTCCATTTTGTCAATTTCTTTAAAACAACATCTATTTTTGTGTTTAAAATTCTGTGGATGACATTAGTGAAGCAAACATCGCATTTGTTTATGGCAAGTCCTTAACTGAACGGACACTGTTCTATTGGCAAATGCGATCGATTATCGCTGAGTAATTTAGTTAAAAAAAAATAATATTTTCTATAAAACCTTTTTCGTGAAAAAAATTATCGCAACTGCGCAGCGCTTCAACCGCCCAAAGTAAAACGATTTTTCCATCAGTAATAGGGCCAACAGACCTAGCTATAAAGGCCCAAGCGTTATTTAGTTTGGCGTATTTCGGCATATCGGTTGCCGTACATTCCCAATGGGAATGTATGACGAGCGATATGCTGAAATAGGCCAAGCCAAATAACTCTTTAGCTTTTATAGCTAGGTATGTTGGCCCCATAATCGTTTTGAACTTCTTTTATAATCAATCGAATTGGACTTATTACTTTAAGAATACTAATACACTTCAAACTTCGCAAAATCACTTTGTGGCGTCATTTTTAATTAAATTAAACAAATAACTTTGTATCAACCACTATTATTATTTAAGTAATAATAGACCTTTACTGATAGACGTATTTTAAATTTTACACTACTGTTAAACAACCGTTTATCATACATTAATGGTTTTTTACCAGGGGTATAAAATTTCAAAAGAATTTATTAATAAGACTTACGTTTTGTAACAGTTATACTTTTTTTTCAGCTAAGACCAATCAATTACCATCACATAACTGAACTCTATCACAGCAGTGCCATGGATCTTCCCAACCCAGAGAGTATTTCCATCAAGATGGAACCAGGGTCCCAGGAAGAAGGCGCAGGTGAAATGCCGTATATGGATATAGACATCCACCTTCCGGACGTAAAGAAGGAATGTTTGCAGTATGCCGAGAGTGTCCAATCAACTAGTAAGTTGCATTAAGTATATTATCACAAAGGAGTTTCAGACGATACAATCAGTTTTCTCCTTCCTTTTTGTCGTCCATCTGTTATTTTTATTGAACTTTTGTTATATTGTTTTACAGGTAAATTACGGATTAAGAAATCGTTTAATTAATAATGGGAGCCAAACAATTACTAGTTCCTCAAGCTGTTGCCTTACCATATTTTATCACTAAAATAAATCTTTTCACGGTCTCTACTTCAAAAAGTCTGAATCGTTCTTCTAATTTATTATAATTATTCGAAACCGTACTAGATTTCCTAGAAAACAAACAGTGGCAAAAATATGAGCGCAAACCTGCTTACATCTAAAAACGACATCGTATATTTGACAAATCTGTTTAAAATCTTTAATGAACTAAATTTACATGCAAGGCGATGACTTAATTAATAGCTAAAGGTGAATACAGCCACTTAACCACATGCACCTCTATAAAATAGGAAGAATTGCTTACTTACTGCCAACACTTGGAAGCTCTGCTTGCTGATTTTAAGGAGCGATTCCAGAATAATATCAAATTTAGAAGAAGAACTGATGGAACTCTGAACTAAAGAAAAATGAAAAGTACAAATAAGAAATGTATGCCAAACGTATTTGGCTGAGCGTTGGTTCAGTGCAGAAGTAAATTCTATTTCTGAGAATAGGAACCGACTGTAGACCGCGTGGCGATTTTCGGCTAATATGACAAAATTTGAACCCGATATAAAAAAAACTATTAAAACTTCACCAGCCTTAACAATCTAATAATTTTATTTTATTACTGTATTCATTTTTTAATCGTTTGGTAGTCTCTTTAGTTTGTAGTTTGTGATTTTTTAATAAATAGATGAAATATAGTTAATATGAAAAAATAATTTAATTATTATAAGCAATTATTATTAGCTTGAAACGCTAAACCGTATTGAAAAAATCTTCCGAGAAAAGATACATGCCGGCGACGGGACACGAACCCGTATCCTTCTGATGTCCGGTGAGGTGCTCTAATCCCGTCGCCGGCATGTATCTTTTCTCGGAAGATTTTTTCAATGTGGATGAGTGTTTCAGGCTAATAATTATTGCTTATTATTGTTACCCTTTGTGTTATGCATAAAAAATCTTGTCTTAAACATTAGTTTATCAATTAAAAAAAATATATATTCTAATACTGGCTCTAGGGGGCATTATAATTATTTTTATATATTATTATAATTAGAAAGCGGTATTTTATTTCTTTTATATATTCAATAATATTATTATTCAATGTGTAAAAAACAGTTTGTTATAAACAAGTTCTGCTTCGTAATTATTATTATGTGTTACAGCTGTTTCGCCCTCTGAAGGCATTGTCAAGAGTTTATACATTGAATAATAATATTATTAAATATATATATAAAAAAAAAATAAAAAAAAAAAAAAAGAAAGCGGTATCCAGAAATGGTCGGGAACTATTGCGCACTAAACTTTTGCAAGCAGTTTGTAAGCTGAGAAGCTTAGTTAAATAATATTGCCTAACACAAAAAAAAATTCACATAAGCATAAAAATAACATCAACAAATATATTTTTTATGTGACATTCAGCAAGTGTCTGCATATCATCGTAATGCTTTTTTGTTATTTCAGACAGCATTAATGTGGAGGCTAATTCAATACAGGCAGAACACCGAAAAGAAGATGGAGGGGGGATTCCTTATTCGGAAATAGACATAGACCTGCTGGACGTAAAAAAAGAATGCTTAGAACAGTCTACCCTTACTGGAAATAAACCTTTCTCGTCTTCCGACTGTAACTATTCATCTTCTCTCACGGGAATTTTAAAAGTGCACATGCTGACCCATTTTGGCAAAAATATATATCATTGTTCTTTTTGCAGCTATTCAAGTGCTCATAAGGGACATTTTAAAGCTCACATTGTTACCCATACTGGAGAAAAACCTTATTCATGTTCCGTCTGCAGCTATTCATGTTCTCAAAGGGGATCTTTAAAACTTCACATGTTTGCCCATACTGGAGAAAAACCTTATTCATGTTCCGTCTGCGGCTATTTATGTTCTCGAATGGGAACTTTAAAACTTCACATGCGTACCCATACTGGGGAAAAACCTTATTCATGTTCCGATTGCAGCTATTCATGTTCTAAAAGGGGAACTTTAAAACTTCACATGCTTACCCATACTGGAGAAAAACCTTATTCATGTTCCGTCTGCAGCTATTCATGTTCTCGAAGGGGAAATTTAAAACATCACATGGTAACCCATACTGGAGAAAAACCTTATTCATGTTCCGTCTGCAGCTTTTCATGTTCTCTAAGGGGAAATTTAAAATATCACATGGTAACCCATACTGGAGAGAAACCTTTTTCATGTTCCGATTGCAGCTATTCATGTTTTAGAAGGAGCAATTTAAAACTTCACATGGGAACCCATACTGGAGAAAAACCTTATTCATGTTCCGTCTGCAGCTATTCATGTTCTCAAAGAGGAACTTTAAAACGTCACATGCTTACCCATACTGGAGAAAAACCTTATTCATGTTCCGTCTGCAGCTATTCATGTTCTCTAAGGGGAAATTTAAAACATCACATGGTAACCCATACTGGAGAAAAACCTTATTCATGTTCCGTCTGCAGCTATTCATGTTCTCAAAGGGGAGCTTTAAAACGTCACATGCTTACCCATACTGGAGAGAAACCTTTTTCATGTTCCGTCTGCAGCTATTCATGTTCTCAAAGGAGAGCTTTAAAACGTCACATGCTTACCCATACTGGAGAGAAACCTTTTTCATGTTCCGATTGCAGCTATTCATGTTCTGGAAAGGGATATTTAAAACTTCACATGCGTACCCATACTGGAAAAAAACCTTATTCATGTTCCGTCTGCAGCTATTCATGTTCTAGAAAGGGATATTTAAAACTTCACATGCGTACCCATACTGGAGAAAAACCTTATTCATGTTCCGTCTGCAGCTATTCATGTTCTCAAAGGGGAACTCTAAAACTTCACATGCGTACCCATACTGGAGAAAAACCGTATTCATGTTCCAATTGTGAATATTCATGTTCTGAAAAAGGATCTCTAAGACGTCACATGCGTACCCATACTGGAGAAAAACCTTATTCATGTTCCAATTGTGAATATTCATGTTCTGAAAAAGGATCTCTAAGACGTCACAAGCTTTCCCATTCCTAAGTTTTAAGATAGTTAAGTGTGATACGCATTACTGTTCACCATCTTTAAACAATTATTTGTTTACAGCTAAAACTACAGTTTATATAATTAAAACTTGACCCGCATTATTAAATCCCCTTATATGGCCCCTACCTTAAACTGCCTCTTAACGCTACCCATCTAGGTGGCGACCTAGTTCCTTTGTCTTTACTTTGTCAGGGGTGGGAAATATAGTTTTGTCCATAAAGAAACTCAAATCTTTCTAGACAAGTTAACAAATACAAACCCTAAACATAGAAGATAAAGTAGTGCACAATTTTAAGACAACTACTCATTTGAAGTGGTCGATCAATTCACCTACCTGGGCTCCAGTCTAACAGAGAACAATGAGGATCCAGCAGAAATCAGAAGGAGAATCACAGCAGCCAACAAAACATACTTTTCTTTGCTGCCAGTGTTAAGGTCACGTAGCGTCGATGGGAGGCGCTGACACTGACGGCAAAGATAACTGAAATGCTGGATACCTTTGAAAGAAAAGTGTTGAGGAGAATATGTAAAAGAGGGGGAACAGTGGTGCGACAAAGAACTGTATGATATATATCAGGCCCCCCAACATCTCAACCCATATGAGACTCCTCAGGTTGACATGGGCTGGGCATGTCCCAAAAAGAATTGTGACTGGACACCCAGGTGGAAGGAGAAATGTGGGAAGACCCAGACTGAGATGGGAAGACTCGATAAGGGGAGATACAGCACGGTTTCTCCAGATAACAAAGTGGAAGTCAGCCGCTGAGGACAGGAGGAGTTGGAGGCGAAAGTTGCAGGACGCCAAAGCTCGATATGGGCGAAGCGCCATCGGAGAGAGAGAGAGAGAAATATTATAAACATCACTTGTAAAAAGCGTTTATCTCTAAAATAATTAAACGCGCGTCATCATTGAAAGAGGGGAATATGAATTATTTTGACAATCACCTTCAATATGTCAAAAACCAAGATCCTGAC
This sequence comes from Limnephilus auricula, assembly GCA_951813805.1. NCBI lineage: Eukaryota > Metazoa > Arthropoda > Insecta > Trichoptera > Limnephilidae > Limnephilus > Limnephilus auricula. The sequence continues at coordinate 1,677,881 of OX638416.1, forward strand.
ATTCATTCACGCTACTATTACAGGACAACTCCAAAAACCTTACCATCTCACAATAATCTAATTATCTGTAGCTTTGGAAATAAAAACCGTCTCTGTAAGATTGAAGCCGTGGAGTGTGTTGCAATTATTAAAAATTTTGCGTAATAGTTGACAATAACCTCAAATGGAAACATAAAATTGAAAATTTAGCTTTGCGTTAACAAAAATACAAGACTTTAAAAACTATGTAATGTTAAGTATTATATGGGCCACATAACCTACGATTGGGTATATTGGGTGGGGGGGTCTGTTCCAACAAGCAACATAGCGACATAACAAAAAGTATATTCATAACTTTGACCAATAATACATAATAAAATCTTTCTCAAAATCATTTTTTTCTATTCGCCATTAGTGTATTTCATATTCAAATTAATTAACATGTAATATTGTTTTAAATCTTTACAATTTGACATTATGTACCAAACATTATGTCCTACATTAGACAAACGACTTATAATTAATAAAATTAAAATTGATGGCCGATCACTAACAAATACAAGTAATAACTCCGTTAAAATCGCAGACCATTTCAATGAATTTTTCACCTCAGTCGGATCTAATCATTCCAATATTATTTTAACTAGAAACAATGTTTCGGAACATGACCTTGCAAACGAAATATCCCTGGCTCATCTGAGCTATACTCCATTTATTTTCACTCCTACCACAGAAATAGAAATTACAGAAATCATCTCATCATTAAAAAATAGCCACTCAACAGGAATAGATAAAATCTCTACTAAACTCACTAAACATTTAAAATCTCTTATCGCTAGCCCTCTCAAACATATTATTAACTTAAGCCTCCAATCCGGCATATTTCCAAAATCTCTTAAACATTCCTCTATCATCCCTATTTTCAAATCTGGCTACAGATCTTCCCTAAATAGTTACAGGCCTTTATCGCTATTGAGCACTATCTCCAAAATCATTGAAAAAGTAGTAAAACGTAGACTCCTCAAATTCCTCCAGGACAACAAAATCCTTTCAAAAAACCAGTACGGTTTTCGCAAAGATCGTAGTACTGCTGATGCAATTGCAACCTTCACCAAACTAATATCAGATAACCTTGATAAAGGCAATAAACCTCTTGCTATCTTTCTAGATCTGTCTAAAGCCTTTGATACTATTTCTCACCACATTCTTCTAAAAAAACTGCAACAGATTGGGGTAGAAGGTACTGCCCTGAAATGGTTTAAAAACTACCTCACACAGAGATCACAAACAACCGTCATCCACTCCAGTCAAGAATATAGGAGTAAATGTTTACCCATAACCTACGGCGTGCCCCAAGGAAGTGTTCTAGGCCCGCTTTTATTTCTCATATATATGAACTCCTTATTGAATTTAGAAAATGACGGAAATTTTATATCTTTCGCAGATGACACTGTTATCATATTTACAAGTAAAACGTGGAAAACATCAATTGAAAAGGCAAATTGTGGATTGAACAAGATTAAAAAATGGTTAGACTCTCACCTCCTCACCCTAAATATTCAAAAAACACAATTCATACCTTTCTCAATCCGAAAATTCACTCTCCCAGAAAATCTTCCTTCACTAATCCCCCAAAATCTAGACACTCCTCCACTATCTCTTATTAATAGTTGTTCATGCCCAACCCTTAAACCGTCAAATGAAATAAAATACCTAGGTGTCATTGTAGATAACCAATTACGCTGGGAGGCCCAAATTAACTCCATAACAAAGAAACTTCGTAAGTTATGCTTCATTTTTTATTCTCTTCGATCAATCCTTGATAAAAAAACACTAAGAAATGTTTATTTTGCTCTCTTCCAATCTATAGCAACGTACGGCATTATTGGATGGGGAGGTTGTGCAGCATCCATTCTCTACCCTCTAGTGAGCGTTCAAAAACTTTTGTTAAGAATTATCTTCAAATGTTCCCCCTTTCATCCATCAGAGCCACTTTTTAAGAAACTCGCTCTCCTTGACATACGCCAACTGTACATTAAGATAGTTCTCATCCATATCTGGAAAAATGGTATGATAAATTCTACACAAACAACTGTACATACACGCTACTCAACACATGGTAAGTGCACAATCCCCACAACAAAAACCACTTTCTCGCAAAGACAATACACATACATCGCACCCAAAATATTCAACGAACTAAATAACGACATAAAAAGATCTAGAACAGTGACTCACTTTGCAACCGGAGTCCAAAAATGGATATCCGAAAAGGGACGAAATTTTTTTTAAGAGTTTCTCTAAGGAATTTCTCTGAGGAATTTATTTGGAGAATTTCTGAACGTGAATTTGAAGAACGTAGGTTTTTTATATCACCAAATGAAGTTTCTGATTGTAAATAAATAATTGTGTATGTATGTACGTGTATATATATATATATATATATGTAATTATTATAATATGAATTGCCAAAAGTTTAATTATTTTCTACATCAATTCCTTAAAACTGTTTAGCTCCTCTGACTTCCTTATACCTACTCAGTGTCACTCTAGTCTAGTAATTTATCAGTAACCACCGAGAAATATTCTTGTCACAATATTGATTCACACCGTTTATTCGGCGGACTTACTTAAACATGAATCCAAACATTACCTAAAACAACTATAAGAGTCTATATCTCACTATTATTATTATTTCTTTCAAATCCTTTATTGATAAATCTTGCAATTTCTTAATTATGCCTTGTTTTTTGCCATATTGTATTATGTATTTACTTTCACACATGATATTGTATAATTGAAATATAATTGAACTAAAATTCCCTCACCAAACACAAGAGCCTTGTCTCTTTATGGTGAGGAAAAGCTATTCTTATCCACTGTATAAAATGTAAAAATTGTGTATTTATTGTAATAAAAACCTTAAATATTTAAAAAAAAAAAAAAAAAAATTGAATCATTTAGCGGGTAACAGATAAGACGCCTCAGCTTGATGGTAGAGCTCTCGACCGGCAATCGAAGGAGTGCGGGTTCGAATCCCGTCGGCGACATTTATCTTTTCTCGGGAGGTTTTTTCAATATGGATGAGTGTTTCAGGCTAATAATTATTGCTTAGAATAATTGCTACCCTTTGTGCTATGCATAAAAAATCTTGTCTTAAACAGTAGTTTACCAATTAAAAATAATTTATTAATTCACTGTATCGGTGAATCTAATATGAGTTGGTTATGTATATCATTCATCTTGAGATTGGAGAAAGGCTTATCCCCCTCTCTTATAATTGAGTTATTAGTATTAATTTTATGTTTACTGGCTAAGCTCTCTTACCTTTCGGGATTGGATTTGCTAGTTTATAACTGCTCACTCGTTTTTACCTACTAAGTTGTATTTCATGTTACCTGGGGTAAACTTGCTTTATTAAGGTGGTAATTTAACTTGATATTTCTTCAATAATTGCAAATTCATTTTGTAGCCTCATTGTAATTCAAAAACGACGATTAACTTTGTATCGAATGGTTTATACATATTATTTATTTTCTTTAAATTGCATGATATTGTTTGTTTGTGTTCTGTAAAACTAGATTCCTTATAGAATTTCCTTAAACTCGGGGAATCTTACGACGAATTAGGAAAATAATGGACTATTGGCAAAATTCAAATATTTAACGGTTAATTCAAAAATTGAATGTCATAACTAATATATTCAAATATTTATAATATCATTCGGTTAAAGTAAAAAAATAAAATTTTAAAAATAAAAAACATGTTCGTTTTTGGGTAGTTTCGCTTTAAAGCGCATTTGGCAGGCCAGGTTTTTTTTTAAAAAAAAATCAAACGTCACCTCAGAATTTTTTTGTGTCGCATTTTATAGGTTTACAGTAACAGTTCTTTCAGATTTTGGTAGTTTATACAACTGTTCTTACTATTAATATTATTTTGGAATAGAAACTCGTAAACAAATAATGATTTTAAAAAAATTAAAATAAATTTAATTTTCATTGGTGGCCACCGGTGGGCCAACGGCCAATTAAAGGTTATTTGGTCAGATGCATTGTACTTACAGTTTTGTATCACTGATCGAAGAACCGGAGGATGCAATGTTTTAGACATAAGTTTTTATAATTTTTGTTTAGTGTGTAGCTAGAAGTAAGATTGTAGAAATATATTGGGATTTTCCGTTTACAATTGTGGCGTATAATGTTTACTGCTTCTACTTGTTTATATAAATATTTTTTTACCATTTCATAATATATTTTAATTTAAAATAACCTTAGACTAGGCCTGTATAATATGTATTCATGTTGATGTGTTCATTCCTCGACATAAGGGGATATAAAATATTACATAAAATATATTTAACATTGTAGTCTGAATCTCAATGTGAATATGACTTAACTCTTGGGTAAACAAGATAAGTTAAAATAAAATATATGAAAACAAATCATACCCTTGTTTTACTGAATTTCTAACGCCGACAAAATTTCATTCATGTGTCGGCTGACTGATTTTTGGGAATGACTTGAGTGAAAATCATATCCCACAATTTTTTGGTACGACCCTGTCGCAATAAACAACTGTGTCGTTAGAACCTTAAAAATATAATATATTTTAACTATTTGTACATACCAAAAACATTAAAATATAAGATGTGATAGGCAGCTAGAAACAATAAAAAACTAAATAAATGAATGAGTACTGCAATGAAAAAAAAAGAAGTTGATAAAACAGAAATAATTTTGTATTTACTTGTAAGTTCCGAGGGCACTCCGGTAGTTCGCCTTCGTACAGGAAGAATTGGCCTCAACTCTTCACACAATATAGTGAATAGGTCCTGCGTCAGCCGATAATTTGCTATGAAGAGTGTAGCGGGAATATTCATCGGATTCGGTAGATCTCTCAACTGTCGGTCGTCTTCGCAATGTTTCAACTCTGAGTTCTTCCCTGAGAATGACACTGTTCACATACTCCAGGGGGAGACAACCTGGCAACCTGATGTACCTACATAAACACACTAATTATTATAATGTCTGGGATTTGCAATCAGTAAGAAGACGGTTGACAATACATAACAATTATGAATAAGATTGCAACATTAGGTAAGTAGGTACATACTATTGTAGTAAAAGTAAATATTTCCCTAACTCTGTACCCAACAAGCGAGGGCGGATCCAGCGCAATCCATATCTTCTTTCAAAAAAACAAACAAGAAAAGACGGGCAAAAAGTGTTCTCATATTTGGGATTTACAAAGTTATAACGTTTTCGTTGTTTGTTTTTGGGGTGTTATGTCGTGTTTTTTGGAGGTAGCAAAACACGGCATAACACCCCAAAAACAAACAACGAAAATGCTTTTCGCCGTGAAAATCTAAAAACGTATCCCAAGTTATAGCGTATTAAACTTCTACTTTTAAGCGTCTGAGGAGTCAGACTGTTTGCATTCAAATTCTATTCTCATTCAAGATAAAATTTACTTAATAAAAATATCACTTTGATTGAAGTTTAAGAACAAACCTATTTTTGAAGTAATAGTTGAAACGAAGTGTTATTTCCATAAACTGTGCCCAAAATTACGGCGGTTAGGTAAATATTTACCAATTTGGTTGAGGTATCTTTTAAATCCAAATAAATCATATTATAACTTTAAAAAAGGTCGAACCCGTTCTCAGTTACCGTAAACCGGACGTCGAATGCACAAGGTTCGTAACAAAAAACTTCAAACGGGCGACAAATGCGAAGTTCACATCAAAAATATACTTATAACACAGTAGCGCTCGCCATACAATCCCATACAGACCCGCCAGACGTAAAAATATGATGTGCTGTGATCGCGGTTTGATTCTTCGCTAAAGGTACTGACACATTTGCTTATTACAAGCCGGCTTATGAGTATGCTCTTTAATGAGCATGCTCACACAACTGTACACACTTGCTCATAAATGAACAGGCTTGGCTTGAGCTTTCTAATGTATGAGCATGCTCAAAGCCAACAATTGAACACACATGCTCTTTAAAGAGCATGCTCATGTCAAATAATAACTGTCATCGTATCTATAGAGACAATTCCGTTCGCCCAGAACCGCCCAGAACATCTTATTGCTTGCAACGCAATTATTAATTATTTAAGAAAATTATAAGGATTATAAAAGATTTTATTTTATTAACGCGGTTAATCACAGGATACCATATTATTTGTCTCAGCTCTCAAAGGTCTCATAGAAATCGTTGTATCTCCCTTACTATCATAGTGAGAAGTATGATTTAAATGGTATTGGAAAGATAATACAACACGCTATACATTCAAATCTAAAAGTAAACTACAAAAAAATAAAATGTACACCTTTTTCAAACCAAACTTTCCGATCAGGATTTTGAATAAAAATTATGAAACTTTGTGAATTTTTAAAGTTTTTTTTACACGAAATGACAAAAAAGTGAGGTTACCATTTTTAAAACTTTTAAAAGTTTTCATCCAAAAATTTTATATTTATAAAATTCCATGGTTATTTCCAATAATATACTTTAAAAGCATATTTCATCACCTTTCGAAAACAGTTTTTAGTTTTCGGATACGTTAACAAATATTCAATTTATTTGGATTTTATCTCAAAGCGGGAATATTTTTAGCCTCTGACAAAAATCGCCAAATTTTTGAAGGGATAAGAAAATTAAAAGATCGATATGGGTTCGTAATCGGATCACTAGAAGAGCAAACCTTGGAGCAAGTAATCATTTGTTAGTAGAAATACGAGATGTCAACGGATATAAAAATCATTTACGAATGCTTCCGCAGTATTTGACGAGCTACTCTCTAAAATTGCATACAAAAACGAGATACTCAAATGCGGAATGCTATTCGGAACTGAGATTGGATTGAAATGAGCATGCTCATAAGCCAGCCTGTCCACACATGCTTAGAGGCTTCCCCTTCCATCCGATAATCCAATGAGCATGCTCACAAATCAAACGTCTGTCGATTTGAGAGTATGCTCTTTTGGCTTCAAATGAGCATGCTCATTACTAGCAACGTCACTGACAACGTCACTGACATGCTTAGTCATGCAAGTGTGTCCGTAGCATAATGCTACGGACACACTTGCTCATTTGAAGCCAAAGAGCATGCTACCTAGTAGCAATTGCTACCTAGTAGCATGTGTGTCAGTGACGTTGCTAGTAATGAGCATGCTCATTTGAAGCCAAAAGAGCATACTCTCAAATCGACAGACGTTTGATTTGTGAGCATGCTCATTGGATTATCGGATGGAAGGGGAAGCCTCTAAGCATGTGTGGACAGGCTGGCTTATGAGCATGCTCATTTCAATCCGATCTCATTTCGGAATAGCATTCCGCATTTGAGTATCTCGTTTTTGTATGCAATTTTAGAGAGTAGCTCGTCAAATCAAGCATTCGTAAATGATTTTTATATCCGTTGACATCTCGCATTTCTACTAACAAATGATTACTTGCTCCAAGGTTTGCTCTTCTAGTGATCCGATTACGAACCCAAATCGATCTTTTAATTTTCTTATCCCTTCAAAAATTTGGCGATTTTTGTCAGAGGCTAAAAATATTCCCGCTTTGAGATAAAATCCAAATAAATGAAATATTTGTTAACGTATCCGAACACTAAAAACTGTTTTCGAAAGGTGATGAAATATGCTTTTAAATTATATTATTGGAAATAACCATGTAATTTTATAAATATAAAATTTTTGGATGAAAACTTTTAAAAGTCTTAAAAATGGTAACCTCACTTTTTTGTCATTTCATGTAAAAAAAAAACTTTAAAAATTCACAAAGTTTCATAATTTTTATTCAAATTCTGATCGGAAAGTTTGGTTTCAAAAAGGTGTACTTTTTATTTTTTTGTAGTTTACTTTCAGATTTGAATATATAGCGTGTTGTATTATCTTTCCAATACCATTTAAATCATACATCTCACTATGATAGTAAGGGAGATACAACGATTTCTATGAGACCTTTGAGAGCTGGGACAAATAATATGGTATCCTGTGATTAACCGCGTTAATAAAATAAAATCTTTTATAATCCTTATAATTTTCTTAAATAATTAATAATTGCGTTGCAAGCAATAAGATGTTCTGGGCGAACGGAATTGTCTCTATAGATACGATGACAGTTATTATTTGACATGAGCATGCTCTTTAAAGAGCATGTGTGTTCAATTGTTGGCTTTGAGCATGCTCTTTCATGAGAAAGCTCAAGCCAAGCCTGTTCATTTATGAGCAAGTGTGTACAGTTGTGTGAGCATGCTCATTAAAGAGCATACTCATAAGCCGGCTTGTAATAAGCAAATGTGTCAGTACCTTAACGCAGTATCTTTTTGATGTGAACTTCGCGTTTGTCGCCCGCTTTAAGATTATGACAGTTATAGATACGGACTACCAAAATCAGATAAATGCAAGGACGTCGTGAGATGGTCGTGAGGCGTCGCGGGTTTCCGAAGCCGCTGGTTTGCAGGTTGGTTACGTTTCCGTTTTCGACTTGATAGAGGCTACCAAAGTTAGCAAATCTGTCAAAATACGGGTATGTCACGTAGCTAAACCTGTATCTTTCATTAATCGGAGGTTTACGAAAATTAATGAATAAGCCTGCAGCTCGGCTATGGCTCGGCCTAACCAAACATTCCTTTGTGAATTGACAACTGACGTTTATGTCCGTATAAAAGCTCGGGATTTTTACCGTTTTTTTCTTATTTTCGAAGATAGTTGTGAAATTTTGTTAACTTTGTTATATATTTAACATCATTATTATGACTGACAGTGGTTTTGTTCGAGGATAGGCTGATAGTGAAAGTTGACCGGTCAGTGGTTCAGTGGTCATCGCGTTTGGGTCCCACCCAGGCGTTCCGTGTTCGATTCCTCGGCTGGCTAAGTCCTCCATCACAACACAAGCAACATCTTCCGCTTAGAGTGGTGGTAGTAGGAGATTTTCAAATGTTGTTGGGTTATTCGTAATGTTTGTATTTCTTAAAAAAAAAAAAAAAAATAAAAAAAAAAAAAAAATAAAAAAAATAAAAAAAAAAAAAAAAAAATCTTGCCTATAATCGAAGTTCTAATATTGGGTTCTTTTTTTATTAACAATGCTTATTTTGTTAGTGCTGAATTTGGATGTTGGAAAGCAGCAAGGTATATAAAAGCTTGAATGAGTCAATTTATAGTGTATTTTCATATCTGACCGCATATTGCTGGTAGGTTGTTTTCATATTTGTTTTGACATTTAAAAATAATTTTTTGTAATATTTTTTATATTATTCCAGGTGGCTGTAAGCATGCACTTGCATTCAACAGAGTGCTACTGGAAAAAATCGAAGATTGCATGGATAGGAACAAGCCTTAAATTCATCACGGCAGAACAGATGGGAACAGTACCACATGTAAATTATCCCAACGATGATGCTACTTTCTTCAATGAGTTGATTGAAAAGAGTATCTCATGTAAATCAGAAATGGTTAAATTCTATGTTGACTCAACACCTATTGAAAACCTTTTAATTCACAATATGATTTTTAATTTTTTCAATAATGATATAGGATTTCTCACGGAGGAATTTTGTCAATCCTCTACGACGGCAAAAGCCTGTCAGGGGGCATTTGATGAGACAGTGGACCAGGCGGACTGTCCGTTATGGCACATCCTTCAATATGCTCGAGTGACCGCCTCAAATTTGTATGAGGCGGCTTACTGTAAAACGACAGACGGGTCACTAGTAGAGAAAATACTGGGTGCTTAATTATATGGGACCAAAGCCATGGAACGGGGTAAAATTTTAGAACAAAAAGTATTGAAAGTAGTTGAGGCTACAAGGAAAATTAAATTAAAAAGGTGTGGGATAATTTTATCTAACAAATTCCCAATTTTTGGCGCTTCACCGGATGCCTTGGGAGAAGATTTCATCGTAGAAGTCAAATGTCCTATGAAAGACTCGACGATGAAGAATTATTTAACAGCTACCGGAGAACCCACTCCAAAAGTTATGGCGCAAATACAATCGCAAATGTATTTTGCCCAGAAGACAGCTGCACTGTATTGTGTGGCCAATCCAGACTTTGAGACGTCAAAAAAAGTAACCCAGTGTCACGTCAGGTTTAATGAAGACCTATGTAAGGAGTTAATTACTAAATCTAAAGAATGTTGGTGTAATGCTGTCTTTTCTAGACTAAAATATTAAATAAATGTGTGTAAAACTTGCGAATAATTGATCTTTTAATTACTTTATTGACCTATCCTTAGAAATTTTCATAATAACTATATAAATTAATAAATATCTAATGCAATGCATTCAAATAATAAAAATCAAGAACTTTGAAGTATGGTTTTATATATACAGAGTAATAATAGTGTGCTTTGAAAATCTTTTCCTTTATAAAAATAAAACAATATTAGTATGTTTATTTATTTTATTTTATTTACAATTAAAACATATTTACATCAAAACTATTATTTTTAAATGTGACAGTGATGACAAAAAGCTTTTCCGATAGTGTTGAGTACCTCATACAAGATGCACTACAAATGTCCCATACAAAGGCGTAAAATGTCCCGTCACCTCACAAAATGTGTTTGTACCAACTCTTTTTCTTTGTACCACTTCAAATATGAGGTGGTGAGGTAGTTGGCACTACATTGCATGGGACATATTTGAGGTCCAACTCTTTTTCTTTGTACCACTTCAAATATGAGGTGGTGAGGTAGTTGGTGTAGTATTACTACATTGCATGGGACGTATTTGAGGTCCAACTCTTTTTTGTATTACTACAAATGTATGAGGTGATGAGGTAGTTGGTGTATGGGACTTATTTGAGGTCCAGCTCTTTTTTGTATTACTACAAATGTATGAGGTGATGAGGTAGTTGGTGTATGGGACTTATTTGAGGTCCAACTCTTTTTTGTATTACTACAAATGTATGAGGTGATGAGGTAGTTGGTGTATGGGACTTATTTGTGGTCCAACTCTTTTTTGTATTACTACAATGTTGGTGTAGTAGCACTACATCGTACGGGACGTATTTGAGGTCCAACTCTTTTTCTTTGTATTACTACAAGGTGGTGAGGTCGTTGGTATACTAGCATTACATCGTAGGCGACGTATTTGTATTAGATCCGCGAGCTAGAGCTACTATATTACAGCGCCTTTGAGGGGTTTTCTCACAAAAACGGTGCTATACAAATTATCTAATTTATAAGATTATTTTTTTTAATTTTTTTTTTTTTAATATGTTAATAAATACGTACACTTAAAAAAAATTGTAGTATGTGAATACCGCACAAGAGTCCCAACTGCTCCCAAGGGAGGGGGACTAAGAAAGAGTCGCGATGGTAAGGGGTTTAGGGGGATGGGGGAGGGGGGGGCTAAAAGTTGCGAGGATGGTGGTGAGGAGGGGGTGAGAAGGGTGGTGATGAGGGGGAATGATGGGAGGGTCGAGGGGGGAGGAGGGGGGGGGTAAAAGTTGCGAGGATGCTGGTGAGGAGGGGTGAGAAGGGTGGTGATGAGGGGGAAGGGGGGGGGGGGGGGTAAAAGTTGTGAGGATGGTGGTGAGGAGGGGGTGAGAAGGGTGGTGATGAGGGGGAATGAGGGGAAATGAGGGGGGAGTGGGGAGGGGGGGGGGGGGGTAAAAGTTGTGAGGATAGTGGTGATGAGGGGGAATGATGGGAGGGGGGAGGGGGGAGGAGGAGGGGGGGGGTTAAAAGTTGCGAGGATGCTGGTGAGGAGGGGTGAGAAGGGTGGTGATGAGGGGGAATGAGAGGAGGGGGAATGAGAGGAGGGGGAAAGGGGGGGGGGGGGTAAAAGTTGTGAGGATGGTGGTGAGAAGGGTGGTGATGAGGGGAGGGGGGGGGTAAAGTTGCGAGGAGGGAGGTGATGAGGGGGTGAGGAGGGAGGGGAGGAGGGGGGGGGGGGTGGCGAGGAGGGGGGAGAAAAGTGCGGAGGGGGGTGAACAGTAGGGAGGGGTGAGGAAGAAGTGGCGAGGAGGGGGGTGGGGTGAGGGGGGGGATAAGAAGGGGAAGGGGTGAGGATGGGAGGGGGGTAGGCGAGTTTTTATGCTGGACAAGAGAAGAGTCCCAACTGCTCTCAATAGTCTGGAGCCAGTTAGGAACATAGACAACAGTAATACGTACATTTGTTTGTCCAATTCGGTGCTACCTACTGCGTTTGGATTAGAGTTTTTATTGATCAAATTTATCCCACGCCCAAGATATCAGTTGAGTTAGAATACTCGCTAGCGGGGAGCGGGGACCATTGCCTGCAACGTTAATTTAAAATAAGCTTCAAAAACGTTAATTTTACGAGATTTTAAGACCCCCCCCCCCCCCCCCCGACGGATGTGAAAATATTGCTACACCTCACCTCATATGAGGTGGTACACCTCAACACCTCATTTCAGTATTTGAGTACCTCATACAAACTCACCCTGATATCGTGTCCTACCCAACACTATTTTCCGAAGGTTTTTTATGTAGGTACAGATACAGATTTATTTCTACAACAACATCGTTACATTACATGTAATATTTTGACCCACAAAACTAGGCAATGCCTGTCTTATGATGGGCTTTAATAAAAAAAAATAATAATATTGATAATAATAATACATAACATAGAGATAGAGTCATTAATACAAAAAATTATAGGAAGCACCCAATGGTATATTCATTTTACAAGCGTGGATCAGCGGTACGGCTTCGGACTACCATTTTGAAGGTCGCGGGTTCGAACCCGGCATGCGCAAATAAATTTTAATTAGTTAATTTGTGTTATTTCACAATTAATTAATTAAAAATAATACATAGTTTATTTGCGGCACGTTCCAGAGTAGAAGACACTCTCACAACTTACCCCAATTGGGGATGTCATAGTCTCACTGGCTCCAGACGGGAGCAATTGGGACTCTTGTGCGGTTTTCATATCCATACCCTCCACACACATCTTCAAAGATGACATAGGCCCTGAGGAAATTTTTCCCTCAGGGCCTCCAGTGTGGAGCTAATTTTAAAAAAAAACACACACACAAATTGAAAAGAAGTTTGTAACACGAAGGTGCCAACTTCCACAATAATGATCTGAATAATAATAATAAATAGTAATATTTGTATAGCGCAGTTTTGTGTCATTTCACTTTAAGTGCGCTTAACTATGAGAAAATTAAAAATAATCCTACAGGGCTCCCTACAAGTCCTTACAAAATATGGAAAAAATAATTTTAAATAAAGAAAAAGTAAGTTTGCGATCAAATGTAACCCCGTGGTCTCTTATGGATTTCACTGATGAACATATTTCATCATTTAGTTTATAATCGAATTTAATCTGGTTTTTGGGACGCTATAATTAGTTTGTTTTCACGTTTAAAATTTAAATAGTAAACCAATCACAAAGGTAGCAATATTTTTAGGCCTTTTAGAAGATATACATCATCATTGGAATCTCCACGCTGGTGTCTAAAGACATAGAACCTGGGCACATATTTTTTTTGTTATTTTTTTTATTTATTAATAATTCAAAAAAAATACATAAATTACAAATACATTTTATACACTAATTAATTATATAATAAATATGTTTGATGAACCCCTATAAAAAAGCAGGGCTTGTGTGTATGGGGGGGGGGGGGTGTTATTATATAGTTTTTATTTGTTATGATTTAGTTCAGGTTTTGAGTGTGCTTTTTAAGGTGAGTTTTAAATTCTTTTATATTGATATTCATGTTTCTAATATTTTCTGGTAATGAATTAAAGAATTTTACTCCGAGATATTTATGATTTAACAGTCCTATTGTTTTTTTTACATTTTGGAGTAGGAAGTTGTTATGGAACGCCCTATAGCTGGTGGAATCATACCTAGCAACAGTCGCCGCGCCCGGTTGGAACTTGCCACAGCGGTCCCGTCCCCCACCGTTTCCTGCATCCCCTACTTCCCCTCTTCTACTCCCCGCGGCATCCCGGCCGTCAGGCAGTTGAAAGTTGCTCCCTACCTCGGACGCACGTACACACGGTCGAGAACCACGCTTTGTTTCGGGCTCCCGCAAAATGAGCCGAATTGATTTATAAGCCGCAATGTTACTATTAGTCCGCATTGGAATGTAGAATCGGTTTTGCCAAATATCGGTGATATAATGGTTCGCGGACCCCAGGAAGAGTGCCGAGCGTTCCGGAAGCGGAGACCTTCACCCCCACACATGTAAGCTGAACACCAGATTTCCCATTCTTTCAATGTGTCCGTAAAAATACGATAGGGTCCCGCGTAAAACCATGACTCAGAGAGTTTCGATGCAGAGACCACGAGGTATAAACACTTTAGCTAGGTTTGTGTAACATGCATTCTTGTATAGCCCTGTACTGAAATAACCTGTATACTGTGTTCTGAATTGTCAATACATGAATCTATTTAAACATGTCTTGTTGTCAATCTGCTCCGGCAGGAGAATCTCGTAGAGTATTAATTCCCCAGGTGACCGAGGAGGAAGGAGTTCTGGAAGCATTCATTTGCGACCCACGCCTGAGATAGAGGGTGCCCTTTGCTCCCGTTTGAGCTGGCTTTGGGGCTTGTTTTGGGGCTAGCTGGACCTGGCACAGTTGTCGGCTATTGGAGCTGACAATTGGCGACCAGAGAAACCCCGTAACAAAGTATTGATGTTTGTCTAAGATTTTTGTTATTTTTAAAGGGTGCAATTTTATTTTGAATAAAATAAAACATATAATATACACCACTACAATCAATTGATAAATTTATTTATTTATTTAAATACATGATTTATTGATAGTACCTACATACAGTTTATTGTGATATTTCACCCTCCATGCTAGGGATGACCCTGTTATGGCGGGTGAATTTTACAGTTTGGGGATATACATTCATTAGTATTGGTTAATAATTTTCATTAATTAATACTGTGCACATAATTTTTCTACAATAAAAAAATTATACGTAGTTAGATAGGATTACAAGAATAAGATGAAGAAGTAAAAGATTAATTCTTCAACATCATTGAAGAACTGCAGATATATGAGAAAGCTGTAATAGAAGAACAATCTACATTGGATACGTGAATTTGGAGCTTGTCAATAAGTACTTAAAACATTGGGAGAACGCAGTCCTTTCCGTATGTACGGTATTTTGTAAATAGTATTGAAATATGGCTACACAGGCGCTAAAAATATGGGCACTTTTGGATTTTTTAAAACTAAAGAAAAATTAAGTTTTTATTTGTTTTATGTGATATCTTACAAAAGCGCCCCTGTTACTAGTGGAAAGACAGGGTAACTATGTTGCAACCCGGTTGGGTAGCGTTATGGAGGCGGGTTAAGGAAGGGGCCATAGGAAGTGATTTAATAATGTAAGTCTTACAGAGAGTTTTGAGATAGTGAACAGTAATGTGTATCACACTTGGCTGCCTTAAAACTTATTAAGTTAGGAATGGCAAAGTATGTGACATTTTATAGTTCCCTTTTCAGAACACAAACATTTACAGTCGGAAGATGCATAAGACTTTTATCCAGTATGGGTTAACATGTAAATTTTTAAAAGTCCTCTCTGAGAAAATGAATAACTGCAATCAGAACATAAACAAAGCTTCTAACCTGTATGGATACGCATGTGAAGTTTTAAACTTCCTTTTCGAGAACAAGTGTAGCTGCAGTCGGAACACAAATAATGTTTTTCTCCGGTATGGGTTAGCATGTGAACTTTTAAATGTCCCCTTTGAGTACATGAATAGTTGCAGTCCGAACATGAATAAGGTTTTTCTCCAGTATGGGTTAGCACGTGAGCTTTTAAAGCTCCCCTTTGAGAACATAAATAGCTGCAGTAGGAACACGAATAAGGCTTCTCGCCAGTATGGGTAAGCATGTGGAGTTTTAAATTTCCCTTTCGAGAACACGAATAGCTGCAGTCGGAACACGAATAAGGTTTTTCTCCAGTATGGGTTAGCATGTGAGCTTTTAAATGTTCCCTTTGAGTACATGAATAGCTGCAGTCAATACATGAATAAGGTTTTTCTCCAGAATGGGTAAGCGTATGACGTTTCAAAGTTTCTTTTCTAGAACATAAATAGCTGCAGTAGGAACATGAATAAGGCTTTTCTCCAGTATGGGTACGCACATGGCGATTTAAAGTTTCCTTTCGAGAACATGAATAGTTGCAGTAGGTACATGAATAAGGTTTCTCTCCATTACGGGTGACCATGTGTTCTTTTAAATGACCGTTTTTAGCATTTGAATAACTGCAGAAGGTATTTAAATAAGACTTTTCTCCAGAATGGGTCAGCAAGTGAACTTTTAAATATTCCTCGAAGGAAGATGAATAGTTACAGTGGGAACACGAGAACGATTTCTTTCCAGTAAGGGTGCTTACGGAGTTTTCTAAGCCTTCCTTTTTTACATTAGGCAGATCTATGTCTATTTCCGAATAAGGGACCCCCCCTCCATCTTCGTCTCGGTGTTCTGCCTGGATTGAAATAGCCTCCATGTTAATGCTATCTGAAATAACAAAAGAACAATATGATGATATGTAAAGGCTTGCTGAGTGTTACATAAACAATATAATCGTTAGTGATTTTATTATATTATTATTCGTATTTGTTATTGTGTTATGCAATATTGTATAACTACGCTCCTGCTGACAAACTGCTTGCAGCAGCAACTGCAGGGCGCAGAGGTTCCGAACCTTTCTGGGATACCGCCTCCTTTACAAAAAATAATCACAACGTTCCCTCACCCACATAATATCTACAACATTAACTATATTTCATCGATTAATCTCTATCTAAAACCAACTTACGACAATAACAATCGTGAGGTGTTTTGTCAAAACTCTTGTTTATAACATTAAAAAAAAAACAAGACACAAACCAAAACGTGAAAAATTATAACCATTGAATAAATGGTCTACTGATTATCGTGCGGTAGTGTTATTGGCTTTGAGTATTGCTGTTTTATACTCAGTTGTCGATATTGATTGTTTAAAAACTTTGTTTTTTTTTTATTCAGAGCAGTGAAGTTTTTACTAATAAAGCGTCGAAACCTCGATTAGACAATAAAAATAGTGGATGTGGTACATACAACTACAGGGAAATTGAATAACGTAAAAAAAAAACAAAATACAAACCAACATAATTCGCTATCTGGACCTCGCTACCTAATTATCGCAACCTGATTGTCGCAACCTAACTCTCCCTACTAGCGACTGGAATTATTTAATTCAATATTACAATCTGCAATTGGAAGATTGTGGAGAAAAACTTAAAATTAATGATTTTCAAGATTGTTGGCACTCGTTTACAATAGTTGATAATATCGATATATTGATACAAACCTCATACTATGTGAAAAGCAATACGGCTTTAGAAAAAAATATGGCAACCTCCAAATCCATCGTCTCTGCCGTAAAAAGCATAAAAAATAGTGTCGATAACGATAATAAGTGTATCGGAATATTTTTAGATCTATGTAAAGCCTTCGATACAATTGATCACACATGTCTTCCAGAAAAACTCAAAAAGATTGGAATCATAGGCCGTAAATCGAATCTCATTAAAAGCTACATGTCAGAAAGGTCACAGATAGTCAGGATTAAAAATGAATCTAGTCAACCAATACAAATCCAAGGTAAATTTGTACCTAACCAGGACACGCTTAATATGCACTAAAAAAAAATAATATATATTGTAGTAGATAGATATTAACTAGTAGTAATCAATTCAGCAACCGGAATTGAAAAATAATGCATTTTAATACTTATTTTTAAACTTTCAAAATACGAAATTTCATTTTTCACGGACCGCCATGTTACGAATTACGACGGTAAATACGCACTAAAAAAAAGGAAATTCTATTGTAGTAGTTAGATATTAACAAGTTGTAATCAATTCAGCAACCGGAATTGAAAAATAATGCATTTTAATTGTTATTTTTTAACTTTCAAAATACGAAATGTCACTTTTCACCGACCGCCATGTTACGAATTAAGACGGTAAATACGAACTTTTAAAAGAAAAAAACACTACTTTTAAAATAAAAAAAACCACTTCGTATCAGTTAGATAATAATAAATAATACATATTAATCATTATTTTGTTCGATTTAACCCCGATCGGTGCCATATCTGAGCGACCGACGCACATTTAGCAAATAGGCACTGCTAACCTAAAAACAAAAGCATTTGTGTTACCAGTGGCTAGAAACAATATTTAAACAATAATGCCCGTAGGTTTTAATGCAAGTTTTTTATTAATGAAAATTTTTTGAAATAACAAGCAATTATATTAAAAAACGCCGGTTTTTAATTTCAGTAATTATTTTTTATAAATAATACATTCACTTTTGTATCTTGGTTAGGTTAGGTTAGGTGTGGTGGTGGGGGGGGGGATGTAAGGGTAGATAAAAGAAAGTGCCCCCTTCGTAGCGCCTGCCCGCGTTAAGGCAAGAAAAACATCCCAGTTTTCAAGTAGTTTAGCGGCTACGCTAGATTTGTGTAACATGGTTGGTGATACAAAAGAAAGAGCCCCTTCGTAGCGCCTGCTCGCGTCAAGGCAAGAAAAACATCCCAGTTTTCAAGTAGTTTAGCGGCTACGCTAGGTTTGTTTAACATTGTTTGTGACACAAAAGAAAGAGCCCCCTTCGTAGCGCCTGCTCGCGTCAAGGCAAGAAAAACATCCCAGTTTTCAAGTAGTTTAGCGGCTACGCTAGGTTTGTGTAACATGGTTTGTGATACAAAAGAAAGAGCCCCCTTCGTAGCGCCTGCTCGCGTCAAGGCAAGAAAAACATCCCAGTTTTCAAGTAGTTTAGCGGCTACGCTAGGTTTGTGTAACATGGTTTGTGATACAAAAGAAAGTGCCCCCTTCGTAGCGCCTGCTCGCGTCAAGGCAAGAAAAACATCACAGTTTTCAAGTAGTTTAGCGGCTACGCTAGGTTTGTTTAACATGGTTTGTGACACAAAAGAAAGAGCCCCCTTCGTAGCGCCTGCTCGCGTCAAGGCAAGAAAAACATCCCAGTTTTCAAGTAGTTTAGCGGCTACGCTAGGTTTGTGTAACATGGTTTGTGATACAAAAGAAAGAGCCCCCTTCGTAGCGCCTGCTCGCGTCAAGGCAAGAAAAACATCCCAGTTTTCAAGTAGTTTAGCGGCTACGCTAGGTTTGTTTAACATGGTTTGTGACACAAAAGAAAGAGCCCCCTTCGTAGCGCCTGCTCACGTCAAGGCAATAAAAACATCCCAGATTTCAAGTAGTTTAGCGGCTACGCTAGGTTTGTTTAACATGGTTTGTGATACAAAAGAAAGAGCCCCCTTCGTAGCGCCTGCTCGCGTCAAGGCAAGAAAAACATCCCAGTTTTCAAGTAGTTTAGCGGCTACGCTAGGTTTGTTTAACATGGTTTGTGACACAAAAGAAAGAGCCCCCTTCGTAGCGCCTGCTCACGTCAAGGCAATAAAAACATCCCAGATTTCAAGTAGTTTAGCGGCTACGCTAGGTTTGTTTAACATGGTTTGTGACACAAAAGAAAGAGCCCCCTTCGTAGCGCCTGCTCGCGTCAAGGCAAGAAAAACATCCCAGTTTTCAAGTAGTTTAGCGGCTACGCTAGGTTTGTGTAACATGGTTTGTGATACAAAAGAAAGAGCCCCCTTCGTAGCGCCTGCTCGCGTCAAGGCAAGAAAAACATCCCAGTTTTCAAGTAGTTTAGCGGCTACGCTAGGTTTGTGTAACATGGTTTGTGATACAAAAGAAAGTGCCCCCTTCGTAGCGCCTGCTCGCGTCAAGGCAAGAAAAACATCCCAGTTTTCAAGTAGTTTAGCGGCTACGCTAGGTTTGTTTAACATGGTTTGTGATACAAAAGAAAGAGTCCCCTTCGTAGCGCCTGCTCGCGTCAAGGCAAGAAAAGCGGCTACGCTAGGTTTCTGTAACATGGTTTGTGATACAAAAGTGAATGTATTATTTATAAAAAATAATTACTGAAATTAAAAACCGGCGTTTTTTTAATATAATTGCTTGTTATTTCAAAAAATTTTCATGAATAAAAAACTCGCATTAAAACCTACGGGCATTATTGTTTAAATATTGTTTCTAGCCACTGGTAACACAAATGCTTTTGTTTTTAGGTTAGCAGTGCCTATTTGCTAAATGTGCGTCGGTCGCTCAGATATGGCACCGATCGCGGTTAAATCGAACAAAATAATGATTAATATGTATTATTTATTATTATCTAACTGATACGAAGTTTTTTTTATTTTATTTTAAAAGTAGTGTTTTTTCTTTTAAAAGTTCGTATTTACCGTCTTAATTCGTAACATGGCGGTCGGTGAAAAGTGACATTTCGTATTTTGAAAGTTAAAAAATAACAATTAAAATGCATTATTTTTCAATTCCGGTTGCTGAATTGATTACAACTTGTTAATATCTAACTACTACAATAGAATTTCCTTTTTTTAGTGCGTATTTACCGTCGTAATTCGTAACATGGCGGTCCGTGAAAAATGACATTTCGTATTTTGAAAGTTTAAAAATAAGTATTAAAATGCATTATTTTTCAATTCCGGTTGCTGAATTGTTTACTACTAGTTATTATCTATCTACCACAATATATTTTTTTTTTTAGTGCATATTAAGCGTGTCCTGGTTAGGTAAAAAATTACCAAATCCAATACGGAGTTCCAAAAGGCAGTGCCTTAGTCCCGATTTTATTTCTGATATATATGATTTAATTTTTACGATAACTCATAAATCGACAAAACAAATGCTTGTTGAAAAATGTTTCATAAAAATTTCACCTGTAATGCCTAACGAATAACAATTCTACAATGACATTTTAATTAAATAAAATATACCATCTATAAATTTGTCACACCCCAGGTTGGGGCTACTATTGCAAATCACGATTTTAGGTAAAGACATACATAACCTCAATTTATTTAATAACAAAAAGATGGCAAACATCCGATGACATTACCTACTAATATACTGAAATAACTCTCGAAATAATTCAATAACAATTAAAGAGTACTCACATTAGCTACTTACTCACAGGTAGCTTATCAATAATCACTTCAAATTGCATATTTGGACTTACAGAATCGAAATGTAAAGCGCCCACTTCCTTTGACAGCTAGGCCATAGACATTTCTTAAAATAGATGTTTCGTTTACGACATAGGTAGGTACCGGTGCATCAAATGTTCAAATTTTATGGGACTGCGAGACGAGCAAGCGGCTTGATGGCCAGCACATAAATTTGTTATCTATTGTTTTCTATTATTCTCTATGCTTTTAGGCTTGCCGCGGCGCATCAAGCCTCTTCTTCAAGCCTGGCCACGCCTCTTGTGATTTCGTGGCGGTCGAAAGGGGGTTGAAAGTGAATTTTGTGCGAAATGGAATTTAACAAAGACAAAGCATTCTTTATTGTGTTATAATAAATTTTATATATATTAATATTGTAACATAACATAAATTAGTAAAGTAAGGACAATTATTTTTCTCCAATTCTCAGATGTTTATTTATTTATTTAGGAAAATAAACAGATTGTTTACATCAACTAAAATAAAATTAAGAATACAAATAAAATCTAAACAGATTTTCACATTACTATAATTATAATAAAAAACTAAGTGGGCTGAGATAATATTTACAAAAAATACAACATTGTCAAATTAAATAAAAATTAAAAGAAGATGTAAGAAAGTAAATAAATAACAATTTAAAGTTAACGTATAACCTGCTTAATAAATTTCAAATCATAATGTTTGGAAATATTTTTTTTTAAAACACAAGACCTGTACAATTTAACAAATTAAATTAAGACAATAGCAGTTTTGTTATTATTAAACATTTAAGAAAATATTAAATTATTAACACCAGTAAAAAATCATTTTAAACTCCATGGATATTGAAATTGGACGGCGTTAATAGAATCGCATAAATAAGTGGTCTATAAGTGACTTAACTACAATTTAAAAATGATATTGAATGCCGAAACAGCTTTCATAATATTTAAAAAACGAAAATACTAGCAGAACTTAAAAACAACATTATTGAATTTGATGTACAATATTTTCTTTAAAAATCAATGGATTTCTTGAATTGAACACAGAAATGGACAAATTGAACACAGAAACAATAGCTGCCTACTTTATAATATTTTTTTTTGTATGATTTATATAATTGTTTTACACAATTAGCGATGGACACAATCGATGAATAATCGATGAATAATCGATGATTTACTCGATCTTTTTTACCATCGAATGGTTTCGATTCATTTCCATAGAAAAATCGATTCTCGCTTCTCGATGTCAAATTCATTCGAATGCACAGTCCGAGACAATCGGTTTGAGACGTCATCGAAAGTCTTTGCTGTGATTGGTCAGAATTAATCGAAGTGAGATAAGCGTTGTCATTGGTTAGAATTAATCGAAATGTTAAACCGAGACAATCGGGTTTGAAACGTCATCGAACTTGAAATCGATTCTCGCTTCTCGATGTCAGAATCCATTCGAATGCACAGTCCGAGACAATCGGTTTTAAACGTCATCGAATTCGGAATCGATTCTTGCTTCTCGATGTCAGAATCAATTCGAATGCATAGTAAGGTGGGTCATTTTAAAAAAAGTGTTAATATCAAATTATAAGAGCAATAAAAGGGTGTCAAATGGGTTCAAAACGACGTGTTTAAAATTTTAAAATTTTCTGATAGTATCTTCTTCCTCCGGATTCACTTCAAAGTTTTGAAAATTTTAAATTTTAGAGGTTATTTGTAGTGTGTATAGAAGTTACCATGAATCTTTTTAACAATTTTTTTTGTAATCTTCCGTAGCAAATACAGTATATATTTACGAAATCATTTTCAAAAAGTCCTGGTTTTGATTATTGGAGGCGTGAGGTGAGGGTGGGGGGAGCACCGATTGCACTAATACCGGAGAAAAAAATGGAAGAATTCCGCCGCGAAAGTAAAGTGCTGTTTGATATTTCGTCTTGCAAATGCAATGATTTCAGTAAATGTGACAGCCCTAGAGATCAAAAACACCTGTAAATGAATAGAGTTTCACTACTGACTAACGTACTACACGAAAAGAGATAATAGGAAACGTGGATATCGCTGCAACAAAACAAATGAAAACTCCGTTAAAAGGAAAACTTTTCAAACAAAAATCCTTGTGCCCGTCTAAAAAGGAAAGCACAGGTAAGCCAACTACCTTTCTGCTCGATATTTCCACGTCTTCTGCATCAAATGAATCCGATTGTAAAGATGTTTTCAAACCTAATGTTGTACCTCAAGCTCAGAAGCAGGCTGCGGTCAATATTGATCATTCCACACTGTCTAAAACTTGTGATAGATATGGAGTGTCAGATAAGGCAGCGGCAGCTATTTCCCCAGCAGTTCTGTATGACATCAAGTTTAATATTCCAGTTATTGACAAGAGTAAACTCCGCAGAGAACGAAACAAGACGAAATATTAAGGGCACAACACAAAGTTTTATAAAAACCCGCAATATATTTTGATGGCCGGAAAGATAAAACATTAATTTTCAGGGAAAGGGAGGAGACGCAATACAGAGAATGATGCTTTGAATAGCATATTTCATTGATAAAAGAGCCAGACTCAATATATTAAGGTTTTATTGCAGCAAACTTCGGCACATCGAAAGTTATAAACCATTGCAATGGATAATTTGCTTGCTTCTCATGAACGAGTTACCATTTTAGAATTTGTTCGCACATCTTGACGGTAAGACATCTGGACCTCAAACATGTTCTGACACAATAGGACTAGCTTTGGAAAACTGTGAAAAAAAAGCCTATGGTTCATTTTCTGAAAATTGACGGAGAGTCGCATGAATTATTTACTAAAGACATGGATACAGATCAGTTATATTTGTATAAAATAGTATCTGCAGTTACGGTGGGGGAATTACCTGAAGATTTATGCCACAAATCTCCTAAAAACGTCTCATGCCAAATAGCTTACGCGTGCTAACCGAATTCTTCGTCTTTATGTTTCAACGGAAGCTCCTTCAGAGAATCTTATTATTTTAGAAAAGTATGTTATTAAAGTGTATGCTCCTGCTTGGTTTAGCATTAAAACTCATACCACCTGTAAAAATGGAGCACGTCACCTGTGGTAATTAATTTCAGCACCTTTATCAACTTATCAGCTGAACTAAAAACTATAATTGATCCAGTTATAGAAAAAAAACAGTTACTTCGCACACCCCAAAAATTTATTGCTTGCAATGTTGACCGACCCTCACAAGCATATCCGAGAATTAGCTGCGCGTCGTGTTCTAAAAGCACGCAGTAAGAAACTAAGTAAAACAGGGCTGTTCCAACTTCCAAACATAAACCTCAGTGCATCATATTATTTGGAAGCAAAATGTAACCGAACCCCCAATACTGAAGAATATATCGGATGAAGATCTTCAATTATTTGTAGCTCAAGGGGGAGGAGGTAGATTGCCTCTTCTGCGTCTGCCATGTCATACTCAAGCAGTTGAAAAAAGTTTAACGACTATTATTGAAGCCTTTGTTTACTTTATGTACGAAGTCTGCAAGAGAAGGTCTTATTTAGGTGAAGATTGAGTCTCGCAAAATAATGCCGAAGTTTGAGAGTAAGAAGGATTTTGCTGGTATTTGAATAAACTACCTTGAGATAATTTTAATTATATTCATATATGTTTTTAGTAAATAATTCGAAACATTCCCTCTATTTTGCGTTTTATTGAAAAATTGTTAATTTTTACTTGTTTATCTAACATCTTTTAAAGATTTAACAAGGGTGGTTTTTTTCTCTAATATGTGAAATTTAAAAGTCAATCCGGAGGAAGAAGATGATATCCAAATATTATTAAAAAAATTAAGTGATTTTTCATCGTCATTTAGCACCCTTTTATCATAATTAGACAAATCAAAACAAGAAAAAAAAATTCCCAATACATTCGTGACCCACCTTAATGCATAGTTTTTAAACGTCATCGAAAGTGATTTTGCTTGACAAACGAAATATTTTATAGGTAGGTACATGTTATAATCAACCTGATGTGTGAATTTTAAATTATGAATGAATACTTTTAGGTAACGATTTACGTTTTCAGTATAGTTTATACGTAAAAGATTGCGATGGTGATAGCTTTCAACAATTTAAAAATGTTTATTATGAGGTTATGTATCATCTATTTTGGTATTGTATATTTAATTTAAAATAAAACAATAACTTAGTATATACCATTTTAATATTTAATGTCGACCGGGTTTCGCTAAAACCGTAGTTTCTTCAGAGCAGTAAACAATACTCTACTAAAATCAGCAAGTAATATGTTTTCATATGAACATATCTGCTTTATATGACCAAATATATTTAATTTATTTGAAATTAACAGGTGTTTCTTAGTTTGTAATAAAAATGAAACGATTTATATAGTAAGAAAACTTTATTTAATGATAATCTGTTAATAATTGCATACGAAAAGGTGTCCATAACCTACATGTTATTTAGAGGTTATTTTTTAACAAAAACGACATAAAATTATTATCTTCGTATTAAACACAGAGACACTGTCAATATTATTAATCGGAACTTGTATCTACCAGCTAAACTAAATATCTTATTAGTAATTATAATGTTGTAAGATGTCCACGTATTTGAAATTCGTGGAAAAAAGGAATAACACTAATGTTGCCATCAAACAAAAAGGAATTTGCCAATGCCAAGAAAGAAAAACGGTGATTGGAATGTAGTTCCAGTACTTACTTACTAATGTTGCGTTATTTAAACATGTTATTTATAGATTGTTTTTGAACAAAAATATCATATAATTATAATTATTGACATATTATTAAACATACATAAATATTTTGAATGGAAATTTTTACCAACGGGCTAAACTAAGTAGCTTCACAATAATTGTTATATTGTGAAATGCATACCAAAAAACAACAAATAAAATTACAACAAACAATAAGCGTTGCCATACATGATGCACTATAATAATTTTCGGCTTCCTACCCATCGGATGTACTCCACGTCTTACGAGGGCTCGATATTAAAAAAGCTAGTGGACCTGACGTAATACCGCCCTGGACCGGACCTGCCCTGGTATTACAAAGGTGTGCCGCAGATATAGCTCTAATTTTGACGAAGCTCTTCAAAACGTCCCTGAAGTGTGGTTCTGTGCCTGGTGGTTTAAAAAAAAAGGTCATCCACACTATTCCTAAGAAGGGTGACCGCTCAAACCCGGCCAACTACCGCCCCATAGCGATCACATTAGTTCTGTTCAAGGTAATTTTTTTTTTATTATTTCTATATAATATTACAGTGTTCACATAAAGTTATACATAATATTTCACATAAAGTGTTCACATAAGTTATACATTTCTCTGGTATCATACTCAATCCGCCTATGTTAAAAGAGGTTAATTTTTATGTCCCTAACAAGTATACTCGTGGGAGATCTCATGTACTTTTTTATGCTCCGAAAGTGAGGACTTCTGCCTATCAGAACGCGTCAATAAACAGAGCGACTAAACTGCTTAACGATTCTGCATTGACCATCGACATTTTCAATGTCACTTACAGACAGTTCAGTAACTATCTTTTAGCACATGTCACAAAGCAGTAAAACTGCCCTTGTGTACTTTGTAATTTATAATCTTCTCCATGATATATTGATGTATAACTGTTTTATGGAGAACATGAGAAAATAAAAAAAAAATAAACATTTATGAACTTTTTATTATGTTGTGTGTAAGGTAGGTTTGTGAATATGAAACCGTGGTTGGGTAATGTTGTATGTTTCGTGAACACCTCACTAGGAGAATCTGTGCTGAGGTGTTTTCGTGGTTATGTTTAAGTGTGACAAGTATTTGTGTTGTAGTAGAAAGTTTCTTCTTTATTTATTCTTTAAATTAGTGATTAATTTAGACTGATTATTTTTAAAAAATATATTCAAATATATGGTTTAAGTGTGTGTATAGTTGGTATATTCTCGAAAAATGTGTTTAGCTATTTTACATTTTTTTTATAGTCTGTTTATGTTTGGTTTGGAGTTATTATGTTTTGGATGAAGTGAAAATCTTGATTTTTGATCCAGGCTGAGATAAGTTTGTGATTATTTGTAGACGTATTTGCAGTTATTAGTTACTTCAGAGTAATGGGCATACAATTAAAAAGTTTGGTTGCGTAATATTGAAAGTGTATTTGTCCATGTGTGGTGTGTGCTATCGGTATGTTAAGTGTTTTATTTGTTGAGGCCCTGGTTTTAATTGAGGTTTTTGGTTGAATTAGAATATGGAATTTGTGTTGGAAGAGGTGTAGTAGTGCATATTTGGCATAGAGTTGTCTTATTGACATGATATCTAATGTTTTGTAAATTTCGCTTGAATCTGTGTAGAATAGCACTTTCAGGATGATTTTCGTTGTTTGTTTTTGGGGTGTTATGCCGTGTTGTGCGAGATCCGGATCTGCCCTGATGATGGACACTGCAACGCTGTCCGAAACGTCGACTAAAGAAGGAGGTAGCACAACACGGCATAACACCCCAAAAACAAACAACGAAAATGCTTTTGGCCGTGAAAAATCTAAAAACCTTTCAGGTTGAGTTTAATTATCGCTTTTTGAATTGGGTCGATTACTATGTTCGTAGCACTTCCCCAAGCTAGTATTCTATATGTGGCAATGGATTGAAAAAGTGCAAAATATATGGATCTGAGTATTTTTAGTGGGAAAATGTTTTTTAAAAACCAATACTTACAGATAGGTTTTCTTATTGGACCATAATGAGCAAACTACACGATGGGATTTGAGGGTTAACTCTGTGGTCTGTTTTATATTGTAAAGAACATTTTATATATATTTTCTAGGCTTCCTTAGCGATTCGGCGGAATACGAATGAGAGTTGTATTGTGAAATTACTCTTAGGTGATGTTACCTTTCGATTTAAATCTAGTACGATAGGGCCCTTCTAGATATACTTGGTCGAAGGGAGTCGGTGAATTATTATCCAATTTAATAGTCTGTTAGGTTAACATGTTGTTAGTGTATTGTTTTGTATTAATTATACTTATATAATACACTTGCATAGCGTGGATTTACGAGATGATCGTTTTAACGGAAAAGTGCGTGAAAGGGTTTAGTTTTCCTGTGGAGAAAACTAAACCCGGACCTAAAAGTCTGGTGCATAAATATTTGGACTAGTATAATGCCGTTTTAGTGAAAAATCACCTCTAGGGCGCTGTACAAATTTTAATATATTTCTACAATATTACTTCTAACTAGACATAAAAAACCTTTGCCTAAAACATTGCATCCATCGGTTCTTTGATCAGTGATACAAAACTATATGTACAATGTATCTGACCAATTAACGCGATGCTGCCTAAAAATGTACATGTACAGGCATTTTTAATTTTTAATTATTATTTTATTTTAATTTTTTTTAATCATGAAAATATACTTACCTGGTAGGTCACTTGAGATTAACGTTTAAAAATGTTGATGTAGAGAAATTTAGATACAGTTTGCGCGCAGAGGACATAATAGCGAACACGTATTCTTGGAAAAGTCATTATTTAATCCTGGTATATATTTTAATACTAATATATAATATGAGGGCCTTAGAAGCAAAAACGCCACTCTCCAAAAGTACTGTTTTCTGTAAATGACAAAAAACCGATCAAAGAATGCTTCGCATTTTTCGTGTGATTTTTTAGTAAAATCTTAAAAAGTATAATTCAAAGTGAAATATTATAATAAAAAATGTTATAATAATGTGTTCATTGGTCATGTTGAATTTATTTTGAATTCAGGCTTTTGATTGGATTTTGTGGAGAATGGTTATTTTGATTGTTAATCGCTGTGGAGAGTGGTGATTTTCATCCAAACCCTATTTTCATTTCGATTTTTCTATGATTTACGGTTGATTTTTCTAAGAATCTCAAAAACCATCTTGTAGCTACGGACATTGCGCATAGATTGGCATTTATAACTCAATTTCGTCATTTATGGAGAGTGGCGTTTTTGCTTTAAGCCCCACATATATTCTTTAACGAACGCTATATGAAGAGATTTAATAATACGAGTCTTGAAGAGACCCAAATTTTAATCCGAAGTTTGCAAGAATTTACTAAAGAGTAACGTAAAATTAAAATGATATAAACTGTAGTTTTGACTGTCAAAAAATAATAGTTTTGAGATAGTGAACAATAATGTGTATCACACTTGACTGTCTAACAACTGATTAACTTTGGAATGGGAAAGCATGTGACGTTTTATAGTTCCCTTTTCAGAACATGAATATGTAAAGTCGGAAATAAGGCTTTTCCCCAATATGAGTAAGGATGTGAACTTTTAAATTTCCCTTATAAGCACTTAAATAGCTGCAGTGGGAACATGCTTACAATTTATCTCCAGTAAGTTATATGTGAAGTTTTTAATTTCCCCTTTAAGAACATGAATAGCTGCAGTTGGAAAAAGAATAAGGCTTCTATCCAGTATGGGTACGCATGTGAATTTTTAAATTTCCCTTTTGAGAACACGAATAGTTGCAGTAGGAACATGAATAAGGTTTTTCTCCAGTATGGGTAAGTGTGTGAAGTTTTAAAGTTCTCCTTTGGGAACATGAATAACTACAGTCGGAACATGAATAAGGCTTTTCTCCAGTATGGGTCATCATGTGAACTTTTAAATTTTCCTTTCGAGAACACGAATAGTTGCAGTAGGAACATGAATAAGGTTTTTCTCTAGTATGGGTAAGTGTGTGAATTTTTAAAGTTCTTCTTAGGGAACATGAATAACTACAGACGGAACATAAATAAGGCTTCTCTCCAGTATGGGTAAGAATGTGATCTTTTAAATTTCCCTTTCGACAACACGAATAGTTGCAGTAGGAACATGAAAAAGGCTTCTCTTTAGTATGGGCACGCATGTGATCGGTTAAATTTCCCTTTCGAGAAGACGAATAGTTGCAGTAGGAACATGAATAAGGTTTTTCTCCAGTATGCTTAAGCGTGTGAATTTTTAAATATTCCCTTCTAGAACATGTATAGCTGCAGCTGGAACATGAATAAGGCTTTTCTCCAGTATGGGTAAACATGTGATATTTTAAAGATATTCTTCGACAACATGAATAGCTGCAGTGGGAACAAGAAAAAGGTTTTTCTCCAGTATGGGTAAACATGTGACGTTGTAAAATTTCCTTTCGAGAAAATGAATAGCCGCAGAAGGAACATGAATAAGGTTTTTCTCCAGTATGGGAACGCTTATGAGTTTTTAAATGTACCATTTGAGAAAATGATTTGTTGCAGAAGGAACATGAATAGGGTTTTTCTCCAGTGTGGGAAAGCATATAACTCTTTGAATTTCCCATTTGAGAATGTGAAGAGCTGCAGAAAGAACATGAAAAAGGTTTAATTCCAGAATGGGCAAGCAAGTGCTGCGTTAAGGTTTCCTTTTCCGAAAATGCATAGCTGCAGTAAGAACACGCGAAAGATTTTTTTCTAGAATAGGTACGCAATTGTTTTGCTAATACCGACTTACAATGGCCAAAGTTATGGTTAGAATATGAATTAGGTTGTGCTCCAGGGTGCGTCTTTAAGTCCAATATTAAATCTGGAAAAGATGGTGAATAAAGCTCAATGAGAAGGTTTCTATAATAAAAACAGAAAATAATTTAAACTAAGGCATACAAAAATTTATTTTTACCTGCAGTCTTGATAATACTTTCAGAGTGCTCTAAGCATTCCTTTTTAACATCCAGAAGGTCTATCTCTATTTCCGTAAAAGGAATTCCCCCTGAATCTTCATCTCGGGTTTCTGTCTTGATGGAAACAGTCTCCATAGTAATATTACCTGAAATAACACAATGACACGAGAAGACATGTTGAATGTCACATTACAAATTACGGTGGTCGGCTGCTAGCAGTAGCTTATAGCCACAGCGGTAATGAATTTTCATTTTCATTAATAAATATTAAACCAAGTGTCCGTTGTAAGAACGTTTTAAGCGATAGTGTTCTATTTTTGAGCATGTTCAGAAAGAATTTATAGTTGTATAAAGTAAAAAGTGATACATTGTAGAAGTTAATTGAATCATAAATTCCGAAATCACTATTATACGTTGTTTAGGCCGCCGAATTTCAATAATAAATTAATTACTTTATATCTACTTGGCAATCAGTTTTATATGGGAAAGGGTACTTACAGAGGAATCGGATGGTGCGAGGAATATACACTTGCTGGGATGTCACTTTTAACTATAGATTTGTTTCTAATATTAGCGATGCGTATTTTATTTCGAGTTCTTTGCGATATGACGTAATAATAATGCGATGTTTTTACCGCTAGTCGCGGCGACACTTTCTTACTGAGCGCCCGGGGACAGGGGAAGGAACAATGAAGCAGGGTCGGGAGTCAAACTGATTGCCAGTAAAATAAATTATCTATGAATCAAATAATTAGATGTTATCGGCCCAAACATATTTCATCATACATCTTTATTGTAGACAAAAAATACGTGCATCATAATCCCATTTACAATTTATAATCCCAATTTATTTTTGAAATCGAGAGCGTGAGCGCAACGCAACAGATTGAGGAATTAGGGAACCTATCTGCGTTAAGTTTTATTTGTGATATTATAGGTCGCAATTTCTGCAAATCCAGTCTGCCACCTCTTACCAGACCTGACGGCTCACTAGCAAACACCGCCACCGAAAAGGCAAACCTATTAGGTAAAATGTTTGCGGATAACTCAACCCTCGATGATCGAGGTGCAGTCCCGACGTCGGTTCCTCACTGCGGTTTCTATATGAAAAAGCTGAGGATCCGGCATCGGGATGTGCTCCAGGTTTTACGAGGGCTTGATGTTAATAAAGCTAGTGGGCCTGACGGAATCCCCGCCCTGGTATTGCGGAGGTGCGCTGCAGAAATAGCTCCGATTTTGACGAAGCTTTTCAAAATGTCCCTGAATTCTGGCTCTGTACCCTCTGGTTGGAAAAAAGCGGTTATCCATCCTATCCCAAAGAAGGGTGACCGCTCCAACCCGGCCAACTACCGCCCCATAGCGATCACATCAGTTCTATCCAAGGTGATGGAACGGGTGATCAACGACAAACTGCTCACATACCTCGATAAGAACAAAATTATTAACGACCGTCAATACGGATTCCGGCGGAACCGCTCGTGCGGTGATCTTCTCGCGTATGTGACGCATGTTTGGGGGCGGTGCCTGGAACGTTTCGGTGAGACCCAAACGGTCGCACTGGATATTTCCAAGGCTTTTGACCGGGTCTGGCACCGAGGACTTGTCAACAAACCGTTGTCCCGCATCCTTGTGTACGTGGATTGCCGACTTTTTGAGGGAGAGGTCGATTCAGACGGTTGCTGATGGCTTCACCTCTTCCTCGCACTCGATAAATGCTGGCGTCCCACAGGGATCGGTTCTGTTTCCGACTTTGTTTTTGTTGCACATCAATGACCTTTTGACATGTGCACCAATTCATTGCTACGCGGAAGACAGTACAGTCCATGATAGCTTTTTGTTTGACAAGCCCCCAAAGGGTGCACAAATTCCAACGGCTCGGAGGGCTTTGAAGCAAAGAATGGACGGTTACCTCGAGAGTGTTTTCTCTTGGGGTAAGAATAATCTCGTCGAATTCAATGTTTCAAAGACCCAATCATGTCTGATTACGTCTAAAAGGGATCGAAATGACAATCTAGTCTCCTTCAACGGTAGCATTCTTCCAAACAGGTCCTCCATTGATATGCTCGGTGTAACTCTAAGTGACCAGCTCAGGTACGGGGGCTCCATCGAGGCCAGAGTTAAGTTGGCCTCTCAGAAACTGGGCGTACTGTTTAGGGCCCGCAGATACTTTAATTGTACACAACTGCTAACCCTGTACAAATCGCAAGTGCGCCCCACTGTTGAATTTGGCAGCCATCTCTGGTCTGGAGCCCCGATGTACCTGAAAAACACCCTCGACTCTGTGCAGAAACGGGCGGTCCGCTTGATAGATTCTCCTGTCTTAACAAACGGATTGCAATCTTTAGAGCACAGGCGTCGGGTGGGAATGCTATCCTTGTTCTACCGGTATTTCAATGGAAGATGCTCCGAGGAGCTAGCGTCATTGATCCCCTCGGCACCGGTGCATAGTCGGGAAACACGCCAAACGCGCGCCCAACATGTGTACACAGTTGACATTTGTCACATGAGAACGGGACGCTTCTACGACTCGTTTTTGTGTTCAACAGCTCGGCTGTGGAACGATTTGCCGGCCTCTGTGTTTCCTCCTTCCTATAACATGGGTCTCTTCAAGACCCACGTTCACTCCTTCCTCTCCACAAAAAGACCCTCCTCACAGCATCTTCAAAGATGACATAGGCCTTGAGGGAAATTATTTTCATCGGGGCCTCCTGTGTGGAGTTAATATAAAAAAAAAATTAAAAAAAATACGAATGTAACTTACTAGTTGGCTCAATACTCTCAGCAAACTGTAAACATTCCTTCTTTACATCCGGAAGGTGGATGTCTATATCCGTATACGGCATTTCACCTGCGCCTTCTTCCTGGGACCATGGTTTCGTCTTTATGGAAACACTCTCTGGGTTGGGAAGATCCATGGCACTGCTGTGATAGCGTCCTGTTATGTGATGGTAATTCGTCTCAGCTAACAAATAAGTATAACTGTAATAAAACGTTTATTAATTAGTCCGATTGATTTGTTATAAAAGAGCTTCAAAGAGATTACAGCTGGAAAAACCCTTGGCGGTTGAAGCGCTCTTAGTTAAAGCGGGCGACAAACGCGAAGCTCACATCAAAAAGATACTCATAACGCAATAGCGCTAGCCGTACAATTCCATAACGACCCGCTACACGTAAAAAGATAATGTGTTATAAGCGCGGTTCGAGTCTTCGCTATTCGGCGTTATTCTCCGTAACCGCTAGCGGCGTAATATCAGAAAAAAAAATATGCATCAACTCTAAAAGCACAGATATTGACAATATAAGAATGTTTGAGTTAAAAGGAAATATAAAAATTCTTGGGCCAATAATTACTCATTTAATCAATATGATAATAAAGCAAGCAAAAATTCCACAAGAATTTAACTGTAGCATTACTAGACCAATTTTAAAGGTGGAAAACACAGTGAAATGAGAAAGTATAGGCCTATTAGTATACTACCAGCATTAGAAAAAATTCTCGGAATTTTTTTATCAAATAAATTAAATAATTACATTGAAAAATCGCTATCATAGATCCAAATCAATATGGTTTCCAAAGAAAAAAAAATACTGAAAAATTACTGCAAGATTTTTCGAATTACATAAATAATCAACTAAATAATAAATTACATGTTATTGTTTTATTTGTCGATAACTCTAAAGCTTTTGACACAATTAACTCTAAAAAACTGCTAAAAACTCTAGAAATAATTGGAATAAGAGGAAATGTGTTAAACTTATTTAAAGATTATCTTAAAGATAGAAAAATATGTACCAAAATAAATAATACGTCTAGTAAAACAAAAAGTGTACCTGCAGGAGTTCCACAAGGTTCCATATTGGGACCTACACTATATATAATTTATGTAACTAAATGTATAATGAAAAAACCTTTCTCTTTTGTTAAACATTTTGTATTCGCAGATGATGCGGCATTGGTCATATCACATAAAGATCTAAAAATTGCAATTGAACTCATGCAACTTGACTTTAATGAACTTTGTAAATGGTCAGATGATGCAGGACTATTAATAAATGCTAAAAAAACTGATAAAAGATCACCTAATGCCAAATTTCAATTTAATCCTAATATTATTTCTCATAATTTTAATTGCATTCATAAAAATATTCCAACTAATTGTAAATGTGAAAGCTTAGAAATAGTTACAGAATATGTTTATCTTGGTGTTACAGTAGATTGTTTTTTTTTTTAAATGGGAAAAACATGTTTTTTAAAAAAACCTGTAAAAGGCCTGTTTTTTCTATCAATTGAAACACTTAAAATAATTTATAATATATCACTGGCAGAATCTATTATAAGATATGGATTAACAACATGGGGAAATACTACAATAACCAATCTGAAACAAGTCCAAGTGGTACAAAACGCAGTTGTAAAATTATTGGTCGTCCTTAATATTTTCAAACAGAGAAATAATACACCGTTGTTGTTTCACAGTGCGAAAATTTTACCTGTTAAGGCTGTTAAGTTATACTATGACACACAATAATAATTCAGCATATATTTACCCCGCAGCATAAAGAGAAATTAGAACATAAATACAGACTAGATTATCGCGCAACGACGGGTTAATAGTTCCGAAATTTAATAATAAGTACGGACAGAGAACGTTTGAATACAACATACCGAAGATATTTAATTTATTACCTGACACTATAAAGCAATGTAATTCTATGATTAAGGTTAAAAATACGGTGAAAAATTGGCTTTGGGAAAAAAAAAATATATTTATTATTTAAACGCCATCAATGGCTTTTACATTCAAGTGATACATGAGTTAACAGTGCTACACAGGAGAGAAACAGATTATGAACAAAATACGTACTCTGAAATAATAACTCAATGGAAATAATATCGAAATATTATTTATTGAATTGTGTATGAAAAATGTACGAAAAAATGTTATCTGTAGATATAAGATATAAATTATGTATATGTAAATAAATTATAAGCACCTGCTAACAAGCCAATTCAATTGACTTAGCAGGACTTGTTTGTTGATGTATTATAACTATGTTTTCAATAAATAATAATAAAAAATAAAAGATCTTCGTAATGGTTCCAGTATGGTTGGACGTTGGCCAAGCGTGCTCGGCGAGTGCGTTTGGCCAACATATACTTGGCCGTTTTGTGTGTATTTGGCGTTTGCGGTCAACACTCGCCAACGACCGGATTAGGTTCTATTTTCCGTTCACAATCAAAGAAATTTGACGCAAGCCGCAACAGCGATCGCACGTCGGCCGAGTGTTCAGTATATAGTTACGCGTCGGAGTAGACTGTAATGTAGCGCTTATTTGTTTCAACGATTGTTTTTTATTCACTCTTAATCATTCTTCTCTGGTGTACATGTAATTTTTTTTTTTCATTTATAAAGTTAAAAGAAATTTACATTTCACTGTCTTAACTTAAGTAGGTATAAAGTAATAGAATTAATTTTGTTTTTTTAACATAAGGTTAAATAGTTTTCTTTTCAAATATATTTACACTTTTCTCCGTTTTTAGGGAGTCTGGAAGGAGATTATAAATTTTAACACCGTCGTGGCCAATGCTTCTCTCGCCATTTTCAGTTTTAAAAACATTTGTGTATAGTTATTATGTTGTCTAGTATAATGCTTGTGTATTTGTGACGTTTTTATAAATGTTGCGTTTGTGTATGTAAGTCCATTTTGTATTTTGTAGATTAAAAGGCAAGTGTTATATTCGTACAAAGTTCGATTAATGAATAAACACGAAATCATAAATATGCAGCGTACACAGGAGAATATGTATCTGTATTATATAGGTAATACATTATAATGATAAATGTAGAAAAGGAAAAACAAAATAAGTACAATACACGGCAAAAATATAGCTGACGTGATTCAGTTGATATTACAAATAAAATAAGAATATTATTAAAATATACCATAGAAAAACATTTAACAAATATACAGTAGTAGAATAGGTTAGAAATGGTTCATTAATTTCATCTTCGTATTTAAGTGATCCCGATTTAAATATATCTACAGAACAATATTTATTACCAAGGTTATGTAGTCTCTGTATGGGTGAATTATCACATCTTTCATCTGTCATACTTCGACAACTGAAAAATTAACAAACTCACGTAAAACACTAAGGCGCTCCGCCCACTGAGGCAACTGAAAACCAACTAAAACCGGCTGTTTCTCTGTCTTGATTGGTCAAAAAGCTTGGTTAACCATAGAAGAAGAACAATCAGCTGACAGTTGGCAACTATCAATGGCCGCCCAGGGCAACCAGTAGAGCAAGTCGCAAGTCACCGCTTGCGTTACCATTGACAACGGGGTTTTGTGTGATTGTGTATGTGCGGGCCATCACATTGTCATACAAAGACAGTTGGCAGTTGAGAGTTTTCAGTTGCCTGAGTGGGCGGAGGCGCTTAATGGTAGTAGTACGTTGAACTGGGGCTGCTTTAACGGTTTTGATTTTATTCTTTGGTTAACTTTGGTTGACAAAAAAGGTTGAAATATATTTCCTAAACATAGCACCAGTAGTGTCTACAGAATAAAACGTCTCCATTGCCATTTGATTAAACGTCTGGTACATTTTCGGGATTGCTTTTCGTGTGGCTCGAAAGCATATAATTGTATTTTATAAAAATTGAGATGAATCGAAAGGTTCTTTTCTAAAACATATTCATAATGCGTGCTGTCATCATGAAAAGTTTCCCCAATTTTATATAAAAACGAACATAATCACAATTAAATTGAATACAAAATATGGAAAACGATCGATGACTTAACCTACTAAAATACTGAAAAAACTCTCAAAATAATTCGATAATAACTAAAGGGTACTCACATTAGCTCCTTATTAACAGGTAGCTTTTCAATAATCACTTAGAATTGAAGATTTGAGTTAACAAGAAATTGGACTGCATACTACTTTGACGGCTACGCCATAGATATGTGAGTCATACTAGATGGATAGTTTACGAAATTTGCGCTACGGTAGGTACTGGAGCGTAGAATTATCAAATTTTTATTTTTGTTTATTGTAAAAGTTTTTTGATACATATAGGTTCATACAAAATAACTGAAACATGACATGTGACGAACAAATCCAACAAAGCCGCAGCCTGTGCGTGGATATTATAAGTTCAGGTTTTGGCATGTGTTGATGAAATTGGTCGATTTCAATTTATTTATTTATTTATATAATACAAACATACAACACAAGATGATCCTTTGTCTGTCAAACTGGGAAGGATTCCCTATGTTTATTTTTATTTATTTATTTTTATTTCCAATGTCACCTTGTTTTACCGGTACATGTAAACTTTATCCCAGATAGCCCTGAAACTATTTTAAACCTTTTTTAATATTATTTTGAAGACTTCATTATTAAAAAAATCACAAAGTACTTAAAAATATATCATTTTTATATTGTTCCAATTTTGGTACGGTAGGGTTATAGGCGTCAAACAAGTTTCTTAAAAAAAAAATTCAATTGCTTGTCAGTGCTAAAAAAACTGACTTTTCTGGAAGAAAGTGATGATGAATGCGACCAAATAATCAAGATTTGCGTACTACCACGAGTAAAGGCCAATTCTGACCTCAATTATCTAATAATGACAACAAGTACTATGCTGTTTGATGTTTAAATCGTAAAGGCTAGTACATGTACAGTAACACAAGCCTTAGCCAAAGTTATTTTTTTAACTTTATGCCTTCATATAATTGATTTGGTAAATTGGCGATAAGCCGCCGCATGCCGCTACGCTCTTAGTAGGCATATATTTTAAAAACTAAACTACAAATAAACTTGACTACCACAAGAACCATCAGTTTCAGTCGAAAAAGGCGGAAAAATATGCATTTAAATTTATATTCGTAAAAACTTTTATACACGTAATATTTCTTTACTTCTCCGTTTTGACGCGGACGCCATATTAAATCTTGTCTGATCTTGTCCATAGAAACCACATAGGAAATTTTTTTCGAAAATAACGAACCATAAACAAAAGAAAAATCGTTCTACTTTTTCGTTTTGTACAGAGAGCAGTGCTTGTCTTGATATGTGTTCTAATACATTTTATTATAAAAACAGCTTCAAAATTCTCAATTATTAATTTTTGAATGTCGTCGGAGAACGTCTTATTTAATATACCTAACCAAACCTAAACTAATCTAATAACCTAAACTAAGAACGAAAGTAATAAAGGAACACGCACGCAAGTTTAAGCAAGATATACATCCCAGGTTTTGAATGGTTTGTAGCGCAAGCAGGGTTTGTCTAACGGGTTTGTGTAATTATTTGAATACCTAGAACGAAAAAAAAAGATACGCACGCGTTTTAAGTAGTTTAGCGGCTACGCTAGGTTTATGTTACAAAAAAGTGCCCCTTTATAGCGCCTGCTCACGGCAAGGCAAGAAAAACATCCCAGTTTTCAAGTAGTTTAGCGGCTACGCTAGGTTTGTGTAATATGGTTTGTGATGCAAAAGAAAGTGCCCCCTTTATAGCGCCTGCTCACGTCAAGGCTAGAAAAACATCCCAGTTTTCAAGTAGTTTAGCGGCTACGCTAGGTTTGTGTAACATGGTTTGTGATACAAGTGAAAGTGCCCCCTTTATAGCGCCTGCTCACGTCAAGGCAAGAAAAACATCCCAGTTTTCAAGTAGTTTGGCGGCTACGCTAGGTTTGTGTAACATGGTTTGTGTAACATGGTTTGTGATACAAGAGAAAGTGCCCCCTTTATAGCACCTGCTCACGTCAAGGCAAGAAAAACATCCCAGTTTTCAAGTAGTTTGGCGGCTACGCTAGGTTTGTGTAACATGGTTTGTGATACAAGAGAAAGTGCCCCCTTTATAGCGCCTGCTCACGTCAAGGCAAGAAAAACATCCCAGTTTTCAAGTAGTTTGGCGGCTACGCTAGGTTTGTGTAACATGGTTTGTGATACAAGAGAAAGGGCCCCCTTTATAGCGCCTGCTCACGTCAAGGCAAGAAAAACATCCCAGTTTTCAAGTAGTTTGGCGGCTACGCTAGGTTTGTGCAACATGGTTTGTGATACAAAAGTGAGTGTATTATTTAAAAAATAATAATTACTAGAAAAAAAGCATGTTTTTTTACGTCATTTTATTTTCAAAACTTCGGTACTTAAATTAGTGTTTATCTAATACGCCCAGATTTCGTGATATCTTCAAAATCTTCTAGCCGGTCGTTATATATAAAAAAAATTATCAGGACTACTAACATACCAAAGTGACAGTGATTACAAATATGGGCAAAATTTCACAAGACGAAGCTAATGTAATTAAGGTGAATCAAAAGAGTTTATTTAAAAAAAGTGTTTCCATCTATATCCAATAATTATTACTTAACCGAACCTAACACAACCTAATTAATAGTACATTGATTTTAATTCGTCCTAAATATACTTAATTATTTATTTATTCAGAAAATTAAAATTTGTATGGTGCAACCCAATCTTTAGTTAGTACCTTCCTCGAGTGATTTCTTGCCATAGAGTAATCTTTTTTTAAATATTTATCGATTGGTACCCTGGAAATTGTTCAGCATTGTTCTATGCAAAATAATGTAATACGAAATGTCAGCCGTAACGAGGAATTACGTACAGTTTTTTTTTAATGAAATGTAAATTTAAATGCATATTTTTCCACCGGTCTCGACTGAAACCGATGTTTTTTGTAGTAACTAAGTTTAAAAGTAGTGTACTTTTCAAAATCTGTGCCTATTAAAAAAGCGGCGGCTTATTGCAAAGTTACCATTGATTTTTGTTCGGAACCAAAATTGGTACGGTAGCTCTATGTGGGTTAATAATATTTTTTATTTTATCTGCTCTGATACGATTTATTTTATTTTTATGATTTAATCTATACAGAGTATAAATACATGTGATCTCTTGCTCAGCTGCCCTCTGTATATATTAGTCCCACCTACGCTCCATAGATATTGGTCACCACTGGGACCATCATAGATATTTATCCGACCTTAGCTCTGTGGATATTAGTCTTCACTCTGAAGTTCCTAGATATTTGTCCGACATATGAGCTGTAGACATTCGTCCGATATACAGGCTGTAGATATTAGCATCTGGAGTCGCCTATAACCCTACCGTACCAAAATTGAAACACCTCCCCCCTCCCATGATATAAAAAAAAAATATTTTTAGAGCACTTTGTGATTTTTTAAATGATGAAACCAACAAAATAATATTTAAAAAAAAAAACATTTTAAAAAGTTTCAGGGCTATCTGGGATAAAGTTTACATGTACCGGTAAAACAAGGTGACATTTTTTTTTAAAGTATTTGTATTCGAGAAAAAAAGAAAATAACATGTTCACTTACTTCACTAGAATTTGAAAAAATTACATTTCATTACAGTAGATTAAATTACATTATATTATCATACAATATTATTTACTTTCACTATATTGTTGTTTGTGAATAAAAATGCTAATTTGTTTTAAATTTACACTCACTTTTTTCGTTTTTAATGTCATCCGGAAGGCAATTATATAAATTGCCCCCCTCATAACTGATGGATTGCTTACCATCGGATAGTTAGTATGAATGGTAATAGTATGATAAAACAAATTTAAAACTTTTTCCACTTTTAATTTATTGACCGTAACCGGTTTCAGCTTGTCAAAGCCATCTTCAGACTGGTGAAAAATATTCTTAACCTAGGGATTTTATACAAAACGTATTAGGAAGGGGGGAAGGGGTGGGAGGGGAGGGAGGGGTGGTCTACAGGGATTTTATTCAATTATGTATTTAATTACATTTGTTGTTAAGTGGTCTTGAGTGTCCAACTATCTCATTATTTTTTTGGTTATTCCCAGTAGGCTAATTACATAGGGTTGGTAGCTTACATTCTTTATTGTTTGGGAAATACCTTACAAGTAATGTGAGTTATTAGCACCTAATTTTATTGTTGTCAAGTCTATTATTAATTACAATCTTTATTATATTTATGATGATATGGAATTTTTGATTAAACAATTGATTTTAAAAGGGGGGATACCTTGGAGTAGGATTATTCTTATAATGGACCTAATACAAACAAAGTACATATTTTACTTGGAACATATGATAATAAGGGTCATAAACTTGATAAACTGGAATCATTAGAAATAATCCGCCTAACAAAAAAAGTAGACCGTATCTTTGTAATAAATAAGAAATTAGAATCATTTGCAAAATCTCCACTATTGTATCCATTGTAATTTTCTATCATATGTTCCAAGTAAAAATGTATTTTGTTTGTATTAGGTCTATTACAAGAATAATCCTACTCCAACGTATCCCCCTTTTTAAAATCAATTGTTTAATCAAAAATTCCATATCATCATACATATAATAAAGATTGTAATTAATAATAGACTTGACAACAATAAAATTAGGCGCTAATAACTCACATTACTTGTAAGGTATTTACCAAACAATACTAAAGTATGTAAGCTACCAACCCTATGTAATTAGCCTACTGGGAATAACCAAAAAAATAATTAGATAGTTGAAAACTCAAGACCACTTAACAACGAATGTAATAAAATCCATATGTAATTTAATAAAATCCCTATAGAGTACCCCCCCCCCCCCTCTCCCTCCTTCACCCCTTCTAATATGTTTTGTATAAAATCCCTAGGTTAAGAATATTTTTCACCTGTCTGAAGATGGCTTTGACAAGCTGAAACTGGTTACGGTCAATAAATTAAAAGTGGAAAAAGTTTAAAATTTGTTTTATTATACTATTATAATGAAATTCCACCACAAATTATCAGCTTCAAAAATAGAAATAGTGTGAATGGTGTTTAAATGTATGTTATCGTGTTGTCTTGTAAAATGTTTGTGTACTTGGGACGTTTTAATGAATTCTGTGTTTGTATGTATGAGTTTGTTATTTATTTTG
Organism: Limnephilus auricula; assembly: GCA_951813805.1. NCBI lineage: Eukaryota > Metazoa > Arthropoda > Insecta > Trichoptera > Limnephilidae > Limnephilus > Limnephilus auricula. Next base: position 1,720,479 of record OX638416.1, read on the forward strand.
TATATAAGGAGACATATATTGTATTCGTATAGTTTTATTAATGTTAACAGTTTGGTTTCCAAATATAGTTTTTTGTGGATGTTTTGGATTCGTAGTGAAAAAGTTTTTTGATTAGCTTATTTTGAATTATATATATTATATATATGTAATTCATTAATGTATGTTTCATACACATTTCCCCAGATTTCAATTAAGTAATTTAGATGTTAGTGTACGAAACAATAATTCTTATTAACTTTTTTTAATTTAATTGGTAATACATAAGATAATCGGCTAAAAACGTTAATTAAGGGTGTGATTTTATCTTTATCATATCGTACATGTTTTTTAAAAGTTGAATGCTTATCGATGCACAGCCCAAGATATTTTTCCTTTATGAGGATTTCCAAATCGTTCTTTTCAATTTTTAAGGGCACGTGAGGAAGAATTATCTTACGGGTTGAGCTTAAAACCATGTATCCTGTACATTAAAATCGACGAGCGACGCGACGACATACTACGTGCGTGTTTACAGTGCCTCAATGCAAAACCAGACTGGCCCATGGGCATAATAACCGTATTATCCCAAAATGTTTCAATTCCTTACCCAATTTCATCAACACATGCCAAAACCTGAACTTATAATATCCACGCACAGGCTTCGGCTTTGTTGGATTTGTTCGTCACATTCTTATGTTTAAGTTATTTTGTATGAACCTGTTTGTATATGTATCAAAAAACTTTTACAATAATCAAAAATAAAAATTTGATCATTCTACGCTCCAGTAACACAAGAAGTCGTTTGAAATCGATGGACGATGTGGAAATATTTTTTTTATTCATTGCTCCAGTACCTACCGCAAACGTAAATTTGGTAAACTAACCATCTATTTTATGACGCATGTTATCTATGGATTAGCTGTCAAATGAACATTTTAAGTAATTTACTTTCAATTTAGTGTTAATTGCTAATGTGAGTACTTTTTAGTTATTATGGAATTATTCCGAGAGTTATTTCAATGTGGCAGTGACATCATCGATCGTTTTTCATAGTTTATGTACGGCTTTCCATAAAATCACAAAAGTTGCTTCAACCCAGGGTGTAAGTTTGATATGGTAATTTGATAATCTTTAGGAGTAAATATATACAAAAAAGGGACACACTTAACATACAATTAAAAATTGACTAATTTGTGAATAAGCCGCCGCACTTTTAATAGGCACAAATTTTGAAAAGTACACTACTTTTAAACTTAGTTACCACAAAAAACATCCGTTTTCAGTCGGGACCGGTGGAAAAATATGCATTTAAATTTAAATTTCTTAAAAAAAAAATATACGTAATTTCTCGTTATGGCTGACATTTCATATTACATTATTTTGTATACTAAACAATGCTGAACAATTTCCAGGGTACCAATCAATAAATATTTTAAAAAGATTGCTATATGGCAAAAATCACATATATACGAGAAAGGTGCTAACAAAAGGTTGCACCATACAAATTTTCATGTTCTGAATAAATAAATAATTGAGTATATTTAGGACGAATTAAAATTAATATACTATTAATTGTGTTACGTTAGGTTGTGTACGGTTAGGTAAGGTGGCAATTATTGGATATAGATGGAAACGGTTAGCCGCTAAACTACTTGAAAACTGGGATATTTTTCGTGCCTTTACGCGAGCAGGCGCTACGAAGGGGGCACTTTCTTTTGTATCACAAACCGTGTTACACAAACCTACCGTAGCCGCTAAACTACTTAAAACGCGTGCGTGTTCTTTTATTTTTTTGTTCTAGGTATTCAAATAATTACACAAACCCGTTAGACAAATTCTGCTTGCCCTACGAATAATAATTTAATAATTTGTAGAGCGCCGTTTTTGTGAGAAATCGCCTCAAGGGTGCTGTAAAAGTACCCAAAACCTAGGATGTATATCTTGATTAAAGGAAAAACGCGTGCGTGTTCCTTTATAATTTTGTTCTTAGGTTAGGATTATTTTATCTTGAATTTTTTTGTATGGTTGGCATCACTGATATACGTCACTATGTGGTTTCTATGGACAAGATTCAATATGGCGTCCGCGTCAAAACTGAGAATTACGGGTAAAAAGGTTTTACGAATATAAATTTAAATTTATGTTTCTTCCGCCTTTTTCGACTGAAACTGATGGTTTTTGTGGTAATCAAGTTTAGGGGCAGTTTATTTTTTAAATATATGCCTATTAAAAGTGTAGCGGCATACGGCGGCTTGTTTACAATTTACCAAAAATTGCTGCACTTTTTTAGAAGATTAAAGAATACACTTGTTTCGTTTTCTTTTAATATAGCTCATTTATGTACCTATATTTATAACCAGAGTGACCGATGAGTCCCACCGTTGATGACTGAAGGGAAAATGTGTCAAATCGCTGTATTTCTGAAACCAGTTAATCTTAAGTTATTTCCAAAATTGCATGTCTATATTTGTCCTTATTAATCCAAGACAAAATTAACCTTTAAAGTCTTTACACAAAGGTCGTCTTGAAACAGTTAACTGAGGGCGCTTCAACCGCCAAAGGTTTTTCCAGCTGTAATCTCTTTGAGGCTCCTTTATAACCATTAAATCGGACTAATTAATAAATGTTTTGTTACAGTTATACTTTATTGTTCGCTGAGACCTTCTCCCATCACATAACAGCACGCTATCGCAGAAGTGCCATGGATCTTCCCAACCCAGAGAGTGTTTCCATCAAGACGGAACCAGGGTCCCAGGAAGAAGGCGCAGGTGAAATGCCGTATATGGATATAGACATCCACCTTCCGGATGTAAAGAAGGGATGTTTGCAGTATGCTGAGAGTGTTCAGTCGACTAGTAAGTTGCATTACGTATATAATCACTTAAATTAAGATAGTTTCCCTAATTTCTCAATCTGTTACGTTACTATATTCCATCATTAAAATAAACCATTTCACGCTCTCGATTCCAAAACTAATTTGGGATTATAAATGGGATGATGACGAATGTATTTTTTTATATGATGACATATAACAGTGATTTCGGAATTTATTATTCACTAGCTGTTACCCGGCATGCGTTGAGATGCCAATTAAATAAATAAATGGTTTTTCCCTTCGTGTCATTTCCCATTCGTCCCCGGTCCCCTTCCGCCTCATCTTCCTCGTCCCCTTCCGCCTTCCTTCCCATCCCGCGTTCCCTTTTCACCTTCCCCGCGTTTCCCCTCCCCTCTCCCGCTCTCCACTATATCGCGAACCCCCCCAAACGTATTCCGCTTCCACCTTCTTTGCCTTTCCCTCTCCCTCGTCCCCCCTCCCGCGAAGCCCCCCTCCTTAATTCCCCATCTGACTCTCCTGCAAACCCCTCCCTACAGCCTTTTTTCCCTGCCACTTAACATCATAAAATACACCCATTTTTTCCAACAACTCGCGTGACCTCTTTATTTTTTTAATGCAAATTTCATAACAGTAGGATATATTAGTATTCCCAGGCACGTACCCAAAGAAATTAATTAATTTTTTATTACTTAAGTTAAAATAAGTACTCTATGTTCAAAAAATGAAATTGACTACGCACGAAATGTTCGGCATACTACACCATTGACAGTTCGAATTGACTCAAATTATGTCGATGAACGCACAATATTTGAAAAGCCGTTCCTTACAAAACATATGAAAAAAATAATTTTCTTCATAATTATTTTTCCCGTGATGTTTTCTGATCTTTTAATCGGGACGGAGACAAATCCAACAAATCAAAGATCATAAAAATCGGTTCAGCCGTTCTTGAGTTATAAATGATGTAACTAACCCGACTTTATTTTTTTATTTTTTTTATTACAGAAAAACAGATTTTTTTTCATGTTAACAATATACCTGCAAAGCTACTGCAAGTAGCTTGTCTGCAGGAAAACAGTGTGAACAAAACATTGTACAATTTAAATGTCTCAAGTATAATACAATTAGAAAAAAATTGCAATTTAATAAAATACATAATAAAAACATAAATAAGTATAAAAAATAATAGAATACTAAGTCTAAAAAATTTTAAAGTGCAAGAGGTACAGTCATTCAATACATTTTATATATTAAGATTTAACTTTTACAATAATATAATACTTATGAAACTTAATACTTTATGAAACTATTAATTCTTTCTGAACAATTTCAAGAATAGAACATTATCGATTAAAACGTTCATACAGCGGACACCTCATATAATATTTATATTTTGTTATTTTAGGTAATATCACTATGGAGGCTGTTTCCGTCAAGACAGAAACCCGAGAAGAAGATTCATGGGGGACTCCGTACACAGAAATAGACATAGACCTGCTGGATGTTAAAAAAGAATGCTCAGAGCACTCTCAAAGTATTATCCAGACTGCAGGTAAAAATCGTTTTTGTTTGTCTTAATTCGTTTCAATTATTTTCCTGAAACCTACTCATTCAGCTTAATGCACCATCTTTTTCAGACTTAATATCGGACCTAAAGACGCACCCTGGAACACAACCTAATTCATATTCCAACCTTAAGTTCGGCCATTGCGAGTCAGTAGTAGCGCGGCATTTGCGTACCTATTCAAAAAAAAAACCTTTCGCTTGTTCTCACTGCAGCTATTCATTTTCGGAAAAGGAATCCTTAACACGCCACTTGCTCACCCATTCTGGAACAAAATCTTATTCATGCTCCTTCTGCAGTAATTTATATTCTCAAAACGGTAATTTAGAAAGTCACATGCTTACCCATTCTAAAGAAAAACCTTTTCCTTGTTCTTACTGCAGCTATTCAAGTTCTCGAATAGGATGTTTGAAATCTCACATGCTTACCCATACTGGCGAAAAACCTTATTCATGTTCCTTCTGCAGCTATTCATATTCTCGAAAAGATCATTTTAAAAGTCACATGCTTACCCATTCTAAAGAAAAACCTTTTTCTTGTTCTTACTGCAGTTATTCAAGTTCTCGAAAGGAATATTTGAAATCTCACATGCTTACCCATACTGGCGAAAAACCTTATTCATGTTCCTTCTGCAGCAAATCATATTCTCATAAGGGAAATTTTAAAACTCATATGCTCACCCATACCGGAGAAATGCCTTATTCATGTTCCTACTGCAGTTATTCATGTTCTCATAGGGTAAATTTAAAATATCACATATTTACCCATACTGGAGAAAAGCCTTATTCATGTTCCTACTGCAGCTATTCATTCACTCAAAGGGGACATTTAAAAGTTCACATGCTAATCCATACCAAAGAAAAACAATTTTCTTGTTCGGACTGCAGCTATTCATGCACTCAAAGGGGACATTTAAAAGATCACATGCAAATCCATATTGCAGAAAAACAATATTCGTGTTCCGATTGCAGATATACGTGTTCTCGAAAGGGAAAATTAAAACTTCACATGCGTATCCATACTGAAAAAAAGACTTATTCATGTTCCAACTGCAGCTATTCATGTTCTCGAAGGGGATCTTTAAATCTTCACATGCGTACCCATACTCAAATTCCATAAAAACATAACCGACTTCAAAAGAAACATCAAGACATGGACACGGGAAGGAGGAATATTGGTGTAATTTTACAGCCAAACAAATATTAAAACTTGTATTGTGATATATTTTTTTCTAAATATGTTTTATAATTATTCTCGTATTATTTAAACACAGGAATTAACTACAATTTAATCACATTTTAACCATCTACAATGTGTTCTTAGAACGGGGTACCCCAGTAAGGACACACTCTTTTATAAAAAAAAATTATAAACTCATAAAAAATTGAACTAAAATTAAAAAAGGAATTAGGATCGCATATTTTTTTGTATATTAACTGATTTCTAATATCAAATGTGCATACGTAAGCACATATACATCAGCTATGTAATAGATTTCTCTGGGAATTGTAATAATAACGTTAAAGTGTATCTTAAACACTGTGAATGGAAACTGTTGTAGCTTTCGAAGTGCAATTTAATTGGTTCTTTCAGCAGGCCGCAACAAAAGCGCTCACGGGCCGTACAAAAAAACTTTGCGGGCCGCAGGTTTCTTACCCCTGCTTTGTAGGATGGGATTGAAGTTATAATATAATGCATACATACACATCTTGAACAATTATTCATCATGGTGTCCACCAAAAGTGAAAAAATTATCATTGGCTGTATCTACATTCCCCCATCTTCTGACGCCCAAGTATGCAAGGACTACTATTTCGAAATCGAAACAATCATAAGAAGATTTCCTGGCGCCACCATGATTATGACAGGAGACTACAATCTGCCAAATGTCATATGGGACATAGATAACAATAAAACTTCTACCACGGACAGCATAAACCATGGTTCTAATGAGATAATCGAGATGTCAAATTTTCTAAATCTACGACAGTTAAACTATGCGTATGCATTCAACATTAATTCCCGTCTTCTTGACCTAGTTTTCTCAAATTCTTTATTTGTTAAAGTATCCGCATCTACTGAATCTATCCTCCCGATCGACAAATATCACCCCCCTCTACTGATCGAATGCAACAGTTCAATAAAAAAAAATCCATCAGTATCAATAAAATTGAACTTCTTCAAAGCCGATTATGATCAAATCACTAATCTTTTATCTTCAACTGACTGGAACTTTTTGGACTCTGAAGAAAACATAAATGATATGGTAGATAAATTTTACTCAATTCTAAATAAATCTATTGATTCGCTTGTACCCGTTTCAAAAATGTACGTACGTAACTATCCAAAGTGGTTCAGTAGCGATCTTATTAAAATAATTAGAGAAAAAAAAATAGCCCATAAAATTTACAAATCAACACGCGATCCAGTTGATTACGCAAAATTTAACGAACTCAGAAAGGCCACCATAAAATGTCTAAGTTATGTTACCAAAAGTGTATTGACAACTGTGAAAAATTGGCTCTTGCCAACCCCCAAAACATCTTTAAATTCTCAAAATTGCTTAACAACAACGACTCCGGTATTCCCCCCAACATGTATTTAGATAATAAAATGGCTGATAATCCACAAGAAGTTGTTAATCTATTTGCTGAATTTTTCAGTAAAATCTATGCTTCTACAAACAACTCACCAATGTCCGACGCCACAACACCAAATAAAAATAACATTGATTTCAATCAATGCATATTCGAAGAAAATTATATAAAAACTAAATTAAAATCCCTTGACCTTAACAAATCGGCCGGTCCTGATAATATTCCACCAATCTTCCTATCGAAATGCTCATCAGTCTTGACTTATCCTCTAACTAAACTTTTTAATTTGTCCATAAAAACTGGCATTTTTCCGATAAAATGGAAAACAAGCTTTCTGTCTCCAATATTCAAGAAGGGTGATAAATCTGATATATCCAATTACAGACCTATATGTATCCAGTCGTCAATCCCGAAAATACTTGAATCTGCTCTGCTCTCTAAACTCTCGCCCGAAATCAATAAAGTAATTTCACATCGACAACATGGCTTCATAGCAAAAAGATCAACTCTAACAAATTTAATGATATATCAGGAATATATAACTAATTCTATGAACAATCGTCTTCAAACAGACGTAGTGTATACAGACTTTAGTAAGGCTTTCGACAAAGTCTCACATAAAATTCTTATAAACAAACTAAGATCCCTAGGTATAAGGGGGCATATTTTAAGATGGTTCGAAAGCTACCTTCACAAAAGAAAAATATCAGTCAAAATTAATTCACATTTTTCACATCAGTTTGAAATCTTTACCGGAGTCCCACAGGGGTCACATCTGGGCCCAGTGTTATTTTCCTTGTTTATAAACGACATAACTTCCATCTTTGATGGAGTTATGATACTTTTATTTGCGGACGATTTAAAAATTTACAAAACAATTACTAATTATAATGACTGTAGCGTATTGCAATCAAATCTTGTGAGGCTACAAGAGTGGTGCACCCTTAATGAACTCTTTCTCAATATTGAAAAATGTCAATCAATAACTTTTACTCGAATCAACAATCCCATTAAATATCAATATAGCATCAACAACAATTTCCTAAAAAGAGTTAAACAAATTAAGGACCTTGGCATAATATTTGACAGTAAATTAACTTTTGTTCCTCATATAAATGAAATAACCAACAAGGCCATGAAATGCCTGGGGTACATTCTGAGGATGATAAAAGAATTTAAAACAATTAATTCCTTTAAATTGCTTTACACTGGATTGGTGAGGAGTAATTTGGAGTACAACTCAATAATCTGGGCTCTATTTTATAAGACTCATCAGCAAAAAATCGAAAGAGTACAACATAAGTTTCTTAGGTTCGTTAATTACAAACTTGGAATACCAATTGAAGAACTTAATTATACATGTTTAATGGAATTACTAAACCTAAGTGATTTAACTACAAGACGCACAGTGAGTGACTTAGTTTGCCTTTTCAATATATCAAATGGCAGCCTGGAAGCCCTCGATTTAACGAGCTTAATTAATTTACCCGCAATACTCGTTTAAACGCTCTATATTTTGTTACCAAATCTGCCAATAATTACTTCATAAACTCTCCAATTCAAAGGCTTCATACACTTGGAAACAAATATAGTTCAATTGATGTCTATCGTTTTTAAATCGGTTTCCAAATTTAAAACCAGTATATTAGAACTTTTATAATAAAACAATAAACATTTAGCTATTGCACCTCTGATCGAAATATTTACTCATGTTTGACACAATTATAAATGTAGACTTCTTGCAATTACTACAACTGCATTATTTTTTCACATGTAATTACTGTAACCATTTAGTAAAAATGTTATTTTATTTTTAATTATTTATCAATTTACAAACTGGCTGGCTTTTGGAGCCCGCTAGTTCGTGAATAGATTAGTGAAGAATAAATTAATATATACACTAGCTTTTATGTGTCGCATAGATATTATGTTAATACTACTACTACCTAATATGTACACATAAACTTCATTTTTATAAGAAATTTTTGGTTTTTATACCTTAGAAGTAGGCATATTCTTATTTTCTTACGACAGGTTTACACCTACAAACTATCATGTTTTCATTTGCTTTTTACTTGCTTTTTGTGTCAAACGGTTAAGGTTAAATTATTGCTTTTACTATTCTATACTTATAATCTTTGTGTATATTATTTTTTATAAACTATGTAAAATGGCAGACCGAACGCCCTGGATTTAACGGGCCACGATAACTGGTCAAACGATCTAGGTATATTATGTTAACAATACCGCCAACAATTATTTCGTAAACTCTCTAATTCAAAGGCCTCATATTATACACTATATTATTATGTCGTATTATACCATGTTACTTCTCTCACTGTCTACTATGTACATATAAACTTTACATTTCTTTATAGCTAAATTACGTTTGTTAACCTTAGGAGTAGGAAAATTCTTATTTTTGTACAACAAGTTTATACCTACAAATAATCATCGTATGCATTACTAGTTACTTGCTGTTATAATATGTCAAATGGATAGATTATACTATGTATTACTACTGTAACTGTGAACTTACAATCTTATGAATATTTTTTATAACTATGTATGTAAAAGCCTAATAGGCGTATAAATAAATAAATAAATAAATAATTAATATTATCAAAAAGCACTATAATCACAATGTATCACAAAGATTAATTATAAAAACAATTAATCTTAATCCGTATTATGTATTTCATTCATCAGAAGATCTAATCGAAGAATTTAAGTAATAACATTAAAAGCTTAATTTTTATACTAGGCAATAATATTGCATATTTGTTCTCCCAACTCCAAAAATATTAAAACAATGGGCAACTGAAACATAAACTTTGGGGTAAATGTTTCAATTCATTACCAGAAAGATACAGTAATATTAATAACAATTTCAAATAATTTAGAAAAAATTCTAAAAAAATAAACAGGGCTATTTATATACAAAAAGAAAACAAAGAAAATTATAATTTGCTGGCTGTGTATCTGCAAGCATCTTCTGCGAAATGATGAAGCACAAATAAAAAAAGATATATCTATATATAGTTATTTAAGTGTACCAATCCGAGATGCTATTTTGGTGGCAGTCCCCGGGAGAGAGTGCATGGACTTCAGCCTGACCGTGCACAGAGCCCGTCAAACCTCGCCCTTAAGCCAGTTACCCGGTGGTGCCTGGAAGAGAAGTAATTGGGAAAGTGGGGTTAAACAAAAAGCCCGAAGACATTGAGGACAAAGAGTGGCGGGGCGGATAGTTGGGCACGTTCAGTCATTCCTCGGACTTGCATCTGTCCAGGAGGGAGGCGCAGGTAGCTGGCGGGGGAAAACAGACGTCTGGTATCCGTACCAATGAGTATGCAGGAACAGAGGTCTATTCCTCTCCCTAATTGGGAAGCAGATATAGCTTTGAATAGCTTAACCAACTAACCGATCATTTTTCTTTATTCATTTTCCTCGATTCCATGAGTCTCTGAAGGGGTGTGGGGAGAGGATGTACCGCTAAAATAACAAAAATATAAAACGTATTTGAATTCAAATGCATCAAGGACAACACGACTTGTCTACATACTGTATATAACAGACCACATGTCGTGAACTTGAGGTAAGTATGTATTTGTTCTCAAAAAGCTTTTAATTATACGATAATCGTTCAAAAAAAAATTATAAAAGATTATTTAAGGGGTTTTCAAAACGCACTTTGTCTTACGTCCTCCAAAATTTATGTGCTTTTTAATTTTTCAATTCAATTTAATTTTTTTTATCGTAAAATAAACATTAATGCGCTATTTCTCCCGATTTACGTTTTGGTCTGTTGGATAAAAACGAACTGAAGCGACGAATTATATAAATTGCCCCCCTCATAACTGATGGATTGCTTGCCATCGGATAGTTAGTATGAATGGTAATAGTATAATAAAACAAATTTAAAACTTTTTCCACTTTCAATTTATTGACCGTAACCGGTTTCAGCTTGTCAAAGCCATCTTCAGACTGGTGAAAAATATTCTTTACCAGGGATTTTATACAAAACATATTAGGAAGGAGGGGGAGGGGTGCTCTGCAGGGATTCTATTAAATTATGGATTTTATTACATTTGTTGTTAAGTGGTCTTGAGTGTCCAACTATCTAATTATTTTTTTGGTTATTCCCAGTAGGCTAATTACATAGGGTTGTGGCTTAGATATTGCCTTCCGCACAAATAATAATTTAGGATCATGTCTTAAAAACTCAAATAGTAAAATACCCAAACTAAAAAATAGCGGCATTTATAAACTCCAGTGTGATGAATGCAACGCTGTTTATGTTGCACAAACTGGCAGGTCCTTTAATACTAGATTCAAAGAACACGTACGATCGTTTAAAAATAATAATAAATTACAATCACAATTTGCCAAACATCTCCTAGATGAGAATCACTCACTTAGCGATAATAATAAACCAACACCTTTACATGTAGAAAATAAAGGAAGAAAACTTAATCTTTTAGAGCAGTTGGAAATTAATAAACATAATAATAATCCTAGAGCCATTTTAATAAATGAACAAAAAAATATAATATACTCACCGGTTTTTAGATATGTTCAAACGAATTTTAAATACTTAATTATGCTGGATAATATATAAAAAAAACCATGAGTCATCATTTGCAAATGACTAACAACATAAGTAGAGTGCATAGCGACCATCAGTTTAATTTTAACAATGCAATTTAAGAATTTACAATTAGGGAAATAATAACCATTAATAGCTTCAGTCATTTTACTAAGAAATTAGAAATTAGTAATCGTAAATATTGATCTAGATTTAGTATAAATTCATCGTCTGTAAGTGGTTCTGACACCAGTTTGATAATGCCTTCAGAGGGCGAAACAGCTGTAACGCTTAGTAATAAATACGAAGCAGAACTTGTTTATAATAAACTGTTTTTATACATTGAATAATAATATTATTGAATAAATAAAAGTAAAAAAAATATTTTGTTTGTATTAGGTCTATTATAAGAATAATCCTACTCCAACGTATCCCCCTTTTTAAAATCAGTTGTTTAATCAAAAATTCCGTATCATCATAAATATAATAAGGATTGTAATTAATAATAGACTTGACAACAATATAATTAGGTGCTAATAACTCACATTATTTGTAAGGTATTTCCCAAACAATACTAAAGTATGTAAGCTACCAACCCTATGTAATTAGCCTACTAAGAATAACCAAAAAAATAATTAGATAGTTGGACACTCAAGACCACTTGACAACAAATGTAATAAAATCCATAAGTAATTTAATAAAATCCCTGTAGAGTACCCCCCCCCCTCTCCCTCCTTCCCCCTTCTAATATGTTTTGTATAAAATCCCTAGGTTAAGAATATTTTTCACCTGTCTGAAGATGGCTTTGACAAGATGAAACCGGTTACGGTCAATAAATTAAAAGTGGGAAAAGTTTAAAATTTGTTTTATTATACTATTATAATGAAATTCCACCACAAATTATCAGCTTCAAAAATAGAAATAGTGTGAATGGTGTTTAAATGTATGTTATCGTGTTGTCTTGTAAAATGTTTGTGTACTTGGGACGTTTTAATGAATTCTGTGTTTGTATGTATGAGTTTGTTATTTATTTTGTATATAAGGAGACATATATTGTATTCGTATAGTTTTATTAATGTTAACAGTTTGGTTTCCAAATATAGTTTTTTGTGGATGTTTTGGATTCGTAGTGAAAAAGTTTTTTGATTAGCTTATTTTGAATTATATATATTATATATATGTAATTCATTAATGTATGTTTCATACACATTTCCCCAGATTTCAAGTAAGTAATTTAGATGTTAGTGTACGAAACAATAATTCTTATTATCTTTTTTTAATTTAATTGGTAATACATAAGATAATCGGCTAAAAACGTTAATTAAGGGTGTGATTTTATCTTTATCATATCGTACATGTTTTTTAAAAGTTGAATGCTTATCGATGCACAGCCCAAGATATTTTTCCTTTATGAGGATTTCCAAATCGTTCTTTTCAATTTTTAAGGGCACGTGAGGAAGAATTATCTTACGGGTTGAGCTTAAAACCATATATCCTGTACATTAAAATCGACGAGCGACGCGACGACATACTACGTGCGTGTTTACAGTGCCTCAATGCAAAACCAGACTGGCCCATGGGCATAATAACCGTATTTTCCCAAAATTTTTCAATTCCTTACCCAATTTCATTAACACATGCCAAAACCTGAACTTATAATATCCACGCACAGGCTTCGGCTATGTTGGATTTGTTCGTCACATTCTTATATTTAAGTTATTTTGTATGAAGCTGTGTGTATATGTATCAAAAAACTTTTTCAATAAACAAAAATAAAAATTTGGTCATTCTACGCTCCAGTACCGCAAGAAGTCGTTTGAAATCGATGGACGATGTGGAAATATTTTTTTATTCATTGCTCCAGTACCTACCGCAAATGTAAATTTGGTAAACTAACCATCTATTTTATGACACATGTTATCTATGGATTAGCTGACAAATGAACATTCCAAGTAATTTACAGAGTGTTAATATCTAATGTGAGTACTTATTAGTTAATAATAATAATAATAATAATTGGATGACTTGTATAGCGCCGTTTTTGTGAAAAATCACCTGAAAGGCGCTGTACAAATTTCAATAATTTCTACAATCTTACTTTTAACTACACACTAGAAAATATAAAAAAACCTATGGCTACAACAATGGATGCAAATCCACCGGTTCTTTGATCAGCGATACAAAACTATATGTACAATGCATCTGAATAACCAGCGCGGTGCTGCCCAAAAATGTAAATGTACATATATATTTTTTTTTTTTTTTTTTTTTTCAATGAAAATGTACAGGACCATACTTACCTGGTAGGTCACTTGATATTAAAGATGTTTATTTATATACAGTTTGCGCGCAGAGGACATAATAGCGAACACATGTTGTTGGAAAAGTAATTATTTGATCCTGGTATATTTTTAATACTAATATATATTATGTTATTTAATGAACGTGTTTGGGAAAAGCAAAATTAATTAATGGGCGGTACAGAGTGGTACATGAATTTTATTTATTTTCTTAAATGAAGTCTTAGTCTCTCGTTAAGCGACGGATTGCTGTGAAGGCTTCGAATGATGTTAATCTAATAAGAAAATAGATTAAGATAAATTATAGGCAATACACAATACAAATAGATTTATTAAATTTAAGGGTATGAGAGCCTAAATAAATAGGTTTTTAGTTTTGACCTAAATTCTGTTGGGCTTGTTATGCATCTTAGTTCCGGAGGGAGTTTGTTCCAAGCCTTAGGCCCAGATACTTATTATGGATTATTCCGAGAGTTATTTCAATGTGGCAGTGACATCATCGATCGTTTTTCATAGTTTATGTACGGCTTTCCATAAAATCACAAAAGTTGCTTCAACCCAGGGTGTAACTTTGATATGGTAATTTGATAATCTTTAGGAGTAAATATATACAAAAAAAAGACACAATTAAAAATTGACCTATTTGTGAATAAGCCGCCGCACTTTTAATAGGCACAGATTTTGAAAAGTACACTACTTTTAAACTTAGTTACCACAAAAAACATCGGTTTCTGTCGGGAAAAATATGCATTTAAATTTACATTTCTTAAAAAAAAAATTGTACGTAATTTCTGTCAATATGGTATGTTGGTATTCCTGATACATTTTTTTATATATAACCAGCGGCTAGAAGATTATGAAGATATAACGAAATCTGCGCATATTAGGTAAACACAAATTTAGGTACCGGAGTTTTGTAAAATTTGAAAATAAAGTTAAAAAACATGTTTTTTTTCTATAAATTTTTTTTTTAATAATACATGTACTTTTGTATCACAAACCATGTTACACAAACCTAGCGTAGCCGCTAAACTACATGAAAACTAGGATGTTTTTCTTGCCTTGACGTGAGCAGGCGCTATAAAGGGGACACTTTCTCTTGTATCACAAATCATGTTACACAAACCTAGCGTAGCCGCTAAACTACTTGCAGACTGGGATGTTTTTCTACCCTTGACGCGAGCAGGCGCTATAAAGTGGGCACTTTCTTTTGCATCACAAACCATGTTACACAAACTTAGCGTAGCCGCTAAACTACTTGAAAACTGGGATATTTTTCGTGCCTTTACGCGAGCAGGCGCTACGAAGGGGGCACTTTCTTTTGTATCACAAACCGTGTTACACAAACCTACCGTAGCGGCTAAACTACTTAAAACGCGTGCGTGTTCTTTTATTTTTTTGTTCTAGGTATTCAAATAATTACACAAACCCGTTAGACAAATTCTGCTTGCCCTACGAATAATAATAATAATAATTTAATAATTTGTAGAGCGCCGTTTTTGTGAGAAATCGCCTCAAGGGTGCTGTAAAAGTACTCAAAACCTGAGGATGTATATCTTGATTAAAGGAAAAACGCGTGCGTGTTCCTTTATTAATTTTGTTCTAAGGTTAGGATTATTTTATCATGACTTTGTTTTGTATGGTTGGCATCACTGATATACGTCACTATGTGGTTTCTATGGACAAGATTCAATATGGCGTCCGCGTCAAAACGGAGAATTACGCGTATAAAAGTTTATACGAATATAAATTTAAATGTATGTTTCTTCCGCCTTTTTCGACTGATACCGATGGTTTTTGTGGTAATCAAGTTTAGGGGCAGTTTATTTTTTAAATATATGCCTATTAAAAGTGTAGCGGCATACGGCGGCTTTTTTACAATTTACCAAAAATTGCTGCACTTTTTTTAGAAGATTAAAGAATACACTTGTTTCGTTTTCTTTTAATATAGCTCATATATGTACCTATATTTATAACCAGAGTGACCGAT
Source organism: Limnephilus auricula (assembly GCA_951813805.1). Taxonomy (NCBI): domain Eukaryota; kingdom Metazoa; phylum Arthropoda; class Insecta; order Trichoptera; family Limnephilidae; genus Limnephilus; species Limnephilus auricula. The sequence continues at coordinate 1,736,330 of OX638416.1, forward strand.
GAGTCCCTCCGTTGATGACTGAAGGGAAAATGTGTCAAATCGCTGTATTTTTGAAACCAGTTAACCTTAACTTATTTCCAAAATTGCATCTCTATGTTTGTCCTTATTAATCCAACACAAAATTATCCTTCTAAAGTCTTTACACAAAGGTCGTCTTGAAACAGTTAACTGAGGGCGCTTCAACCGCCAAAGTTTTTTCCAGCTGTAATCTCTTTGAGGCTCCTTTATAACCATCAAATCGGACTAATTAATAAATGTTTTGTTACAGTTATACTTTATTGTTCGCTGAGACCTTCTACCATCACATAACAGGACGCTATCGCAGAAGTGCCATGGATCTTCCCAACCCAGAGAGTTTTTCCATCAAGACGGAACCAGGGACCCAGGAAGAAGGCGCAGGTGAAATGCCGTATATGGATATAGACATCCACCTTCCGGATGTAAAGAAGGAATGTTTGCAGTATGCTGAGGGTGTCCAATCAACTAGTAAGTTGCATTACGTATATTATCACTTAAATTAAGATAGTTTCCCTAATTTCTCAATTTGTTACGTTACTATATTCCATCATTAAAATAAACCATTTCACGCTCTCGGTTCGAAAAATAATTTGGGATTATAAATGGGATGATGACGAATGTATTTTTTTATATGATGACGTATAATAGTGATTTCGGAATTTATAATTCATTTAACTTCTAAAATAATATATCACTTTATACTTTATGAAACTATTAATTCTTTCTGAACAATTTCAAGAATAGAACATTATTGATTAAAACGTTCATACAGCGGACACCTCGTATAATATTTATAAATGGAAATGAAAATTCGTTACCGCTGAGACTAAGCTACTGCTAGCAGTGTGCCACAAACAATATCATATCATACAACAATCAATACAAATAAGCCTTAAAATACCACCAACAATCATAATTTTTAATTTGACATTCAACATGTCTTCACGTGTCATTTTGTTATTTTAGGTAATATCACTATGGAGACTGTTACCGTCAAGACAGAAACCCGAGAAGAAGATTCATGGGGGACTCCGTATACAGAAATAGACATAGACCTGCTGGATGTTAAAAAAGAATGCTCAGAGCACTCTCAAAGTATTATCCAGACTGCAGGTAAAAAACGTTTTTGTTTGTCTTAATTCGTTTCAATTAATTTCCTGACACCTACTCATTCAACTTAATGCACCATCTTTTTCAGACTTAATATCGGACCTAAAGACGCACCCTGGAACACAACCTAATTCATTTTCCAACCTTAAGTTCGGCCATTGCGAGTCAGTAATAGCGCGGCATTTGCGTACCTATTCTAAAAAAAAACCTTTCGCTTGTTCTTACTGCAGCTATTCATTTTCGGAAAAGGAAACCTTAACACGCCACTTGCTTACCCATTCTGGAACAAAATCTTATTCGTGCTCCTTCTGCAGCAATTCATATTCTCAAAAAGGTAATTTAGAAAGTCACATGCTTACCCATTCTAAAGAAAAACCTTTTTCTTGTTCTTACTGCAGCTATTCAAGTTCTCGAATAGGATATTTGAAATCTCACATGCTTACCCATACTGGCGAAAAACCTTATTCATGTTCCTTCTGCAGTAATTCATATTCTCGAAAAGATAATTTAAAAAGTCACATGCTTACCCATTCTAAAGAAAAACCTTTTTCTTGTTCTTACTGCAGTTATTCAAGTTCTCGAAAGGATGATTTGAAATCTCACATGCTTACCCATTCTAAAGAAAAACCTTTTTCTTGTTCTTACTGCAGTTATTCAAGTTCTCGAAAGGAATATTTGAAATCTCACATGCTTACCCATTCTAAAGAAAAACCCTTTTCTTGTTCTTACTGCAGTTATTCAAGTTCTCGAAAGGAATATTTGAAATCTCACATGCTTACCCATACTGGCGAAAAACCTTATTCATGTTCCTTCTGCAGCAATTCATATTCTCATAGGGTAAGTTTAAAATATCACATATTTACCCATACTGGAGAAAAGCCTTATTCATGTTCCTACTGCAGCTATTTATGTTCCCAAAAGGGAGCTTTAAAGCTTCACATGCTAATCCATCGAGAAAAACAATATTCGTGTTCCGACTGCAGATATACGTGTTCTCGAAAGGGATGTTTGAAATCTCACATGCTTACCCATACTGGCGAAAAACCTTATTCATGTTCCTTCTGCAGCAATTCATATTCTCATAAGGGAAATTTCAAAACTCATATGCTCACCCATACCGGAGAAATGCCTTATTCATGTTCCTACTGCAGTTATTCATGTTCTCATAAAATAAATTTAAAATATCACATATATACCCATACTGGAGAAAAGCCTTATTCATGTTCATACTGCAGCTATTCATGCACTCAAAGGGGACATTTAAAAGTTCACATGCTAATCCATACTGGAGAAAAACAATATTCGTGTTCCGACTGCAGATACACGTGTTCTCGAAAGGGAAATTTAAAACTTCACATGCGTATCCATACTGAAGAAAAGCCTTATTCATGTTCCAACTGCAGCTATTCATGTTCTCGAAGGGGATTTTTAAATCTTCACATGCGTACCCATACTCAAATTCCATAAATAACATAACCGACTTCAAAAGTAACATCAAGACATGGACACTGGAAGGAGGAATATTGGTGTAATTTTAGAGCCAAACAAATATTAAAAATTGTATTGTGTTATATTTTTTTCTAAATATGTTTTATAATTATTCTCGTATTATTTAAACACAGGAATTAACTACAATTTAATCACATATGTAACCATGTACAATGTGTTAGAACGGGGTACCCCAGTAAGGACACACTCTTTTATAAAAAAAAATTATAAACTCATAATAAATATTCTTTTAAACTTCGCAAAATCACTTTGTGGCGTAATTTGTAATTAAATTAAATGTAATTTAATAAAACAATGGTAATTGTGATTATATAATAGTGGTTTAATACAAAGTTATTTGTTGATTTTAATTTATAATAAATAAATAAATACTGGAAAAAAGTCTTATTCGTGTTCTGAGTGTAACTATTCATGTTCTCAAAGTGAACATTTAAAACGTCACATTCTTGCCCATGGAGAAAAACCCTTTTCATGATCCGACTGCCGCTATTCATGTACTCAAAAGCGTAATTAACAACGTCAAATACTTACCCAAAAACGTCACAACAACACTAACTGATTGACAGTTGTGTTGTTTGTTATTATTTAGCTTTAAAAATCAAAACGAACACAAAATACCTCAAAGACAGAGTAAGGAAGCTAAGACCTTCTTTGCCTTCTATCGATCAATAATAAACGATGACTTTTATATATGGGTTACGTAACATTTTCGCCGTCGTCAATGGAATGTCGGTACTAACACCCGCGGGTCCCACATAGGATTTGTGCACATAGATTTATAACTCCCCCCCCCCCCCCCTATGTGCACAAATTCTATAACAAAAACTGCCCTCAAACCGGCGAGAATGGTATATCCCTTGATTTGCATCAACCAGAGAACCTTGCGGGTTTTAAGTCCATACGCTTATGTTATACTTGCACACGGAACACGGTCGTGATGAATGTATCTGTTATTTTTTTATGAATTTATCGTTATGTTCTGAACAAAAACTGAATTAAATTAAAATCTGTATGTGGGGGATTAAAACTACACTCAACACATTAAAATGGTTATCTTGGATTCTGGCAGGACATGTATGGTCTGCAACTAGAATTTTATAGCTGCACTTCGAATAAGAGAATTTTTTCCTACGAAATGTGTCAGCAGATGAATCCACAACTGGAAATTAATCGTCACAATTAATCTTCGTTTTATTTTAGCTCTTGTGTTTTGCGAATGAGGTATGTGGTGATGTGATGTTTTGATACACTTTTTATATATGATCTTCCTTATGAATAGTTTATTTACGTCCAGTAATTGGTTTTTAATCATTAGCTGTTCTGTCGGATATTGGTACTGCTTTTTAAACATAATACTAATTATTGTTTTGTGATTTGTTTTAAGAGGATTGAGGTAAGTATCTGCTGCACCTCCCCATACTGAGATACCATACGTTAGAATAATTTGACAAAGAGCGAAATATATATATTTTTTGTTGATTTAACGACATGACGTTTCGTATTGTTTTGATGATGTATGATAATTTTCGTATTTTTTTTGTTATTATATTAATATGGAGATCCCATTTTAGTTTATGGTCAACAGTTAAGCCTAGATATTTAATACTGTCCGCATAATCAATTTTGTCACAGGCACAGCATGTGTTATTTGACGAAATATTTGTACAACGGTGAAGATGTAGTCGTGGATGGCTATGTGGTTGACCAGCCTTCGTTTTGCTAAAAGATAGATATTTTGTTTTTGAAATGTTGAGAGTTAGTAGATTATTTTGTAGCCATTTATTTACTACACTCATCCCTGTTTCTGTGTTATTGAATACCTTTTCTCATGATTGTGCTTTAAACAAAATTACTGTGTCGTCTGCATAACTGATTACTTTGTACTCCATTTTTCCTAGGTTTATCTCAGTTAGACTATTTATGTACATGAGGAATAGTATGGGACCCAGAACACTGCCTTGCGGTACTCCATACTTGATATCTAATTTGTCACTACTATATTTATTTATTTTTACTATTTGTTGTCTCTTTTCAATGTAGCTGATAAACCATTTTAGCGGTGGATCGGTTATGCCGATATTTTTAAGTTTTTGTTAATGCTTTTGCTAGGTCTAAGAACACCCCTATCACCTTTGATCCGCCATCTATGCTTTTCACTATGTAGTTAGTTAATTTTGAAAAAACATCTTCTGTACCCATTTTTGCACGAAATCCAAATTGGCGGCTTGAGAGCAGATTGTGTTTTTCAAGGTACGCAAGCAATCTTTTTTTCGTAGCTTTTTCTAGAAGTTTCGATAGTGAATTTAGCATAGTGATTGGTCTGTAATTTAATATCTGAGTTTTGTCTCCCGATTTATGTACTGGAGTAATACATCCTATTTTTAAGTGATCAGGACAATTCCGAGCCTAAAACTTTGGTTGAAAATATGTTGAAGTGGTATTAGTATGTATTGTTGAAGATTTATCAGTATTTGATTGGAAACGTTATCCGGTCCCATCGCGCAATTTGGTTTGAGAGATTTGATAAGATCCGAAATTTCCTTTGTATTTATTTGATAAGCATTAAACGAGTGATTTGGCCGTATGGAAGAGCAAAATTTGGATAAAGAATCTTCTAATTAAATGAAACAATATAACTTAGTTACAACCACTGATTTATTTAGTTAAACGCCGACCGATTTCGGAACAACCGTTCCTTCTTCAGGGCAAACAACAAAGTGATAGCTAATTTCAAAAGTATAAAGAATCTTCTGTTGTGCAATTTTTTTGAATATTTTTTTCCGCCAAGATAGAACCAACTTGTGCAAATTGTGTGTTAATAAAATTAGCTATTTTATTAGGTTCATTTTTTGCCAAGACTTTGTCTCCATTTATTAATAGTTCTTTTATTTGTGAGTCTTTCTTCGGACTGGAATAAGTTATATCTCTTACAACTTTCCAAATTTTTTTAGGATCATATTTGGCGATTTTTTTTTCTTTTTTGTAGTATTTAAATTTGGCTTGTTTAATTAACTGGTTACACAGGTTTCTATATTAAGTAATAATTTCTATATTAATACAGTAAGTAATCTTTCTTCAGTTTGCTATCATTCGGGTTTTTGTGGACTCGCATATGCATTGCATCTCTTTTATGAAAACTGTTGACTATTCCTTTAGTGATCCATGGTGTTATTTTTTTTTCTTTATGTGTGTAGTTCTTTTGTGGATTTTTCGTGGTATGTTTAGTTATGTAGATTTCAACCGTATTCATAAATGTGTTCAGCGCTCTATTTGGGTCTGTTTCATTTAGTACATTAGTCCAAGATTCATCGTGCATATCCGATTTTAGTGACTTTTTTTCTCGTACGTTGTCATTTTTGTTTTTATTCTGTTCTTTGTTAAGAGTACGCTTAATGTAGTTGTGAAATGATCAGTGACAGTTGAGTGAATAACGGAAGACAAAGTTTTTTTTCTAGTTTTAACAAATATATGACCGATGCAGGATTCGGAATGGGATGTAGTTCTTGTTGGTGAGTTTATTGTTGATTTAAGTCCGTAGTGAGTAAATAGATTTAAGAATTCCGTAGTTTTTGGTTGACAGTTTAATGTGTTAATATTCATGTCACCAGCAATAATTAGTTGTTCAGTTTTTTTATGTTCATCAAGAAGTCTATTTAGGGAATTTAAGAAAGGGGAGAGATTTTTGTAGCATGGTGGTGTGTATATAGCAAATATAGAAAGGCATGGGCCAAGAGAGATTTGAATGCAGTTTGCTTCAGTTATGTTGATTTCTGTTATGGAAGATTTTAATGAATCTTTTACGAAGATTACTATACCATCATTTTGATTAAGGTGAAATGTAGTGTAGTCATTTAAATTTAAGTTGGTGTACGAATCATCTAACCAGCATTCATTTAGGATAATAATATCGAAACTTATATCTATGTAGTTTAATAGGACACAGTAACTATCAAAGTTCTTTTGAATGCTTCTTATGTTTTGACATTTTATATTTAAATGGTGTTTATCTGGGATATGTAGTTTGAATTCTGTTTGCATTTTCGAAAAAAAAATCTGTGTTATTTATTGTTTCTATCTCAATATTCAGTCCAAAAACCATTGTTACAAGGATAATAATAGTAGATTTGTTTTGAAACCCTCACATGATAACTTACTCCACTAATTATAACAGAATTACACAATTGCGATAATGTAAGAATTAAAATTATGTTAAGTAAATGAATATCGATAAGTTTGAGGAATATAAAGAATAGGTCAGTAGGATTAATAATTTGGATAAAATTTGGTTTGTAAATTGATCTAATGTTTTGATAGTAGATTGATAGGTTCGATTTGTTCGTATTAAAGCTGCAATAAAAACCTTGGAAAAAATAAAATGTGATGGTAAAATAATTGAAGTACTTTGGGTAATAAAAACCTTTCAAGCAATAATTTTTGATGGTGGGATAATTACGGTACTTTGGGTAATAAAAACCTGGATAAAATTTGTATACTTTGGATAATAAAGACTTTGTAAAACAAATAGTTTTATGGTAAAATAATTAAAGTACTTTGGGTAATAAAAATAAAAACCTTTCAAGCAATACATTTTGATGGTAAAATATTTAAAGTACTTGGGATAATAAACACCTATAAAACCGGTGGTGTAAATCATTTAAAAGTAAAACAATAGGTACGGAATGATCTACCGTTTTCTTAAGGAATATAAGAGAGGCTTTAGTTTTGACCAGAAGATGTGAACTATGGTAAGAATAATTAAAAGTTAGATTAGCAATTATTACAATAATTATGCTGTTGCAAGAGAGTACTAATATCTTTATTAGAGTATATAAATGGTTAATACTTGTATGACTCATTCAAAAATATGCAAGGAAAATAATATTTACACACTGATCTATTTTTTTCTTAATGAGTGTTAAAAAATGATGAGTTTGGTTGATAAGGGGTAAAGTATGGTAATAATATTTAACAACAATATTAGCCGTTATTATAATGATTATGCTGGGACAAGATAAATCTACTAAAGAAGGTAAGAATACATTATTTTGTGTATATTAGTTGTTGAGAGTGTTAAGACTTAAGTAAAAACTTGCAATGAAAATAATATTTATGGAATGAACTAATTTTTTATTAAGGGATATTGAAAAAACCCGAGTTTCAGCCAAGAGAGATAAAAAATAGTAAAAATAATAAGTAATGAGATTAGCAATTATTACAATAATCGTGCTGTTATAAGATAAAACTACTAAAGACAGGAAGAATACATTATTTAGGATATATATTTTGTTATTTGTGGTACGGCTCATATAAATACTTTCGATGAGAATGATATCAGGATTAAATTGAAATTTAGCATTAGGTGATCTAATATGCATTACTTTGGTTTTTTGGCATTTATTAATAGGCCTGCATCAAGTGACCATTTACAAAGTTGATTAAAGTCAAGTTACATGAGTTCAATTGCAATTTTTAGATCTTTATGTGATATGACCAATGCCGTATCATCTTCGAATACAAAATGTTTAACGAAAGAGAAAAGTTTTTTCATTATAGTTACATAAATTATATATATATGACTAACGACACAAGGTTTGCCTATCTCTAATGTCCTGCTACTCCACTATAGAATAATGGCAGCGCCGGATCTGCCATACGTTCAAAAACGTGCCAAAAACCTGGCGCCCACTACGAAGGGGCGCCGTGATAAAATAAATATTGTTTTAAAATTCAATTAAAATATTCCCCTTCGTTTAATAATCGTTTAAAAATTACTCGTAATACGGAATTATTAGTTCGCGCTAGCAACACTCACTTTCCATATGCGTGAACCTAATGCGCGCGCATCGATGGTTAAAATTTAACGAAATACGGATTTGACTTACGTCAAGGAATTTTTTTCCAAATACAATATATTTCATACGAACGTAAGACCTATTTTTCCTTGTTGCTCTTACGACCATTGTATCGTTCGAAATTCAACAAACATTGTGATTGGTTCATTGATCGCTTCTCGTACGGAACTCCCTTCGTTGATTACAAGTTGCTCTTTGATGATAGTTCGTCGCTTTCGCCGCGTTATTGGTTTATTTATGTTGCCATTCGCGCGCGATTTGGCACCATATTAAACAAACTGATCAGAATATTATTATTTCTGAACTAAACTGCCTCCTGTTTTATATTATATTTTGTTATGATGTTCTTATGTCCAGTGTCATAGATAGCTACCGCCAGGTCACTTGGAAAAGTTACTCTTGATTCTTGTTGGCGGGATATTAATTTATTTTAAAAGTATTGCAAAAAAAAAATTTTTTTTTTATATGTATATAAATTTTTTATCTGAATTTTAAAAAAAATGTTGGGGGGGGGGGGGCGCCATCGGTACTTCCTGCACAGGGCGCCAGATTTCGTAGAACCGGCGCTGAATAATGGAAATCAAATATCTCATTATCACATTTTCTCATCACCCACTCTACTTCTTTACTGTGCATTATAGTATTATGGATATTAAAAATTTTATTAAATTATTTTCTAATTACCAATTTAATCTAATTACAAAAATTGGAATGATAATTTCTAATACTTACAAAAAACGGATTCTATTACTTACAAAAAATGGAATGATAACTTCTATTACTTACACCAATAGGTATAACTCTAATACCTCCTATAGTCTTGTTGAAACAGAACACTAACTAACTAACTAACCATCACGCCGTTTCCCCGTAGGGGTAGGCAAAGAGGACGGACCGCCAAACAACTCAGTCTTGGCACAAGCTCCTTGCCTCATTCACATTCATACATCTTCTCATACATACTCTTCTATTATTCTGACTCTTGACATGGCCTGACTCAAGAATCTGATTTACTTGATCGTGCCACGTCTTCTTGGGCGACCTCGGCTACTTCTACCGTTCACATTCGCGTCATAAATTCTCTTTACACTCCTTTCATCATTCATTCGCTCAACATGCCCAAACCATCTAAGCGTCCCTTTCTTAATCTTACTTACTACGCTCACATCAGCCTTGCATTCTTTTCGGATCTCCACATTCCTCACACGATCATACATGGTTTTACCACACATACGCCTCAGGGATCTCATTTCTACAGCATTCAGTCTACTTTCATCCTTTCTCTGCCATTTCCACGCTTCACTGCCATACATCAGGCTAGGTACCAGTACTCCATTGTAGACTGCTAGCTAATACTATCAATCCTAGATAACCATTGTACCACTTTTAACTCTGCTGGTTTAATTATAATATGTTCTAACGAGCTATCGATTTTTATCTCTACATGTGATAATTCACATCTAACAAACATGCTTGTATTAAGTTTCCCTATCATACAACTGCACACGATCCCAAGTACCGATACATTAGGGAGGGGCCTTTAAGGCTTCCTTACAGCCCATAATTACAATACAAAGAATAATTATTAAAACCATACTGAGAAAACCATACGACTTCCCTACTTTAGAGATATTTCGGGAATTTAATGTACCATCTATCACAGAATTGTATAAAAGAAACGCCTTATATCAAATTTATAAAGAATATTTTATTCAAAAAATTCACCCCTCAGATAACATAAGCAATAGATTCAAAACTAAAGGCTTAATAACCATCCCTATGCTTAGAACCACCACGGCTCAGCATCACTACCTGTATTTAGGTGTGAAATGGTACAATTTATTATTGTCCAAAAACAAAATTAGTATAACCGAAACTTTGAAATATGAACAATACAAAAAACAAATTAAGTCCCTGAAATTGGATAATGATATATTGTAACCTTAATTTACACTTAGTTTACGCTTAGTTTAATCTGCACTATTCAATGTAAAAAAAAATGTATATATATTGTTGTCTTTCAATAAAAAATTATTTCTAAATTGTAAACCTATGTAATAATGTTTGTATTTATCTTATAAGTCTTTGATTATTGATTACAATTTAAATTAGAACGTTTTTTTTTGCATGTAAATACTCCTCCCATAAACACGAGCTCTTAGAGCTCAACTTATGGAGTAGTAGAATAATTATGTATAATTGTATAACTTTGCATAATGTAATCACCTGTAATATACATATAGATAAGACTCTTCTGAAAAGATTGGTGTACAATATTCATTCATATTTATTATATCTTAGTATCCACCTAAATCATATTTTAATTAATAATACTATTACTATTTTGCCTATCATAAACTTCTCTACTATAAATAACATTACTTACACGTTATTGAAACTTTCTAAATCCAACTTATCCTGACTTACTTTTTCATAGTTTTGACAAAATTGTAATATTCTTCAATTATACCTCTTTCACTACTTATATACTCACAAAAACAGCATATAATAGCTACAATTCTTACGTAATCTCCATAGACATATGAATATGTATAGATCTGCCCTAAGTGATAAAAGCGTATTATTTCCCCCTCCTTAATTCTGGGTTCCATGGAACCGGCCGGGCTGGCGTATAGGTACGCGTGAATCTAGAAAATGGGACGTCATCATTCTTGTGCGGACTAGCGTCGAGCTCTTATCGGTACATTTTACGAAATAACACGGCAAAAATGGTAACTTGTGCTATTAAAACATGTAAAAATAGAAGTGAAAAAGAGTATAAACCCAATTGTCGTATTACCTTCCATATGCATGCATTATTTGTCATTATTTTAAGCTTATTCACATCATATAATATGATCAGTTTTAGACATGAAGCGAAATTCCCGGTCCCGTCGTGTGCACGTTGCAGTTTACTGTGATAAGTAAATTATGAAACATTTGTAAAAGTGTCTTAACTTAACACGGTAACAAAATATTCGACTCTCAAAACAAGCGAACCTTTCTTCATTTTATTTGGATTACACAAGTTTGTTCAAACCGGGCGAACAATTCGCGCTCCCATGTAAAAAGGTCTATTCATTCAAAAGCAGATTTTACTTTTAAGAGCTAAATGGTGATATTATAATGCGTGATGCCTATATACTGTCATATTGAAGGATTAACGAATCACATATCGTTACCGTCAACTCATCCCTCTCCGCCCCGCTACAGATGGTTATTACCCCTCTCCCTGATTCTCAAGTCTATGAATAATATGTCTGTGGTAATCTCAAAATATTACATAATGATTAGATTTTTCTATTACAACAGTCCTTACCTAAACATCACTTATAATCTTGCAATAACAAAATACAAATCATGCACTATTGATTTGTACTCTCAGTATCAGAAAATCATCACCTATGGTATATATATTTAGATTAGACATAAGCGGAAAAAATGTTCTTCGGAGTTGGAGGTCGGGCAACCAAGTCTCTATTTCACCACTTTAGTAGATTTAAACCGTCGACCGCAGCTGACGGATGGGGTGACATGTCAAAATAATGTGGAAAAGGATCAAGCAATTGGCTTGACTAAAAGGACGCGGAGGGTCTGACGGCCGAGCCTTTCGATGTGGTGGCTTCAATTAAAACGAGTGATTTATTTACACGTCTTCGGGATTTGTTGAACACGAATTTCGGGGAAATATGTATGACATAGCGCCTCTAAGTATATCTCTATGCCTATACCTATATAAATGTCACGGAACGCTGTAATTGTATCATAACTATGAATAGATATTGTAAAAGTTTCTCACTACCATTACCACTTTTAAAAACCACCATTTATGGCACCACTTACTCGAATAATTTCTACCATCTTACCATGTTCATTCATAAATATAAAAATAGAATAGTTATTACCACAAGCGAAACTAACCCTTTTCATATAATTGCTCGTAACCACAAAAAATTATATGTATACCACATACCTTCAACTTCAACGCTTACAATCCTTACTTGTCTAATTCCGCTTATACATGTAATCCATTCCACTATTATTATCATAATAATAATCTGCTATGATCCTTATACTCGCTTAATCTATATAGTTATAATCACACAAATAAACCTCATACTTTCAATGCATTTAATAACCATAACATTTTTAGATCTTCTATATATATTTACTTGTTTAATTAATGTTATACTTTCAAGCACAGAAGATACTAAGTACCGGCAAAAATACATTTCGAATAACAATTGTCATGGTTTTCCAATAGATTTATACATAAATATAACTTACCCAGTCGTTGATGAACACAAACACCCACCATACACAGAGGCCCACAATGGATCCAATTAACTTTATTGATAATTTTCTCAATATCACGACACAAAAGACAAACAACACAAATGCATTAAAAAAAATATCTCCAAACCAGAAGCTCTAAAAGTATTTGCCATGAATATCCGTAGTCTCAATAAAAACTTTGATAACCTACTTGTTCTACTTACTGACTTAGGAAATGAATTTGATATCATTGTTCTGTCAGAGTGCTGGATTAGCGTTAATTACATCCCGAAATCGATAAACAACTACTCTGTATACAACACGTCTCTGCACAGGTCCCAATCCGATGGGGTAATAGTTTGTGTCAAATCTAACCTAAAACACGCAGTATCTGAAATTTCAGTCGACAATGCAAATTGCCTTAATATCTCAAACGACAACTTAAATGTCCTCGCCATATATCGCTCCCCTAAGTCCAACAATGTCACCCCTTTTCTCTACTCTCTCGAAAAAAATATCGATGAAAAAACTAAGGATCTCATCATTACAAGTACAACATAAGTTTCTTAGGTTCATTAATTACAAACTTGGAATACCAATTGAAGAACTTAATTATACATGTCTAATGGAATTACTAAACCTAAGTGATTTAACTACAAGACGCACAGTGAGTGACTTAGTTTGCCTTTTCAATATATCAAATGGCAGCCTGGACGCCCTCGATTTAACGAGCTTAATTAATTTACGTATACCTACCCGCAATACTCGTTTAAACGCTCTATATTTTGTTACCAAATCTGCCAATAATTACTTCATAAACTCTCCAATTCAAAGGCTTCATACACTTGGAAACACATATAGTTCAATTGATGTCTATCGTTTTCAATCGGTTTCCAAATTTAAAACCAGTATATTAGAACTTTTATAATAAAACAATAAACATTTAGCTATTGCACCTCTGATCAGAATATTTCCTCATGTTTGACACAATAATAAATGTAGACTTCTTGCAATTACTACAACTGCATTATTTTTTCACATGTAATTACTGTAACCATTTAGTAAAAATGTTATTTTATTTTTAATTATTTATCAATTTACAAACTGGCTGGCTTTTGGAGCCCGCTAGTTAGTGAATAGATTAGTGAATGAATAAAATAATATATACACTAGCTTTTATGTGTCGCATAGATATTATGTTAATACTACTACTACCTAATATGTACATATAAACTTCATTTTTATAAGCAATTTTTGGTTTTTATACCTTAGAAGTATGCATATTCTTATTTTCTTACGACAGGTTTACACCTACAAACTATCATGTTTTCATTTGCTTTTTACTTGCTTTTATGTGTCAAATGGTTAAGGTTAAATTATTGCTTTTACTCTTCTATACTTATAACCTTTGTGTATAATATTTTTTATAAACTATGTAAAATGGCAGAGCGAACGCCCTGGATTTAACGGGCCACGATAACTGGTCAAACGATCTAGGTATATTATGTTAACAATACCGCCAACAATTATTTCGTAAACTCTCTAATTCAAAGGCCTCATATTATACACTATACTATTATGTCGTATTATACCATGTTACTGCTCTCACTGTCTACTATGTACATATAAACTTTACATTTCTTTATAGCTAAATTACGTTTGTTAACCTTAGGAGTAGGCACATTCTTATTTTTGTACAACAGGTTTATACCTACAAATAATCATCTTATGCATTACTAGTTACTTGCTGTTATAATATGTTAAATAGATTATACTATGTATTACTACTGTAACTGTGAACTTACAATTTTATGAATATTTTTTATAACTATGTATGTAAAAGCCTAATAGGCGTATAAATAAATAAATAAATAAATAAATAATCGGTGATATCAACATAGAAATCCTCAACGAATCCAGCCCCCCCACACTACAAATTACTTAAACCTAATGGCACTACATGGCCTTACACTATACATTAACATACCTACCCGAGTCACCCTCACTACTAAGACATGCATAGATCACATTATGGTAAGATCAAGGCGAACCGCTAACTCAGTTGTATTCGAATCCACTGTAACTGACCATTACTCAACCATTCTTGAACTACACAACTCAAAATCATCTCCCCCTAAGTCCAGTAATCCTTCCCATAAAACTGTTAACATGAGCTCTTGAAAAATTCTCTGCATCCCTAAAGCTGGAATCAGACGATTCACTCGAGGGAAGGTTTCCGCCGTGTTTTTCGGCCTAATCGTCCATTTTGTTTCATTCCATGTTCACACGGCGCTATAGAAATAAGCGTTCACTCGTCCATTCCGACCACAGCGTCGCCGAGCGAGGTCAACCGCGCTGGAATTCGTTTGTTTTCCAGCGCGGTCCGGCCCCGAATTTTAAGGGAAAACATGTCAGATGCATCGATTTTTACGCAATTTTGTTGACACAATTAAATAAAAATAAATAAAAAAACAGTATTTTGTCGTCTTATAAACCTTTTTATTTTTTATGGCATAATAACACAATTTGATTTCACTTTTTTTATTACGAACATTTTCCTACAAATTAATAATCTTACATATATTAAAAAACATATAAAATACATGGATAATAAGGGAGACCCAAAAATTTATATGAGAGGTGTTCCCAAAAGCAAACAAATTAGCCGAACGAATACCATTTTGACGTTTTGCGTGCGATTTGATAGCGTCCTTTCATGGTCCTTCCCGTACAGGACGCGAGACAAACTGATTGAGAGTTCACTCGGTGTTCAGACGATTCACTTTGCTCTCTTCCGCGCGCATGCGCGCGCGAGTGGAGGATGCCGAAGGAAAATATCCAACATTGTTGGATCGGTTCACTTGAAGATTTCATTCGGCAGTGTTCGGCACTTTCGATTCATTTCATGTTCAGACGTGTCATTCCGAGTAAACTAGGCCGAATGAAATGCGGAAATGAGCGATTAGTGAAACGTCTGAATGGCACTTAACTGCACACATTAATCACGCTACTTTTCCCATTACAACGGCATCCAACAAAAAATAAATTGGCCTTATCTTCTGTATACGCAAAAGAGACAGACTCCACAAAAAAGCCCTAAACAAACCAGACCCCCAACTCTTGCGCTTCTATAAAAAGTATCGTAACATCTGCAATAATCTAATAATAATAACCAAACAAAACTATTATAAAAAAAAATTGAGGAATCAGGATATGACAGTAAAGTAATTTGGAACGTAGTCAACGACATCTCAGAAAATAAAATAAAAACTCACTTAAAATTCAATCACTCGTTATTAACTGGAAAAATATCCAAGTCCATGATGACCCAAAAACCTTAGCCGATCATGCCAATCATTTTTTCAGTAACATCAGTGCGAAATTAGCCAACAAAATTCTGAAAGCAACAAACAAAACACAAAATCTCTTAACCTCACGGGTAAGACAACAGAACTCTCTTCACCCCGAACTTTTCCTAGCCCCCACATCCACTAAAAAAATCGTTGACACAATACTCACCATCAAAACCAACAGTGCTGCTGGTAACGACAATATTTCTCCTTATATAATAAAACACATAGTCCACTTCATTACTACGTCGTTAAAACATATCGTTAATCTAAGCTTTAAAAACGGTTTCTTCCCACTCCAACTTAAGCATGCAACGCTTATCCCTATCTATAATGGTGGTGATAAAACAAATATTAAAAACTATAGACCCATTTCCTTGCTAAGTGTCTTGTCAAAAATCATTGAAAAAATGGTTAAAAATAGGCTTGTCTCCCATCTAGAACCCCAGAAGATTCTCTCGCCTCATCAGTTTGGCTTTCAAAACAACCTAAATACAGAATCAGCAATCTTAGACTTACTGATAAGATCACTAACAGCCTGGACGAAGGTGATTCCTGCTTAGCCATATTCTTAGACTTAGCCAAAGCATTTGACACGGTTTCCCACCCCATACTTCTAGAAAGGCTATCTCAAATAGCAATTCGAGGTAGAACTCTTAACTGGTTCTCATCATACCTAACTAACAGATCGCAAACTGTGAAAATTAACAACATAGCTGTAAGTAACCCCTTACCAATCCAATTCGGAGTTCCACAAGGAAGTGGCAACACAATCTGTCAAAAGCAGATGTCAAGTTAATTTTTGCTCCATATAAAATAGTGAAATACAGTGTAAAAAGTTGATTTTGATACATACAAACGTGTGAAAAAGTGGCATCATAGTGCTACGATAATTCAAACCAAACATTTATATGTGTAATGAACTATATAAATATGAAAAACTAATTTAAAAAAATTAAATAACGGTGATTGCAACAAATTTGAACTTTCTACCTACTTATAGTTTATTTATGCTACTTGTTCATAGATGGCAGTAAATACCTAACTATTATAAATTAATTTTAAATTAATTAGTTTCGCTACTAGTCAACAGATGGCAATACATGCATAAATGTGTTATTCCACGACTACGATGACCTCGGACGCATTTAACGTGTAAAGTGCACGGTACGTTCAATACCACTCTACAAAACAGCGCAAAAAATAACTCTACAATGACGGTGACTAACTATCTTGAAGAACTTAAAAACGAAGTATCAAAAATTCAAACAATTAAAGATCAAAAAACAAAAAATACTATTGAACTAATAATAACGAAGTTAGAAGATGCCATAAATAAAGAAACCTCTCATTACAAAACAAAATTATTGAATTACAAGAAAATATAATAAACAGTGACCGTAAATATATTAGTAACTTGGAAAAATTTCAAAATCCCGAAATCAAAACAATCACGAAAAGTTACGCAAGCATTGCCAGTGGAAAATACACGACACCAGTGTACCCAGTTATAATAAAAACCAAAAATAATAATGAAGATATAAAAGAAACAATCATAAAAAATGTGAAAATATCTAAACTAGGAATCGGAGTAAGCAGCATCAGGAAGACATCAAGAAATGAATTAATAATAAATTTGCAAAAAGCAGATGATATGGCCAACATCAAAAATGAAATTACAAAATTAAAACTTGAAGGAATACAAGTGGAAAACATTGATAAAAAAAGACCGTGCATGATATTTAAAGGAATCGATGAAAAATACACACAGGAAGAATTTATATCAGATCTTATACTGCAAAATGAAGATATAAAAATAATATACGAAATGGACCCAAACAAAATAAAATATAAAGGAACAATTCCAATTAAAAAATTTCAGCAAAAAAATATCATCCTAGAAACCAGTGGAGACATGAGAAATCTACTAATTTCAAAAAAGAGAGTTAACCTTGGTTTTTACCAAATTAAAGTAGAAGATTGTAACCCCCTAATGCAGTGTTACCACTGCCAAAAATATGGACACACAGCAATGCGTTGCCTACAACTTCCAAACAAACCGAAATGCCTTCATTGTGCGGGTGACCATAACATTAAAGACTGCAACAATAAGAATGAAACACCCAAATGTATCAATTGCACAGAAATTAATTCAAAATTCAAAACTACGACTCCAACAGACCACAAAGCAAATAGTGAAAAATGCAAACACCGAATGAAAATGCTTGACTTTGCTCAAGAAAAAATAAATTACAATTAAAAATGACAGATTTTATAGTAAAACAAATTGTCAAAATATACCAGGAAATATGTCAAAATATTACAGAAGTTAATAAGTGGTGTGTTACTAACAGTTCCTCATTTTTATTATTACATATGAACATTCGAAGCATCACAAAAAACCTAGATGAATTTTTGATAAATATTCATGATCAATTGTCAATATCGTATTATTATATACACCTAATATACTCTCATGACTAACTCATTTTTTGAAGATATAGACTCATCTTTCAAAATTTCGGAAGATATTTGTATATCCAGTTTCGAATGTAATAACTCACTATCAGAAATGGACCCTCTAAAATCATTAACAATCCTTCACCTAAATATTCGAAGCATTTATAAAAATTTTGATCATTTCACACTAGAATTGAATGAACTGGCCCTAAAACCTGATTGTATTGTGTTAACCGAAGCCAGAATTAGTCCCAACTCAAGTACTTATAATTTACCTGGATACAAATACTTTGTTACAACTTACAACATTAATCAAAACAGTGGAATAGTGGTTTTTGTAAAAACTATTTATAACGATACTTCTGTAAATGAAATATTTATTGAACTTGTTAATTGTCTACATATTAAAATAAATATAAAAAATATTTTTTATGATATAATTGCATTATATAGAACTCACAGCTCGAGCATTAGTAATTTCACAGAAAATCTGAAATCTTTTATAAACATAAATCGTTTTCAAAATGCATTTATTGTAGGCGACATTAATATTGATATATCTGATGAATCTGAAAACAATGGTAATAAGGAAAAAACTGAATATATCAACAGATTATCTGAACTCAATTTCAAACCATGTATAAAAAAATTTACAAGAGAATGTTTTGGACAAAGGCCATCATGCATTGACCATATTTGGTGTAATACTAATGAAACTGATAAAATAAAATCTGTTATTTGGAAAAATAATATTACTGATCATCACACATGCATTGTTGCTATTAAAACTGATAAAATAAATAAGAATAATTATTCTCACTATAACTTTCCGAAAACTCTTATTAATTATGAAAAATTACAACAACATCTTGACATTGAAAATTGGGAAACTGTACTTTCCTTTAATAATACTGATTTATGTTCACATAATTTTGAAATAACCTTGAATAAACACATCAAATCTTCCTCTTCCATTGTAACACACTCTCCAAAGAATAAATTTAAAAAATTAAAACCGTGGATTACACAAGGAATTATAATATCAATAAGACATAAAGAAAAAATTTATAAAGAGTTAAAAAAGTTCCCTGAAAACCACAAACTACGCGAATATTTTAAAAAATTTAGAAATAAATTATGTTACATTATCCGGAAAACTAAAGAAGATTTCTATAAAGAAAAAATCAATATTGCTGGCAACAACAACAAAAAGGTGTGGCAAACTATTAATGAAATTATCAATAAAAAACCAAAAAAATCTAATATAAATAAAATCTCAGATATTGATAACACAATTTACAATGTTAACACAGATCCAACGAAATGTGCAAATATTTTAAACAATTATTTTGGGTCAGTTGGTGAAAAATTAGCACTTAAAATAAAAAACTACGATAATGATAATCTACCATCACCTTCCAATTCTTGTAACACCCTAACACAATTTCAACGAATTAACGTTGATGAAATTAAACAAATTATTAATGAATTAAAAGGAAATTCTTCCCCTGGTTATGACAATATTTCTGTAGAAATACTTAAAAGAAATTCAAACTCACTTTGCAAACCATTGGCACACATCATAAATACAAGTTTCGAAAATGGAAACTTTCCCTTAAATTACAAAAAAACTATTATTACCCCAATTTTTAAATCTGGGGACCCCCATCTAAGTAGTAACTATAGGCCAATTTCTCTTACCTCAAATATTGCAAAAATATTTGAAAAAATTGTAAAAAAACAAATATTTAAATTTGTAAAAGAAAATAATATATTAAATGCACATCAATATGGGTTTAGAGAAAATTTGAGCACTCAAGATGCGATTGTAGATTTAACATCTGAAATATATAAATCTTTAGACAATAAAAAAAAATGCATTGGAACATTTGTCGACCTAAGAAAAGCATTTGACAGTATATCACACTCTAATCTCATCTCCAAACTAAAGAAAATTGGTATAACTGACAATGCTTTAACTTGGATCAAAAATTACCTATTTAATAGAGAGCAATTTGTTAAGTTAAATGGCTTTCTGAGCGGTTCACAGACCACGAATTTTGGCATCCCGCAGGGAACTGTACTGGGACCAATCCTTTTTATCATTTATGTCAACGATATGTTCAAACTCAACATCAAGTCTAAACTCATTTCATATGCAGACGACACAGCAATTCTAACCGAGGGATTAACTTGGAATGAAACCCAGAAAACAGCAGAGTTAGACTTAAACATACTAAAAAAATGGTTCGATAAAAACTTGCTGTCACTTAATACGGAAAAAACCTTTGTAATACCGTTCACCATTAATAAACATGCATCCCCTGAAAATTTAAAGATTAGTATACATTCATATAATTGTAATAGAAATTTAAATTCATGTAAACCTGACTGCTCTGTACTCACTGTTAAAACTAATGTAAAATACCTCGGTGTAATTATAGATAGTAACATAAAATGGAAACTACAGATCAATGCAACAGTAGAAAGATTAAGAAAATTATTGTACATTTTTCTTAGAATCCGAAACATATTAAATTTTAAACTATTAAGAATCATTTATTTTTCACTGATTCAATCTGTATTACAATATGGAATTGTTGGCTGGGGTGGTGCATTCAAAACTTCTCTCTTGCCTTTAGAAATCATCCAAAGAATATTAATGAAAATAATTTTAAAAAAACCATATGACTACCCCACCATAAGATTATTTCAAGAATTTAAAGTCCCTTCACTACACATTATTTATAAAAAAAATTCACTTTTACAAATACACAAAGATTGTTTCAACAACGATACCTCAATATCTATTTCAAACAGCAAAAGACCAAATATTCTTGGCTCTATAACTATCCCGCGTTGTAATACCACCACAGCCCAACAATTTTATAAATATTTTGGAGTCAAATGCTTACTACACATTTCAAAAATATATGTTGAATTGTTTTTCGCTGCTCCACCTTTTTTACACGAGCATTGCTCAAAAAAAAGGTGAATCACGATATTAAAAAAAATGTATTAAAAAAATATATATACAATGTATAATAACTGTATTTGTAAAAAATAAAAAAAAAATAAATAAAAAAAAAGTGTTCTAGGCCCTATTCTGTTCCTCATTTATATCAATAAACTCTGTAACCTTCCCATAACCGGGAAACTAATATCTTTTGCAGATGACACTGTGCTTATATCACGACACAAAAACTGGAAAGGAGCTTTCGACATAGCTCAAAACGACATAGGCCTTATAAAGAAATGGTTAGATGATAATCTCCTTACATTTAATGCTGGAAAAACAAAATACTTAACATTCAGTATGTCTGCTGCAACTCAACCCATCAACAACCAGAAGATAATAATTCACTCCTGTCCAAGAACTTGCTCTTCCTGTAATTGCCCAAATTTGGAACAAGTCACCCACATAAAATATCTGGGGGTCATCATTGACCAACATCTTCGTTGGGATCAGCACTTGGCCAGTCTAACCCCACGCATCCGCAAGCTCTCTTATGTTTTTCGTACTCTAAGAAATATCCTTACTACCTCAATTCTTAAAACGGTATACTACACTCTATGCCAATCCCTACTGGCATACGGCATTATAATTTGGGGTGGCTGTGCACAATCTATCATTGAACCTCTACTAAAAGCCCAAAAAATGGTAATACGTGTCATTAATAAGCGACCCACAAGATACCCCTCCACTCGACTCATCGAGTATAATGTATTAAACATACGGCAACTTCACCTAAAATTTACCCTCATACATTTCCTGTTCAAATACAAAGACAAAACTCTCTTACAGCACAATTACACCACCAGAACAATAACCAACGGACACTACAACGTACCTAAACTACATATTACGTCAGCTCAAAGACAATTTTTCTTCCTAGCTCCTAAAATCTTTAACCTTATCCCTGAAAACTTAAAAACCGTGAGCCAACCCCATTCCTTTAAAAAACAAATAACGAGGTGGATCCTTACACATGGAATACATTACAATTAGAATACCCATTCATTTTACACTCTCAGACAAAATATAATATATGTTTTTTTTCTATCTTACCAATATAGTATGTACAAGAATAATTAGTGTGATCTATATACTAATTATCCCTCAAATTTTATTATTTTCTAATAATTCTCTAACATCGTCATCTTCTTCTTGTAACCCAATCTAACTATACACTTTTTTTAAGTTTTATTATTATAGATGAATTGGATGCACAGTTTTAAAAAGCAGGCAAAACCTAATTTATCTTTATTCCTTATCTTTATTTTCTACCTTGATTGCTGTGATTTATATTCTAATAATTACTTAAATTTCTCTTTTCCAATAATTCTTTAACTTCTACATCTTATTCTTGTAATCCTTTCTAACTATATATAAGTCTTTTATTGTAAAAAAATTGTGTGCATAGGATATTAATGAAAATTACCAACCAATACTAATGAATGTATATCCCCAAACTGTAAAATTCACCCGCTATAACACAGTGTCATCCCTAGCATGGAGGGTGAAATATCACAAAAAACTATATGTACTTTTGATAAATCATGTATTTAAATAAATAAATAAATAAAAATAAATATAGTGAAGGTTCCAGTATGGAACCTTGTGGAACTCCTGCAGACACATTTTTTGTTTTACCAAAAGTATTGTTTATTTTGGTACATATTTTTCTGTCTCTAAGAAAATCTTTAAATAAATTTTTTTCCTCTTATTCTAATTTTTTCTAGAGTTTTTAACAATTTTTTAGAGTTAATTGTGTCAAACGCTTTAGAGTTATCGATAAATAAAACAATAACATATTATTTATTATTTAATTGATTATTTAGGTAATTCGAAAAATCTTGCAGTAGTTTTAGTTTTTTTTTTTTTCTTTCGAATCCATATTGATTTGGATCTATGATAGCGAATTTTTCAATGTAATTATTTTATTTATTTGATAAAAAAATTTCGAGAATTTTTTCTAATGCTGGTAGTATACTAATAGGCCTATAATTTACCAATTCAATGTGTTTTCCATCTTTAAAAATTGGTCTAGTAATGCTACAGTTAAATTCTTGTGGAATTTTTGCTTGCTTTATTATCATATTGATTAAATGAGTAATTATTGGCCCAAGAGTTTTTATATATTTTTTTAAATCAAACATTCTTATATTGTCAATACATGTGCTTTTAGAGTTTTTTTTAATAGTAATAAATATCAGATATTCAATTCAAATCAATTCAATTTATTTTATTATTTCAAAAACATTACAAAATTTGATATTTTAAATCGTTTTTAAAATACATTCGTATTACAAAGTATTACAATTCATATATGGTGAGGATACTAACTACGCAAGTATTAATAAAACTTGCCTTTTAAAGGCCGCTTCACTAACGCTAAATATGTCGATATCCGAATTAATTCTGTTCAACAGCAAGATTGCTCTCCCTACCGGCATGACCATTGGCAAGTTAGTCCTGCAGGCCGTCTATGCTGTCGGTGGCGAAGATAACCATCGGGAACATAGAAATGAATGCTCTCCATGATAGCCGAGTTTTCAAACCATCCACGAATCAATCTGAAGAAATGCGTGGCAATGTGTACATCCCTTCTGATCCGTAGATAGTTCATTCCAAGCATACCCTAAATAAAGTCGGTAGGATAGAGCCACGGATAATAACCATACTCCCTCATGTAGAGAAATCTCAGAAATTTCTTCTGAACTCTCTCCAACATGAGGGAATATTTTACTTGGTGTGGACTCCAAATCACCGACCCACTTTCAAGTCTACTCCTTACTAAGGAATTGAATAGAATTATGAGAACCCGGGTATCTCTAAAATTCCTTGCAGTGCGCAGAACAAAGCCCAGCATTCTCAATGAAGTGCTACAAACCATCTCAATATGAGCATGAAATGTTAGTCTACTAT
The DNA here is from genome assembly GCA_951813805.1 of Limnephilus auricula. Lineage (NCBI taxonomy): Eukaryota > Metazoa > Arthropoda > Insecta > Trichoptera > Limnephilidae > Limnephilus > Limnephilus auricula. The sequence continues at coordinate 1,760,833 of OX638416.1, forward strand.
CAAACATGATTCCAAGATCCTTCGTGGTGGAGACATGTTTTAAACTTCGGGCGTCCATCGTATACCGGTAATACCAGGTATGACACGCCCTAGTGAATGACAAAATTAAACATTTAGACACATTGAACTCAATCTGATTCCTTTTACTCCAGTCAATAATTCTATCAATATCTGACTGGAGTCGATTGCAGTCCTCTAGGGTTACTATTTCTAAGAATAATTTTAGGTCATCTGCAAAAAGAAGAAACCTGGAGTGCAGAATTACTTCTGAAATATCATTAATAAAAATGGAAAAGAGGAGTGGGCCTAAATTAGAGCCTTGGGGTACTCCTGATCGTGCAAAAAATAGAATTGACTGGAATAGTCCATGGGACACAAACTGTTTCCTGTCTGCAAGATAGCTAGCAAAGAAGGCGAGTAGTCTCATAGAGAATCCTATTTCGGCCAGTTTATTTAGTAAGACATCGTGATTAACAGTATCGAAGGCCTTTGAAAAGTCATTATACGAACAATCTACCTGGTGGCCTTTATCTAATGATTTTGATATGTAATCTGTAAACACCAATAAGTTGGTTTCTGTAGATCGACCTTTTCTAAATCCATGCTGTTCCGAAATTAGGAATTAGGAATTATTGTAGCTCTTGGTACAAATAAACTGTGAGGCAGTTGTTCCAGTACTATGTTAGTAGATTTGTGATTGCATTTATGTAACATGTTGCTGTAAAAAACATAGGAGGGCGCCACTGTTCTTCAAATGGCACTACTAAAATTATAACACACAGTGGAAATGCAAAGCTGTGTAACCTACAATTTTACGTAAAGTTAAAATGATAATATAAAACAAAACTGTAGTTTTGGCTGTCAGCAAATAATAGTTTTGAGATAAGGGAGCTTTTAGAATTTTGAAAAGCCCGCTCTGAGAAAATGAATAGCTGCAGTCAGAACATGAATACGATTTTTCTCCTACAATCTAGAAGCTAGAAGTAAGCATCTGAAGTTTTAAATTTCCCTTTCGAGAACATGAATAGCTGCAGTTGGTACATGATTAAGGCTTTTCTCCATGTGTAAGCACGTGGCGTTTCAAAGTTTCTTTTCGAGAAGATGAATAGCTGCAGTAGGAACATGAATGAGGTTTTTCTCCGGTATGGGTAAGCATGTGAATGTTTAAAGTTCCCCTTTGAAAACATGAATAGCTGCAGTTGGAACATGAAAAAGGCTTCTTACCAGTATGGGTAAGCATGTGAAGTTTTAAATTTCCCTTTCGGGAACAGGAATAGGTACAGTCGGAACACGAATAAGGTTTTTCTCCGGTGTGGGTTAGCATGTGAGCTTTCAAATGTCCCCTTTGAGTACATGAAAAGCTGCAGTAGGAACATGAATAAGGTTTTTCTCCAGAATGGGTAAGCGTATGTCGTTTTAAAGTTTCTTTTCGAGAACTTAAGTAGCTGCAGAAGGAACATGAATAAGGCTTTTCTCCAGTATGGGTACGCACGTGGCAATTCAAAGTTTCTTTTCGAGAACATGAATAGCTGCAGTAGGTACATGAATAAGGTTTCTCTCCATTATGGGTGACCATGTGTTCTTTTAAATTACCCTTTTTAGCATTTGAATAACTGCAGTAGGAATTTAAATAAGATTTTTCTCCAGAATGGGTCAGCATGTGAACTTTTAAATTTTCCTCAAAGGAATATGAATAGTTACAGTGGGAACACGGGAACGGTTTCTTTACAGTAAGGGTGCTTACAGAGTTTTCTAAGCATTCCTTTTTTACATCCACCAGGTCTATGTCTATTTCCGAATAAGGAATCCCTCCATCGCCTTCTCGATGTTCTGCCTGGATTGAAATTGCCTCCATATTAATGCTGTCTGAAATAACAAAAGAACAATACGATGATATGTAAAGACTTGCTAAGTGTCACATAAACAATATGGTCGTTAGTGATTTTTTTGTATTATTATTCGTATTTGTTATTGTGTTATGCAATATTGTAAACTACGCTCCTGCTGACAAACTGCTTGCAACAGCAACTGCAGGGCGCAGAGGTTCCGAACTTTTCTGGGATACCGCCTCCTTAACAAAGAATAATTACAACGTCCCCTCACCCACATAATATTTACACAAAATATTAAAATATTATTTCGCATTAACTATATTTCATCGATCTATCTCTATCTAAAACCAAATTACGACAATAACAATCGCGAGGTGTTCTGTCAAATGTCTTGTTTATAAATTTAAAAAAAAAAAACACAAACCAACACGTGAAAAATTATAACCATTGAATAAATCGTCTAGCAATTATCGTGAGGCAGTGTTACTTGCTTTGAGTATTGCTGTTTTATACTCATTTGTCGAGTTTAACTGATTAAAAACAATGAAGTTTTACTAATAAAACGTCGTAACCTCGATAAGACAAAAAAAATAGTGAATGTGTTACATACAACTACAGTGAAATTGAATAACGTGAAAAAACAATATTCAAACCAACATAATTCGCTATCTAATGCTCACTGCCAGCGACTGGAATAATTTAATTCAATATTACAATCTGCAATTGGAAGATTGGGGAGAAAACTTAAAATTAATGATATTCAAGACGGCTGACACTCCTTTACAAACATTGTCCAAACAAATATTTATGAATATTCAGAATCATTCACCATACAAACTCCACACAAACATAAAATAAAAAACCTTGGATTACTCAAGGACTTCTAATAAGTATAAGAATTAGAGACAAATTACACAAAAAAAAATCCACTTGAACTTTCAATACTAAATCTTCATAAACATCATAAAAACATGTGTTCCAAACATCTAAAATATTACAGACATAACTATTACAAATGTCAGATTCAAAACCGTAATAAACTTAACAATTATTATAAGCAATAATTATTAGCCTGAAACACTCATCAATATTGAAAAATTCTCCCGTCTTTAATCTTTAATTCTCTAAAAAAAGTGTTTGAGGCTAATAATTATTGCTTATAATAATTGTTACCCTTTGTGCTATGCATAAAAAATCTTATCTTAAACATTAGATTATCAATTTTTTTAAATAATGTAATAAACTTGTCTGGAAAATTATTAGGGAGATGAAATTCACTATCAACAAAAACAATGAAATTTCATACACCAAATCAAAATTTAAATATGAGAAAAAAAGCAAAGGAAATAGTTCAATTATTTCTTATTTTTATACATTTCTCCAACGTCGGTTCTAATTTAGCTAAAAAATTCATTAAACGTAATTATACCGATAATGAAAATAACAATTGACTAAGTAATAATGTCACCTTTAAATTAATTGCAGTTACAGCAGATGGCATCAAAAATATCATAGATTCAATTAAACCAACACTCACCCGGATCAGTTGTCATTTCAATGAGAATTATTATATCAACTATAGATGGACTAATCCAACCACTTCTCCACCTTGTGAACAGATGTATCAAGGATGATATCTTTCCTGCAACGTTTAAAATGGGTTCTGTTATACCAATCTTTAAAGTCTCCAATAAAGGTGATATAATTAACAATAGAACGACAACAATATTGAATACTCTTTCAAAAGTAGCAGAGGAAGTTATTAAGAAACAGCTTAGTCATTATATTAAAACCATCCTCATAATATCTGAAAATCAATACGGCTTTAGAAAAAATATGGGACCTCCAATGCCATCGTCTCTATTGTAAAAAGTATAAAACATAGTCCCGATAACGGTAATAGGTGTTTCGGAATATGTTTAGATCTGTGATATGATTTAATTTCTACGATAACTCATAAATCGACAAAACAAACGCTTGAATAATGTTTCATAAAAATTTTACCTGTAATGCATAACCAATAACAATTCTACAATAACATTTTAATAAAATAAAATATATTTTCCACAAATATGTCACACCCCAGGTTGAGGCTACTATTGCAAATCACGATTTTAAAATAATGACAAACAACCGATGACCTTTACCAACTAAAATACTGAAATAACTCTGGGAATAATTCGATAATAACTAATGCTACGGACACACTTGCTCATTTGAAGCCAAAGAGCATGCTACCTAGTAGCAATTGCTACCTAGTAGCATGTGTGTCAGTGACGTTGCTAGTAATGAGCATGCTCATTTGAAGCCAAAAGAGCATACTATCAAATCGACAGACGTTTGATTTGTGAGCATGCTCATTGGATTATCGGATGGAAGGGGAAGCCTCTAAGCATGTGTGGACAGGCTGGCTTATGAGCATGCTCATTTCAATCCGATCTCAGTTCCGAATAGCATTCCGCATTTGAGTATCTCGTTTTTGTATGCAATTTTAGAGAGTAGCTCGTCAAATACTGCGGAAGCATTCGTAAATGATTTTTATATCCGTTGACATCTCGCATTTCTACTAACAAATGATTACTTGCTCCAAGGTTTGCTCTTCTAGTGATCCGATTACGAACCCAAATCGATCTTTTAATTTTCTTATCCCTTCAAAAATTTGGCGATTTTTGTCAGAGGCTAAAAATATTCCCGCTTTGAGATAAAATCCAAATAAATGGAATATTTGTTAACGTATCCGAAAACTAAAAACTGTTTTCGAAAGGTGATGAAATATGCTTTTAAATTATATTATTGGAAATAACCATGTAATTTTATAAATATAAAATTTTTGGATGAAAACTTTTAAAAGTTTTAAAAATTGTAACCTCACTTTTTTGTCATTTCATGTAAAAAAAAAACTTTAAGAATTCACAAAGTTTTATAATTTTTATTCAAATTCTGATCGGAAAGTTTGGTTTCAAAAAGGTGTACATTTTATTTTTTTGTCGTTTACTTTTAGATTTGAATATATAGCGTGTTGTATCTTTCCAATACCATTTAAATCATACTTCTCACTATGATAGTAAGGGAGATACAACGATTTCTATGAGACCTTTGAGAGCTGGGACAAATAATATGGTATCCTGTGATGAACCGCGTTAATAAAATAAAATCTTTTATAATCCTTATAATTTTCTTAAATAATTAATAATTGCGTTGCAAGCAATAAGATGTTCTGGGCGAACGGAATTGTCTCTATAGATACGATGACAGTTGTTATTTGACATGAGCATGCTCTTTAAAGAGCATGTGTGTTCAATTGTTGGCTTTGAGCATGCTCTTTCATGAGAAAGCTCAAGCCAAGCCTGTTCATTTATGAGCAAGTGTGTACAGTTGTGTGAGCATGCTCATTAAAGAGCATACTCATAAGCCGGCTTGTAATAAGCAAATGTGTCAGTACCTTTTATGGTACTCACATTAGCTACTTACTCACGGGTAGCTTTTCAATAATCACTTGAAATTGCATATTTGGACCAGAATCGAAATGTAAAGCGCCCACTTCCTTTGACAGCTAGGCCATAGACATTTGTTAAAATAGATGTTTTGTTTGCCACATATTGGATGTTTGGATATAGATGGAAACGGTGCCGATTGGTTTATTTATGCGGTGTCCAGCGTCGGGTGATGCACATCACACGTTTATAATTGGAATAGGAATAAGCCCATTGAATTGTCTATGACGCTGTCATTTTACTGTCACTTGTATATGTCAAATGACGAAATTGTATCTAAGAAATCGATTCCGTGTCATTTATATTCATTATTATATATTAGATCACTTTTGTCTTCGTCAAATATATGTAAAATGCGATAAAATATCCAAACTCCGCGTAAATATTTGTTCAATACCATAGAGTATCGATCGAAAATACATACATCTCAGCATATATCTAAGCTTTCCGTAATCTATAACCGCAAAAGATAAAGTTGAACCATCTTTTCGGTTATAGAAAAGAATAAAAGATTATTGCCATCTATTATAAACGGATACACAGTAGCGATGGGCACAATCGATGAATAATCGATTATTTACTCGATCTTTTTTACCATCGAATGATTTCGATTCATTTCCATAGAAAAATCGATTCTCGCTTCTCGATGTCAAATTCATTCGAATGCACAGTCCGAGAGAATCGGTTTGAAACGTCATCGAACTTGGGATCGATTCTCGCTTCTCGATGTCAAAATTCTTTCGAATGCATGGCCGAGACAATCGGTTTGAAACGTCATCGAACTTGAAATCGATTCTCGCTTCTCGATGTCAGAATCCATTCGAATGCACAGTCCGAGACAATCGGTTTTAAACGTCATCGAACTTGGAATCGATTCTCGCTTCTCGATGTCAGAATTCGAATGCATAGTCTTGAAACGTCATCGAAAGTGATTTTGCTTGTCAAACGAAATATTTTATAGGTACATGTTATAATCAACCTGATGTGTGAATTTTATATTATGAATGAATACTTTTAGGTAACGATTTACGTTTTCACTATAGTTTATACGTAAAAGATTGCGATGGTGATAGCTTTCAACAATTTAAAAATGTTTAGTATGAGGTTATGTATCATCTATTTGGGTATTGTATATTTAATTTAAAATAAAACAATAACTTAGTATATACCATTTTTATATTTAATGCCGACGTTTCGCTAAAACCGTAGTTTCTTCAGGGCAGTAAATAATACTCTACTAAAATCAGCAAGTAGGTAATATGTTTTCATATCTGCTTTATATGACCAAATATATTTAATTTATTTGAAATTAACAGGTGTTTCTTAGTTTGTAATAAAAATGAAACGATTTCTATAGTAAGAAAACTTTATTTAATGATAAACTACAAATATAAAAATATAAATACAAATAATTGCATACGAAAAGGTGTCCATAACCTACATGTTATTTAGAGGTTATTTTTTTAACAAAAACGACATAAAATTATTATATTCGTATTAAACACAGACACACTGTCAATATTATTAATGGGAATTTGTACCAACCGGCTAAACTAAATATCTTAGTAGTAATTTTATTGTTGTGAGATGCCCACATATTTGAAATTCGTGGAAAATGGAATAACACTAATGTTGCCATCAAACAAAAAGGAATTTGCCATTGCCAGGAAATAAAAACGGTGATTGAATTATTGTTGCAGTACTTACTTACTAATGTTGCGTTATTTAAACATGTTATTTAGAGATTGTTTTTGATCAAAAATGTCATATAATTATAATTATTTTCATATTATTAAACATACATAAATATTTTTAATGGAAATTTTTACCAATGGGCTAAACTAAGTAGCTTAACAATAATTGTTATGTTGTGAAATGCATACCAAAAAACAACAAAAAACCTGCCCCTGACCGTAGCTATTGCTCCCGAACTCCGAGCAAAAAATCGATTAATCATTCGATTATTGTGATGTCTCGATTAAAAAAAATCGATTATATAAAAGTTTCGATCATTCCCATCGCTAATACACAGGTTTCCTATCTCCCAACTTCTACGGCCTAGGGCTTATCGAATACGGATTACAGACTATTCCTATTATAAACGGGGCTTTAGAGTGTAAAATATGAAAAATCAGTTAAATGTCTTCGGGTTTATTATTCAAGTTGAAATCACCCAGCATTATTATATTCTTATTTAATAATATATTGGCTTTATTATCCACTTAAGCGCTTTTTGCCACATTATGGCACTATTAATTAATTTATCTTTTAAATAAAACAATAACTTTGTAAACACCACTTTTATTTTTTCATACTTTATGCCGACCGGGTTTCGCAACAACCGTAGCTTCTTCAGGGCAGTATAATCTCTACTAATATCTTAAATATGTGTTACAATATGTTTAGGGGATTGGTGCAGGACGTAATTGGAGTAAGGCTGGAATCAGACAGTTCACTAATCGTTCATTTCTGTATTTCATTCGGCCTATTTTACTCGGAAGGACACGTCTGATCATGAAATGAAACAAAAGTGAAACGAAGTTGGGAACATTTGCTCGAGCAACCATAGACTAAAGCTTCACTCGAGTGAACCGTCTGATTCCAGCCTAATGGTACTTCCACACCGCAGCCAACTTTCCAACTCCGAACTTAGTTCGGAGTTGGAAGATTGGCCGATCGTGTGGTGGCTGCGGCCAACCTTCCAACTCCAAACTCCGAATTTCAACATGGCGGATGTCGAACAGCTGATTCGGCGCTTATCTTATCAGTTGCCTACAATTATTACGTAGAAGTATATACACGACATGTTTTCAAACAATTGTTATACCACTCTCCCGTAATAATATTTTCATTTTAATGGTACGCGGAACACGTGTCTTGATCGCCAGCCGTTCGCAAACTGAGGTTCGTGTGAGTTGGCCGTCGCGATCGCCTGGGAGGCGATCCCGGGCCAACTCGAACTCCAACCTTCCAACTCGATCTTCCAACGCACCAACTACCCCTCCACACAATCGACCAAACGTTTGAAGTTGGAAGTTGGCCCTAGTCTGGACGTAGCATAAGATACATTGGTAGGTATGCACAATTGTTAGCAATATTTGAACGAATAAATGTTTGAATTCAGGTTTCAGTAAGTCCGCCGAATAAACGGTCTGAATCTTAATTGTGACAAGGATATTTCTCAGTGAGTACTGCTAGAGTACTAGACTAGAGTGGCACTGAGTAGGTACAAGGAAATCAGAGGCGCCAAACAGTTTTAAGTAATTGATGTAAAAAATAATTAAACTTTCGGCTACTCATTTTATAATATTTATATATATACAAACATACATATTTATTTAAAACCAGAAACTTTAATTTGTGGTGTATAAACCTACGTTGTTCAAAGAAATTTTCTATAGAAACTCCTCAAAGAAATTCCTTATGGGGCGATCTGACGTTTCGATTTTTGTTGACCCACTTTTATTTAACAAAAAAAGTTGAGCAACATTTTGTTCACACGTTTCAATTTAAGTTGAACCGATTTTGACATTCAAAATGGCGTCAACTGAAATTGTTAGTGCGTGCGTCTATCTAATTTCTGATGTTCTGTGAGAGGAGCTGGAGATTATGAAAAAATATAAAAAAAAACGTCGTACTTGGGTGAGAAAATGGATCATGAGAAGGAGTGAATTAGGCGCATCCAACACAATTTTTTTTTAAATAATATTATTTACATTTCAAAAATAATATTCTATTTTTGTATACTTCTTGTTTTTGATCCGAAAGACAGGGATGGCTTTGGTACAGATCCATAAATCTGAACATTAAATCGTCCGACCATTTCAGATATTTTTTGGTTGAAACGGATTCCATGACGGTAGGAAATAGTACCGAATAAATGAAACGCCTGACGTTTACTTTTTCCCGCGAGTAACTAAAAATGATAAGCGACTTGAAACATGTGTTCAGACGCGACGATTCGATGTAAAACTCGAACGATTAGCAAAACCAAAATGGCGATAGTCATACTTGAACGACAAAAGTAGACGGGCTATCAACTTTCGCTAGCAACAAAAAAAGTTGATAACTTTGTTGACAAAGTGTTCACACGTGTCAATTAGCTTTCATAAAAAAAGTTGACCGACAAAAATCGCCCCGTGTGAACCGGCTATTAGAGAAAATCTTTTTAAAAATCTTTAAAGAAATCATTGCCAGTAATGAAAAAACTTGTTTACTATTTTTTGGCGAAATCAAATTACAAAATTTTGCCATGTCGAAGTACCATATTTTGCCGAAGTAGGCCCCCTCCCCCCCCCCCCCCCCCCCCCCCCCTTCTCATGCCTCGCTTTTAATAAAAGAACTCTGAGAGCTCATTCACACTTCCGTTTTAAAAACGGAGGCGGGTTCCGTTTTTAAAAACGGAGCCCCACGGCACTATTCACACTTCCGTTTTAGCGACGGATCCGTTTTAGCGACGGATCCGTTTTTAAAAACGGATCCTACTCTACGAAAACAAATAATTGTCAATTCAACCAAACCATTATAGGTAGATTATTTTGTAGGTACTTATGTAGGTTCATATTTAGGTACTTAGGTAGATACTTAGGTAGATTATTAGGTAGATACTTAGGTAGGTTCTCAGGTAGGTATTTTGGTAGGTTCTAAGATAGATAGATATTTAGGTAGATAGAGTAGATAAGTAGAAAGGTACTTAGATATGTACTTATGTAGATACTTAGGTAGAAAATTTTGAAGTTACTTAGGTAGATTATTTTGTAAGTACTTGTGTAGGTTCGTATTTGGGTAATTAGGTAGGTAATTATGTAGACACTTAGGTACGTAATTAAGTAGGTTCTCAGGCAGGTACTTAGGAAGGTTCTCAGGAAGGTACTTAGGTAGGTTCTCAGGAAGGTACTTAGGTAGGTTCAAAGGTATTTAGGTAGATAGGTTCTTAGGTAGACAGGTACTTATGTAAATAGGTACTTTTGTAGGTACTTAGTAAGTTACTAAGGTAGATACTTAGGTTGATACTTAGGTAGGTTCTCAGGTAGGTACATAGGTAGGTTCTAAGGTAGATAGGTATTTAGGTAGATAGGTTGTTAGGTAGATAGGCACTTATGTAGATAGGAACTTATGTAGGAACTTAGGTAGGCACTTAGATAGATACTTAGGTAGGTACTTTGGTAGATACTTGTGTAGGTTCATATTTAGGTACTTAGGTAGATACTTAGATAGGTGCTTAGGTAGGTTCTATAATTGGTAGTTCTCGTCCATTATTACAGTTTTAATTTATGAACTGAGGAATATAAAAGCCAAAAATATTTTACTACCCCTCCGCGTGTTATTATCTGCACAAGGAAAGTAGCACCAAAGTTGTTTTTATTATTTTTATGAATAATTTTACAAGAACGAAAAAAAGTTAGTCAATGGATTGAGTCAAAAATAATCTTAGCCATAAAGGGGTATTTTTTAAAAGTTGTTTCTTGTATAACTTCAGATTTATGTAATGAAAAAACCAAATATTTAGTACTTTACGCTTATATTTTTTGTAACGTAATTAATAAATCTATCTTAATTCCAATAAATTTAAAAGGTAGGAAAAGTTTCAATGTATAAATAGCATATTTTTTCATATTCATAATGTAAACCGATTCGTAGTAAAGAGAAATCTAAATAGTGATTTGGCGTATACCTTCATCAAAACAAACAGATGCGACCACGCAACTCTCCTGCTTGCTCGCGACTGGTAGCGTTCGGGCTGAGGAGCGGGGCGTGGCGGGTTTCGCCGGAGCTACGAGGCGGCAAGTGTGAACAGCTCCATGCAAACCTATGGGCGAGCGAGACACATCCGTTTTTACGACGGATGCGCTGCGCTGGCAATCTCTCCGACAATAAAAACGGATCCGTTTTTAAAACGGAGACGGACAAGTGTGAACACCTCCATATAACCACTACAGCCGCTAGGACATCCGTTTTTAAAACGGGACCCGCCTCCGTTTTTAAAACGGAAATGTGAACGCTCACGCAATTAATCGATTGAATCATTCGGTTCACTTGCAATAAAGTGGTACTTAAGCGCCAATCAGACGGTTCATTTGCGTATTTCATTTGGCCTAGTTTACTCGGAATGACACGTCTGAACATGAAATGAAACGAAAGTGCCGAATACTGCCGAATGAAATCTTCAAGTGAACCGATCCAACAATGTTGCGCGGAAGAGAGCAAAGTGCAACGTCTGGACACCGAGTGAAATCTCAATCAGTTTGTTTCGCGTCCTGTACGGGAAGGACCATGGAAGGACGCTATCACGTTGCAGGCAAAACGTCAAAATGGTATTCGTTCGGCTGATTTGTTTGCTTTTGGGAACACCTCTCATATAAATTTTTGGGTATCCCTTATTATCCATGTATTATATATATTTTTTAATAAATGTAAGATTATTAATTTGTAGGAAAATGTTCGTAATAAAAAAAGTAAAATCAAATTGTGTTATTATGTCATAAAAAATAAAAAGGTTTATAAGACGAAACAATACAGACGTTTCACTTTGCTCTCTTCCGCTCGCATGCGCGCGCAAGTGAAGGATGCCGAATAAAAATATCCAACATTGTTGGATCGGTTCACTTGAAGATTTCATTCGGCAGTATTCGGCACTTTCGTTTCATTTCATGTTCAGACGTGTCATTCCGAGTAAACTAGGCCGAATGAAATGCGGAAATGAGCGATTAGTGAACCATGTGAATGGCGCTTTAGTGAACCGTCTGAATGGCGCTTAAGTACTACGTTATTGCAAATGTGGTAAACATACCATCTGTTTTATAACATATCTATGGCTCAGCTGTCAAATCGACAAGACGCTTTTCAGTCCAATTTTAAGTTAAAATCTGCAATTTGAAGTGATTAATAAAAAGCTACCTGTGAGCAAATAGCTAATGTGAGTACCCTTTAGTTTTTACCGATTTATTACTAGAGTTATTTCAGTATATTAGTAATATCATCGATCATTTCTCTCAATTTTGTCATGGCTTTACATAAAATCGCGATTCGCAATAGTAGCCTGAACCTGGGGTGTGACTTTGGGAAGCTATATTTTATTTAATTAAAATTGCAATGTAGAAGTTTTATTTGGTATGTTCTATCGGTAAAATTTATATGAAATTATATTTATTTAATTTTTCAAGTACTTGGTTTGCCGATTTCAAAGTTGTCGTAAAAATTAAATCAAAATCAATATTTACCGTTTCTATGTATGTACGTTTTTTTGTAACAGTTTAACTTATAATAACAGATGAAAGCAATTGATAATAAGAACTGTCACTGACTCTTGTGCCGTTTTCAGAATTCTTACTAACAAAAAAAAAAATCCGATGCTTACTTTTGTGATAATTTTCTGTTATCATCATTTGCCTATGGATATGTCAATTTTCTCAATAATAATACAATGATGGAAATAATCACAAACGGATTGATTTAACATAATAATGTAGTAGTTGTTAATGCACAGTAAGTTGACGAGGCAACTGAAAAAAACCAGCTTGCAACTAAACTCGCTATCCTGTGTATGTCAATGTGATGGTCCGCACACTACACAATTTCTCAAAAACCCGTTATCATGGCAACGCAAGCAGTGACTCGCGATTCACCCTGCTAGTTGCCGTGGCCGGCCTTTGCCAGTTGCCAGCTGAGTGTTCTTCGTCTATGGTTAAACAATCTGCGATAATAACTGAAATCGTAAAGGCTATGCGACACGACCAAGCCGCTTGATGGCAAGCACGTAGTTTCTTTTCTATGGCACTTTGTGACAAGCCTTTTGACCGTCTCCAAAGCTTGCTTGCGGCTTTCTCACAAGCATTGCGCAATACTACGTGCTGGCGGCGGGCTTGATGCGAATTCATATTTTTTCGGGAATAGACAAATGAGAATAGATAAATAAGTACCCATAGACAAAAAACATTACGATGAGTGGTGATTTTAGATATTACGTATCGTGTAAAACAATTATATAAATCATATAAAATTATTATAAAGTAGGCAGCTATTGTTTCTGTGTTCAATTTGTCCATTTCTGGGTTCAATTCAATTTTTAAAGAAAATATTGTACATCAAATTCAATAATGTTATTTTTAAGTTCTGCAAGTATTTTAGTTTTTTTAAATATTATGAAAACTGTTTCGGCATTCAATGTCATTTTTAAATTGTAGTTAAGTCACTTTTAGACTACTTATTTATGCGATTCTATTAACGCCGTCCAATTTCAATATCCATGGAGTTTAAAATGATTTTTTACTGGTGTTAATAATTTAATATTTTCTTAAATGTTTAATAATAACGAAACTGCTATTGTCTTAATTAAATGTGTTAAATTGTACAGGTCTTGTGTTTTAAAAAAAAATATTTCCAAACATTATGATTTGAAATTTATTAAGCAGGTTATATGTTAACTTTAAATTGTTATTTATTTATGTTCTTACATCTTCTTTTAATTTTTATTTAATTTCACAGTGTTGTATTTTTTGTAAATATTATTATAATTATAGTTTTTTTATTATAATTATAGTAATGTGAAAATCTGTTTAGATTTTATTTGTATTCTTAATTTAATTTTATTTGATGTAAACAATCTGTTGATTTTCCTAAATAAATAAATGGAGAAAAATAATTGTCCTTACTTTACTAATTAATGTTATATTACAATACGCTGCCCTAGTGCTTGAATGTTCAATAGACCATTTGCAAATTTTACAGGGGACGTTTGTTTTTGTTTTTTACAGGCAAATTCTAAATAAATCTCGACTTTAGTCATTTCGTTTTATACAAGTCTATTGAATACGGTATAAAACGAAATGACTAAAGTCGAGAATTATTTAGAATTCGCCTGTAAAAAAACAAAAACAAACGTCCCCTGTAAAATTTGCGAATGGTCTATTGAACATACAAGCACTAGGGCAGCGAATATTAATATATAAAATTTATTATAACTCAATAAAGAATACTTTGTCTTGTTATATTCCATTTCGCACAAAATTCACTTTCAACCCCCTTTCGACCGCCACGAAATAACCGAAGGCGTGGCCAGGCTTGAAGGAGAGGCTTGATGCGCCGCGGCAAGCCGAAAAGCATAGAGAATAATAGAAAACAATAGATAACAAATTTACGTGCTGGCCATCAAGCCGCTTGGTCGTCTCGCAGTCCCATAAAATTGTGTAGCGCTGTCATAGAAGTTTGTTTGGAAACCATAGCAAGTAGCGAGTTTTAGTCTATGACATCATTGTTATCTATGTATCACCTACAACTAAATTGCTGACGCATGCTTTCGCGTCTCTAACCGTTTCCTCCTGTTTCCGAACTCTGATTCTACCTAATATCCATATAGTTCTACACAATAATTACACTGTTTAACGCACGCATTTAAATCAATCGTCCCATGCTTGTTATAGTAATTGGTAAGTTATATTAATGTTACTTTCTACCCGAGTATTAATCAGCTATTCACATTTCTTGCAACTTCAATTACAGTGGCCGGTGTTCGGAATCAGTCTTAGCCACCGTTGAGATTTAATTCGAGCTACAGCAAATACAAAAACATATATTTGTCAACTTGAGTATAATGTAAACCACTTGTCGGAATTGAACTCAACTCTTCAAGGAATCTTTCAACTCTCAAAGTGACGTCTACTTACTTTTGGATGTGTTTCGCAAATATTGATCCACAATGGCGGATCTAATATACTGTATTTTTGGTTGTTAGAGGAAGAGAGCGTCAGTTTACGAACATTCGACTAATGTTGACAAATGTCACAACGGTTTTCTATTGTCGAAGTGCATGTTTTTGAACAATTGAACTTCAAGGTCAACATTGAATTTCTGTACTTGTTTTTCATGCGATTCCATTTTAGTGGAGATATTCTAATTAAATTTTCAAGTATACATAATAAAACAAGGTATCTTTCGTTAAGGCAATGTTTTTTTTTCAGGTCCACATAGAACTTCGGCCAGTCATCATAAGGCTATCACAGCTCACAGCAGTGCCATGGATCTTCCCAACCAAGAGAGTGTTCCCATCAAGACGGAACCAGGGTCCCAGGAAGAAGGTGCAGATGAAAAGACGAATAATTATATAACTATAGACATCCCAGCTATAAAGCAGGAATGTGTAAATAATGCGGAGAATACTCCGATAGCCGGTAAGTTGCATTGCATTTTGTTAAATATCAAGGATTTTATATTAAAATGCTCGGAATTCCTGTCTGTTTCGGAATGTTACGCAAGCAGCACAAATTCTTGTTAACGACGTCTACTCTTACCCTACATTAGTTTCTTTAGTTATGATCTGTAAAATATTTCCTTAACACTCGGCAAACTTTTAACTTATAATACTCGATAAAGTTCCCGATTCCTAAAGCTTATAATGCCTCACCTTATTTTATAATTGAAATATTTAATTTCACGTTCCCTACCAGCAACTTACATACGTTTTTAGATATTCACGGCCAAAAGCAGTTCCCTTTCACTGTAATACCTACCCGCTCATAGTGGATTGTAGCTGGCGACACGGTATCACTTCTAAGTAAATAAGCACACACTTAACACTGAAAACTACACATCGTCGGATCTGCCGGATCTGCCCTGATGATGAACACTGCAACGCTGCCCGAAACGTCGGCTAAAGAAGTATGTAGCGCAACACGGCATAACACCCCAAAAACAAACAACGAAAAAGCTACTTACATGTGGTATTTGTTTTGTGAAATAATATTGGATTGAACATGATTTTTCAATTAAAAACCTACCTATGGTTCTTTGCTTTACATAAATTCACATTTTTGTCTATAATTTGAAATCCCTTACTTTGTTAGTTCTCATTGATATATTCAACTTTAACTACAAATTATGTAAAATTCGTTATTATTTTTATAATTTCGGTTACTTGTGGGTTACGCGATTGAATTTATATGGTTTACTAGCGAGTACCCTACTCCCGCGTTTTCCTCCCGCTTTCATCTTCCACCTTCCCTGCCTTCCCCGTCTCGTGAACCCCCCTCCTTTGGATATGATTTAAGATTTCCACTTCCAAAAGTATTTTTATTATTTATTTTTGGGATGTTATGCCGTGTTACGCTACCTCCTTCTTTAGCCAACGTTTCAACACATCATCCCTGATGATGGCCCCCCTCCTTCGTTTTCCTCTCGTCTTCCCGGATTCCCCTCGCTCATTCCTTCCTTCCCTCCCTACCGCTAAACTAAATGAAATACTCACAATTTGAAACAACTCAAATGTATTTTTTTATTCAAAATCATAACGCCAGAAATCACCAGTATATATGAATATAGAAACCTTCGCAGGAGTGCGCACAATAACTCTTCACTATTTAATAAATTTTCTTTGCAATCGTGCATTTTTAAGTTGTATACGAAATAATTTCATAACGCCAGAGCTCACCATTTTATATGGAAACCCTTGCAAGCAGGCGTACGATAAATTACATCAGTTAAATGATGTAGGTACCGCACGAACAAATATTATGTTGATGCCTAGCATTCCTCTTTGTACCTTTCCATATGTATAATCATATGTCTCAGTGTTTAGTTTAAATTTATACCTCACCTGTCGATACATACTGTCATCGTTGAATACGGATCCTTTGTTCGGCCGTGTCGATATATATACGAAGATATAGATATATAAGCGAAGGAAAAAAGCGGGTTATTCGGCATCCTGTCTATCCAGTTTCCTTCCGCTTTGCTGGTACATTTTTTTGTCCCTAACACATTCATTTGTACATATTAAGATTGTGATTTTAATGGGATAGCGGAATTTTAATCACTATGATTCCAGGAAAAGCAGGAGTGTGTGGGTATTTTTTCGACTTAATCCTAATACCAGAAGCTGGTTTATTGATGGCATAAATTTACCACTGTTTAACCGTTATTATGACAATAATATATATTATAAGTGCACATAAATATCAAATTAACGTCAAAAAGAGATTGAACCATGGAAACTACATAAAATACTATCGACTGGGCCAAGAGTTTATAGAGTTTATATAAAAAAAACTACCTACGTGACAGTCAGGCGTAATTCACATAACTGTGCTAAAAAAAATAAAAATAAACCTAATTAAAAGCTATAATAAAGTAGTAAAGGGTATAGAATACTTAAAAACCATTACCGCGGGTGCCTACGTGTATCTTAATATAAAAAAGTTATTTCCGTTGCCCAAATAAATAAATTATAATTAGTGATCTCCAGTAACAATTGCAAATACAGTGATTAATAAAAAAAATAATTAATAATAAATCACCATTATAACTGTGGCTGAATAAACCTCAAAGCATATCCAATACTCTGTGAATTCCAAACTAAGTATAGTGAAGTTAAATAAAGTGCAAAAAATAAAATAAAGAAACATTCAACTCATGGCCATTTCGATTGAAACGACAATTAATAAGAAATACAGAACATTACAGTTTATATTGTGATTAATCGCGACTCCAGCACACCGTCAGTTGGTTCAGTGGTCAGCGCATTTGACTCTAATTGTATCGACCTCAGTTCGAAACCTGACGGATCCAAGACACTTTTTGTTTTTCTCTTTTATTAAAATAATTTGAAATAATAACAACACCACCTATCTACAAATCTAATAACTAAACTATATTTCTTAATTAAATTAATACAAAATGAGAGGACAAAGAAAAACAGTGACATCTTGCGACGCAGAGGATAATGACAAACAACAAACTGCTTCCAAACCTAAGTTCAAGGACACCCCACAGAGTTCGAGCACAAATGACGTATCTAAATCGAATGAAGAAAATAATATCCTCTATGAGCGTCTTACGAAACACTTCGATGAAAAAATAACAGAAATCAAAAAAATGTTTGCAGATGAAATCAATGACCTGAAGAGAAGCAGTGAATTTATCTGCAAGCAATACGAAGATCTAATCGCAAGCTTTAATAAAATACAGGACCTCCATAAAGAAACAAAGTTCTTGCGTGAAGAGAATGAAATTAAAAACATTAAAATTTCGTCTCTAGAATGCCGTCTGGCAAATCTCGAACAAGAATCGCTTTCTGACAGCTTAGAGATGGCAGGCGTGGATTTGCGGCCGGGAGAACAACCTGTGGAAGCGGTGCTTCGAGTAGCCAACTCCCTGGGAATGCCCCTGCAACAACAGGACCTGAGACTGGTAACCAGGACACAGGACCGTAGACAGAATACTCCGGACAAACTTCGTGCTACCTTCCACAGCCTAAAAACTAGGGACTCTATTCTAACGCTCAAAAACGCGGCTAAGACGTTAAATACAAACTCTCCCATTTTCATAAGTGAGGTACTATCACCATATTACAAAGAACTACTCTGGAAAACAAAACAATCGGCAAAGGACAAACATTTCCAATTCGTGTGGTTTAAAAACTGCAAATTACTTGTTCGCAAAGGACCGGGGGAAAAAATTATACAAATTACACACGAAAATGACTTTAAAAAAATGGTGTAAGTAATATAGGGCACGCAGACCTCATTACAACAATATATGAATTTGCATAACATCATGGCTGATCTACTCTCAATTAACTTAAATAGTTCTCATCAACATCATACGACCAACGACACTAAACTATGTGATTCTATTTTTAACACTCCAGACTCTCTTACACTACTTAACCAAAACATAAGATCAATTAATCAAAACTATGACGAACTTGATGTACTTTTATACAACTTTAAAACAGATTTCAAAATTATAATCCTAACTGAATGTTGGATATCAACCACTCATACAAAAAAACATAAACATAATTATACTGCATATCACACATTAAAAAACAAAAATCAAAATGATGGCATTGTTGTGTACATACACGATAGTCTTAACGCCTCTGTTACAGAAATCGACTTGATAAATACCAACTGCTTACAAATAATTATAGACTCAGATACGTGTGTACTCGCCCTATACAGAACACCATCTATACATAACATTGCACCATTTATAATGGCTCTGGATTCTCACCTAAAAAAACTTACTTCATACAAAAACATCATCATAACTGGTGACCTAAACATAAACATACTTCCCAATGGCCACCCTCAAAATATTGATTACCAAGTAATGCTTCTGGAACATGGCATTATAAACACTATCAACACTCCTACCAGGATAACTAAAGACTCAGAATCATGTATAGACCATTTTATGGTTAAATCAAAAAGACAAATATGTAGTGCAGTATACGAATCCACAATAACAGACCATTACACAACTATGATAGGCCTGACATCCCCAACTAGGAATCCAACTTTCCAAAACAACACCACAAAAAGAGAAATTGACTACACGAACCTAAAACAATATTTAGAAAAACAAACGTGGGAACATCTTACAAAATTTAACTCAGCGGAAGAAGCCTGGAATTATTTTTTAACATATCTACAAACTCTCATTACCCAAAATACCAAAACGACATACATACCTATTCCTCACCGCAAGGTAAGACTTAAAAAATGGATTACCCAAAGCATCATAAATAGCATTAAAAAAAGGGACAAACTACACAAACAAGTCAAACTGAGCCCATATGATACTTCGCTTTATTTCTTCTATAAAAGATACAGAAATATATGTGCTCTAATAATAGGTAAAGCCAAAGAATTATACTATCGAAACAAATTGATAACAACACACTATGGCCCTAAAAGCTGTTACGGGGTTTCTCTGGTCGCCAATTGTCAGCTCCAGCTACCCCAAACAAGCCCCAAAGCCAGCTCAAACGGGAGCAATGGGCACCCTCTATCTCAGGCGTGGGTCGCAAATGAATGCTTACATAACTCCATCCTCCTCGGTCACCTGGGGAATTAATACTCTACGAGATTCTCCTGCCGGAGCAGATTGACAACAAGATATGTTTAAATAGATTCATATATTGACAATTCAGAACACAGTATACAGGCTATTTCAGTGCAGGGCTATACAAGAATGCATGTCACACAAACCTAGCTAAAGTGTTTATACCTCGTGATCTCTGCATCGAAACTCTCTGCGTTATGGTTTTTACGCGGGACCCTATCGTATTTTTACAGACACATTGAAAGAATGGGAAATCTGGTGTTCAGCTTACATGTGTGGGGGCGAAGGTCTCCGCTTCCGGCACGTTCGGTAATTCTTCCGGGGTCCGCGAACCATTATAACACCGATATTTGGCAAAACCGATTCTACATTCCAATGCGGACGCGGAGCCCGAAACAAAGCGTGATTCTCGACCGTGTTTACGTGCGTCTCAGCCAGAGAGCAACTTTCAACCGGTGTGCGTCCGTCCGAGGCCGGGTGTAGCTTTCGACTGCTGCCGGGATGCCGCGGGGAGTAGGAGTAGGGGATGCAGGAAACGGTGGGGAACGGGGACGCTGTGGCGAGTTCCAACCGGACTCGGCGATGTTATGTATATTCTACTAGCTATAGGGCGTTCCATAACACTTCCCCCCGCGCTTGGAAAAAAGGCGACGTGGCAATGGAGCTGTAGGGAAAAAAAATCCTCTTATGCTTCCATCGGGGATTTGAGAGGTTCGTTGCTTGAGAGTTGCCTAGCTAGAACATACAGTTTAGGTCACAATGTTTGTAGGGAAAGAGTAGGGGTTCATACAATGTTTGGAAAAGACAACTTTGGGAAAAGTACATGGTGTAGAACAACATACAAGGATATGCAATTGAAAAACAACAATACATGGTTATGCAATTGAAAAAACAACAGTACATGGTTATGCAATTGAAAAACAACAATACATTTGTACAAGAGCAGAGAAAAAAATGTGACTCTAAGGTTTCATTGGTCTGGGAGCTAAGTTTGCGAAGCGTGGATTTGTTTGGTTTCGGAGAATTTCGAAGAAAAGGACGTGATTTCACAGATTCTAAGGATTACATTATCACTGCAATCAGACCCATTTGAGATAACACTCAGGAGTACACTTAGGCCTTAGAAAACACTTGATTTTGTCGAAGACGTTGAAGTTCACGAAATGGAGACTGTGGTTGCTGTGTCGCGACTATGGTTACAGAGGTCATTGAAGAGAAGAGTCCAGTATCTGCAGGCATGCCAGTACGAATCCTAAGTGTTATTATGGTACACACGGATCGTATATAATAGTTATTGAAGCATAATGTAGCTCAAGGTAACTTGTATTGGTACGCATTCGGCGAATACTGGAGGATCAAGGTAATAATGGTTTACACAAGACGATATTTGCGTCACTGCATAACAGGCAAGAGTCGACGAAGTTGGCATTGATAGCAAGAGTGAGAACAAACCTAGGAGCTAGCGTGCCCAAAAGGTAGTTCAGAGTGTCATAATGTATAGTGGGACAACTCAGCTTGCTGTGGCATGACAAAACAACATACATATGGGCGGTATGGTTTGTGCTTTCAGAAACAAATGCGTAGAGAATGGCAGCAGGAGGGACCTTGTAACCACAGCGCGTGCTGTCAGGAAGTGAAGCTCAGCTTGGCTGTTGGTGATGACATCCGCCTGGGCTTCTTTTTAAATCCGGGAGAAATTATTATTAGAGCAAAATTCTTGAAGTTTACCTGCCTAGGGACCAATGAAGAAAAGGTTTGGAGAGAAACAAAATGTGTCCAAATAAAGAAATAAACGAGGTTTTAACCAACCGACCCAGAGAGTGACGAAGAGAGAGATTCCTAACTAAATTGTGATTACATGAACATTATCCTTTACCAGGATGGCTTGGCGCTTGCCGGGTGACAATATGTCTTGGTTAAAAAACAACCGGCCCTCTATGGCCTATGTTAACATGAGATGGTAACATTTTCGTAGAATTTCAAAGAACAAGACAAGGAATCGTGAACTAGTCACGGCAAAGGGAAACCAATTCATGAATAAAGGTTGTCAAAAGGAGACAGACGGTACGCCAAGTGCATATCGTACATATCCAACATTCATGAATGTGTTTCGTAGAATTGAGAAGAGAGAAAAACAAAAAAATGGTGAGACGTATGCAGAGATTGAGGGGGAAAACCTGTAGATAACCGGACAATTACCTATTCGAACTCCAAGTGAGGGCGAAATATGGTCAACGACAGATTTTTCACTTCATAACATAAGTCTGAGAACATGGGGGATGGGAGGGAGGAGTGGAGAAAGGAGACGAGTTACGAAATTTGCTAGAGACTGGACTAATTTCCAATTCAAACTCTATGTGAGGATGAAACATAATCAACCAGCAGATTTCCTGACTCTTTACATTTTAAAAAAGGGATGAGGAGAAATTTGAATACACCTTATATCCAAGAGGCTAATCTTTCGCGTGTATTGGGCAAAAGATTAGGAGTCATTTTAAAAACTTCTACATGATTGTGAGAAAAGACAGACCCTCGCTCCAATTTCACAAACCTGGGGGTTTTCTTATTCGTTCCCCAGACAACGAGTTAGGTGGTTTTGTGCTCAATCGATTAACTCCCACAGCACTATGCCCCATAGTTAGCAGTGAAGCTACTAACTAGTCCTTTTGGGATAGTAGATATTCCTGGGCTTCTTTCCTTTTTGCAAAGAAGTAAAAAAACAGGAAGTCCACGGGCATTGGCGTTGAATAACAACAAAGGGTTGTGGACTACATCTCGTAGATCGCACACAAAGGGTTTGATATTATTTCGTTCGCACGACTCATGGTAAGTATTTTGACGTCTCCACGTATAGTGTACAAAATATGCAAATACATGCAAGATATAACTCAATTATAGACAGAAGTCAAAGAGTTTATACAATGCCTCTTAAAGAAGATGGCAAAGCCGATATTATGTCGTTCGCACGAATCGCGGTAAGTATTTTAACGTCTCCACGTCTCGTGTGCAAGGGTTGTACACAATTATACATAAAACGGTACTCATGGCAAGTAAATGACACACGACCAAAACAGATTATACAAAACGGTACTCATGACAAATATGTCACACGACCAACTCAATAACATTTAGCTATGAGCAAAAGTGATTATGACGAACTTCTCGTATCGCGGCAGGTATTTTAAGGATCCCTCCTATAATGGTGGATGTTCTAAGGATCTCTCCTATAATGTAACATGGTTACGTTTAAATACAACACAATAAACGTTAACAATGGTCGTTTTGACACAATTTATAAAGATTTGTTAGATTAACTAACTCCGTAGCTCAAGAGCGTACGATAGAATAACAAGGAGGTAAGCAATTTATGTTACTTCATATGTTATAAGGGCGGGGTGATGACAGGGTACATTCCTGTTTACACCATGTGACAACAACGAGAACGGACTTATAGTTTTACACACTCTTTGTTGTGGCAACCTACAGTGAGGAAGACCAAGGAAAGGGACCAAATATGGTTTTACATACCCTTTGTGCAGTTGCAAACCTACCAGGTTATGGCGGAACTGGAGATGAGTGCCGATGTTTGTAAAACGATGATCGAACAAAACATTGATGACTTACGTTAAACTGTAGTTATTTATGTACGGAAATCAAGGTTGCCGTTATTAACCTTTTCCGAAGGGGTTGAAGCATGTAATACAAGACATACATGTTATAATAGTAGAGAAAAGACAAATCGAGGACTTCTTATAACAACAAAAGACCGAGTATTTGGTTTTACGTACTTTAGTTGAAATGAGCCCATGAGGATTTGCATAAGGGTGGAAAGACCAATTTAAAGGTTTTTCCTTTATTTATATACATATGATTTCAAAATGGACGTGTCAAAATCCAATTTGTTAGCAAAGAGCTCGGGTAGGACGCCATCAATTTTTAAGAAAAATTGAAAACTACTATGCACAAGGAATGTGATTATGTGAGTAACCACTTATCTTTACCATGATAGGTAAAAATATGGAGCGTGTTAAAATGGTTAACTAGTCCTGGTTCGTGATTTAACACTTTGGAGTTTACCAAATCCGATTTTAGAACGACGCTCCAGTACTTGCAGAACATAATTTTCATGGAAAAAGAAAAAGTTGAAGAGGTTCCTTCCGATATGATGAAAAACAACAAACAAAAATGGTGAAAATTACAATATTGCATGACATAGCAAAGCGTGCCATGGCATGAACGTTGCGTAGTGTGAGGGATTGAGAGGCAATGATTGGGTTCATGACTTCCCAAACATTGTGACTCGAAGGGTGTCTCTGCTCTAAAGTGATCAATTTTAGAACAGGTGAGAAAAGAGAAAAAAAATAAATAAAAGGACGTGTGAAACAAAATTACGGTGGTTGCCAATTCAAGAACATGAACGGGAGCAAACTACACCGTGGAGTGTACATAAATTTACAAAAGTGATTTTTTAAACAATATTCGTTTTATCAACGAAAGGGTGGACATGTAATTGACACTTTACACGCCAGCCATTGCAAGACTTGATGTGCTTACAAAAGGTTGTGGTGATACACACTGGATTATTTTAAGTTTGCTGAGATGGTGGGGGCAGTTTTACTTGACTCCTCACTTCCAGACTTTACAATATCCTTAATATGGTAATTACCAATGTGTTTACCAGACGAGTCAGACAGGGAGTACACTAGATCTGATATTTTTCTTAGAACTTTGGCCTTCACGAAACGTGGTGCCAGCTTGGCAGAGAAATACATGGCTCCTTGGGAAAGTGTGTTGTTCTTTCTCCAAACTATGTCTCCTGTATTGAAGGTGACATGTTTCCTACGTAGGTTATATCTGTCCGCACTCTTTTGATGAGCCAGGAGCAGAGCATCAGTGACTTCACTGTAAATGGCCGACAGTTCTTCCAGACGGTGGGCATAGTCCGCGGTGGGGTTGTTTGTGGTGGCGATTGACGTCGGAAAGTTAGTGTCCCTATGTAGAGAGCCATGGACAACTTGTTCCATGCCGTGTTTTAAGAAGAAAGGTGTGTAGCCAGTGGCCAGATTGACAGTGTTGTTCATAGCAGCCTGAATTTTATCTAGGTTTTTACACCAAGTACGTTGATCTTTATCAACTAGAATAGCCAGAGCTGTGTTGATTGTCTGGTTATAACGTTCGACAGTGTTATTTTGGGGAGTGTACAAGGTATTATAATAAATGTCCTTGATTCCGTATTTGGCAAGAAATTCTTTGAATTCCTGGGCAATAAACTGTTTTCCGTTATCAACAATTACGGTCCTGGGTGTTCCGTAAGGTATAAAGATGTGTTTTTCCAGAAGTTTGATGATGGCGGACGCGTTGGCTCTTTTTAAAGGGAAGATCCAACAGAATTTAGTGAAAACATCCACTACACTAAGTATGTGCATGTGTCCGGCATAACTTCGAGGAAAAGGTCCGACGAGGTCCATTGACAATGACTGTAAGGGTCTGTCGGCACGTTTGGGATTACCCATTAGGCCGGCAGGTGCTGCCGTGCTATGTTTATAAGCTTTGCAAATTTCACATTTAGAGATGTAATTGCGAACTTGCTTAAAGAGACCAGGCCAGTAATACTTCAAGGAAATCTTTTTATACGTCTTGAAATTTCCTGGGTGTATGGAGTCGGGAGCACTATGATTGTCAATAATTATTTGTTCTCTACCTTCGAGGGGAACGACAAGCTTCCACGAGTAATCTTCGAGGATGGATAGTGGTACCTTGCAATTACGGTATAGCTGTCCTTCTTTTATGATAAAATTAGGAAACTTTTGTTGATTATTTTTACAACCTTCAAAGATTTTCAAGTACGATTCATCTTTTGTAGATGGGGGGGGGGCAATTGTGTCAACATTTAATGAGGCCAGTTCAATTCTTGAAAGAGCGTCAGGGACAATATTGTCCGCGCCTTTACGGTGAACAACATCAAAATTGTACTGAGACAAACGGGAGGCCCAACGAGCGAGTCTGCCGGAGGGATTGCTTAAAGAGATCAACCATTTCAAACTACTATGGTCTGTGACTACAGTAAATTTGCTACCGTCTATGTAACCGCGGAAATGGTGAACAGAATCCAATACAGCCAATAACTCTTTTTCGGTAATGCCGTAGTTTTTCTCGTTTTTATTTAATGTACGGGAAAAATACGCTACGGGGTGTTCGCCGTCAGGGAACTCTTGAGTAAGGACTCCACCGATTCCTACATTGGAGGCATCCGTGTGGAGGGTAAAAGAGAGTGCGAAATCCGGGCAATTCAGAACGGGAGCTTTTTGAAGAGCATTTTTTTAAAGTTGTAAACGCTTCTTCCGCTTCAACAGACCAACGGAAATTGCTGACACCTTTACGGATGCTGGTAATTTTATTTAAGGGGGCTGCAATAGTGGAAAAGTCTTTGATGAATCTCCTGTAATAACCTGCAAGTCCAAGGAAACCTTTGACTTCCTTCGCGTTTTTGGGTCGGGGAAAGTTTGCCATGGCTTCCACCTTAGCCGGGTCTGTTCTTAGACCTTTTTCGTCGACAATGAATCCCAAATAACGTAGACGAGACTTACAGAATTCTGACTTCTTCAAGTTGATGGTTAAACCAGCGAACTTGAGTTGTTGAAAAACCTTCTCCAGCATTAATAGGTGTTTTTCAAAGGTATCGCTGACGATGATAAGGTCGTCAAGGTAACAAAACAGGCTGTTATCGACTTCAGGACCGAAAAGTTTGTCCATCAGTCTTTGCAACTCGGCGGGGCTGTTCTTTAGACCAAAGGGTAATCTTTTAAAATGGAACATTCCCCTACCGGGTACAACGAAAGCAGTTTTTTCGCACGATTCTGCGTCCAAGGGTATTTGCCAAAAAGCTTTGCTTAGATCAACAGAGGAGATGAACTTGGCATTACGCAGCTTGTCTAAGGTTGCGTGGACGTAAGGTAAGGGGTACGCGTCGGCTTCCGTGCAAGAGTTTAAACGTCTACTGTCGAGACAGAAACGTGCAGAGCCGTCTTTTTTAGAAACCAAAAGGGTTGGGTTGGTCCATGCACTTCTGCTGGGAACCACCACACCCATTTTTAACATTTCATCAAGTTCATTTTCTAGAAGTTTAAGTTTTTGGGGGGCTAAGTTGTAATAACGTTGCTTTATGGGTGGGCCATTGGTTTTAATATGGTGTTCAACCAAATTTGTCAAACCTAATCCACATTTTTCGAAAGATATTGATTCGAATTTGTTGACCATTTCCTTTAGGTCCGTGCTTAAATTTTCGTGAGGTATTATTGTGCGGATTTCACTAATTTGAGCAGCAGGAGGTTTCGCCAGAGGTATTAAATGCTTGGGGAGCAACGTTAAAAGCCTTCCAGAAGTCAACGCCAAGGATGAAATTCTGGGATATGGAGGGCACTATTAGAAAATTGATTGTAACTATTTTATCGTTACACTTAATTGGTAGGGCAAGGGCACCGATGACTTGCTGGGAAACATTATCCGCAGTCGTCAGGTGTGTCGATTGGGGCGAAATTCTAAAATCACTGTTAACAAACGGCAGGTGAGCATTGTTGCCCAGGCAGCTGACAGATGCACCACTATCAAGTAAACCGGAAAAGGGTACATTGTTAACAGAGAAAAAAGCATAGGGTCTCCCATCTTTAGCTTGTTTGCAACAAACCGAAGAAACATTTAAGGTCTGGTTAAAATATTTAATGTGTGATAACCAATCAGTCCATTCTTTAGACCTTGGTTCAGAATGGGTGCCTGAGAGGTTATTATTTAGTTTTTTGGCCTCTTCATGTAGAAATTTGGTGGGGGCTTGGAGAAGTCCACCTGAGGTCTAACATCGCTTGGGTTTTGTAACCTTTCAGTGTTGTGCCTTGATTTTTTGAAAATGTTGCGCAGTTCGTCGCGCGGAGGAGAGCGGTCCCTAGAGTGATGCCTCTTGAAAGTTCGGGGTTCCTTGGATTCCAACAGCCTCGCCTGCTTGAAACAAGTAGTGGCCAGATGGCCCACTTTTTTGCAAAAAGAGCACACTTTTTTGTTGTCAAATTCTGGCTTCAAACCAGACGAGCGGCTTGGCACCACTATATTATTAGGCATATTCTTTATGTTTTTTCTGTCCTGGTACGATTCCAGAAGGAGACAGACTTCGTTTAATTGGGCCAGGGATGCAATTTTTTGTGAGGTAATGATGTTCTCGTATTTGCTTAAAAGGCCATCAGTTATGACTGGTAATAGTTCAGCTTCCGAAACAGGATGTGAAAGTTTGATGTTAATGGATTCAGCCCTTTCTATGAATGATGCCACGGGTTCATTTACTAGCTGTTTGATAGATAGTAAAGATAATTTGATCCGGTGCTGGGCCTCCGTCTTTCCGAAGCTGGAGATTAGGGCAGATCTGAGTTTATTCCAGTCCTTGCATTTAGTTTTTTGAATGCGGTGCCAGGGTATTAATTCTGGGGAGATGAGTTCTATAAAGTTTTTCCGTAGAATCTCGAATGGGATATTTTTAATTGTAGCCGTTTCTTCAATACGGTCTATGAAATCCAGCACATCGGAGACGCCATTATATTTGACTTTCCAGGGTGATAAATCGTAAGTTTTATCTTGTGTCAAGGTGGGTGTGACGTCCTGTTTTATCAATACTTGCGGCATAAGTTCTTTGTTAGGGGCAAGATTATCCAACATTTGCGTGGCTGAACACGAATTATTTTCGCTTGCGGGAGCGAGGTTTACTCTCCTAATGTACTTTTTGTTGAATAAAAGTGCATATGCTTTTAATGTAGATTTGGATTTGCTTGATGGCGAGAGTCCTCTATCCTTTAAAGCAGTTTGTAGGAGTGCCTTGGATAAGCTGTGCACGTTGGGAATTATGCCCAGGTTGGATGACGCAATAGCTTGGTTATTATCCATTGTGAGTTTCCCGGGTGGTGAAAAAAATTTTGGCCAGGGGTTTCCTTTAGAAAACGCAAAATTAATTTTTGTGAGGCACTTTTCACTTGGTAATCACTAGTTGGCACTTCCAAAATAGTTATAGAAAAACTGTGTTTCACACTACAATTTAGTATACATGATACCAAAATTCTTGTCCAAGGAAAGAGGAAGTGAAAAAAAAAAATTTGCGTGGACAGACCTTAGTGGTGAAAGTTTTTTGTTTCACTGACCACTTTTGGGAAAATTGTGAAATTCACAAGTATTTATTTATTTTTTGAAAATTTGGCCAGGACTGACCCTTAGAAAATGGGTTTTTTATTTTCCACAAATCACTTTGAACTGAGAAAGGCACTAAAATTCACAAAAGGCACTTTTCTGGCAAATAGGGGATAACCTTCCGGAAGAGAATAACTGAATATGGAATTTGATACGTTAACCATATTAAAATTATTTTATTTATTCATGGGACCAATCATGGGTTTTATTATTATTTCATTTTTCACTTATGTAAGGGAAAAACACAATTCACTATTCACTTATGTAAGGAAAAACACAATTCACTTATGCTGAAAAAAAAATTTTACGGTGCCTACAACATAGAATGGGGAAGAAAAATCATTATTTTGTCCATTTGGTGGGGTATAAACTGTATCAGTTTGACAGACAAGTGGGCCTATTGGTGTATTGTGCAGAAAAAACGTAGGTTTGAGATTTCTAATCAGAGGATTCACAAAATGATTGTAGTTCCAGGATCAAGTTTATAAAAATCATTTTCATTGCCAAATTTGATTTGGTTATTGCGAAACGTTTTGGTTATAAAAAACGCCTAGCAACCAGTCATTGTTTTGTTCGACGGGTTTTTTCCGTTGGGTTTTGGCGCGAGACAATGCATTTGCGCGCGCAATCTAGAGAATAGGTATCTACTGCGTGAACACTTGCAGTTGATGTTGGCGCGAAGTTGACCGTAGTTCGGTAAACAAAGGGGTTACGCATGCGCAGTCAATTTCGCGGTCAAAACGGTTGGTGCCTTTTTGGGCGTCCAAGATGGCCGTTATTCCAACTGCGATGTATGTATCCGATTTACACATAGATTTCTGTGGTTTTTTTCTTCACAGAATTATTGTTCACTGGGTGTTGAGCAACAAAAGCATAATTAATGTTTACAAAACAATTCCTATGCGGGGAGGACCTCGACAAGTTTTCATTCCGCATAGCGACCGGGATAGAAAAAAAATTGGAGCCCCACGTTATGTGCCAATTGTTACGGGGTTTCTCTGGTCGCCAATTGTCAGCTCCAGCTACCCCAAACAAGCCCCAAAGCCAGCTCAAACGGGAGCAATGGGCACCCTCTATCTCAGGCGTGGGTCGCAAATGAATGCTTACATAACTCCATCCTCCTCGGTCACCTAGGGAATTAATACTCTACGAGATTCTCCTGCCGGAGCAGATTGACAACAAGATATGTTTAAATAGATTCATATATTGACAATTCAGAACACAGTATACAGGCTATTTCAGTGCAGGGCTATACAAGAATGCATGTCACACAAACCTAGCTAAAGTGTTTATACCTCGTGATCTCTGCATCGAAACTCTCTGCGTTATGGTTTTTACGCGGGACCCTATCGTATTTTTACAGACACATTGAAAGAATGGGAAATCTGGTGTTCAGCTTACATGTGTGGGGGCGAAGGTCTCCGCTTCCGGCACGTTCGGTAATTCTTCCGGGGTCCGCGAACCATTATAACACCGATATTTGGCAAAACCGATTCTACATTCCAATGCGGACGCGGAGCCCGAAACAAAGCGTGATTCTCGACCGTGTTTACGTGCGTCTCAGCCAGAGAGCAACTTTCAACCGGTGTGCGTCCGTCCGAGGCCGGGTGTAGCTTTCGACTGCTGCCGGGATGCCGCGGGGAGTAGGAGTAGGGGATGCAGGAAACGGTGGGGAACGGGGACGCTGTGGCGAGTTCCAACCGGACTCGGCGATGTTATGTATATTCTACTAGCTATAGGGCGTTCCATAACAAAGCGTATGGTCAATTTTGAGGGAAAGTACGAATTCACAGAAGAACAAAGATGATACCATAAAAAAATTACTTATTGATGATGAAGAACTCCACTTCCACGACCATCCTACACGTATACTAAATTTTATTAACAAACACTACACAAATATTGGAGTTAGCCTAGCGGAAAGTATCAAAATTACGTCTCCTCTCCGAGATGTTCAGGAACCTCAAAACAATACAACTAACATCAGCAATGAAAACATAAACAAACACTTTAAATTACGAAATATTACACTAGAAGACACTGACAAAATAATTCAATCACTGAAGAATAACACAACTACGGGACCTGATGGTGTAAACTCTAAAACTATCATAACATTAAGCAAACAACTACTTAATCCACTAACATACTTAATAGTATAAAAGAAGAAATTTTTCCCAGCCTACTAAAAAAAGGCCTCGTTATTCCAATCTTTAAATCAGGACAAAAAAATAATGTGAAGAACTATAGACCCATAACGCTACTAAATACAGTTTCGAAAATACTGGAAAAAACTATTAAAAAACAGCTTCAACACTATCTAGAAACAAAACAAATTCTGTCGACGAACCAACACGGTTTCAGGAAAAACAGGAGCACCGAACATGCAATAGCTACTGTAACGGACTTCATTACACATAATCTTGATACAAAAAAACGTTATTTCTATTTACTTAGATCTATGTAAAGCTTTCCACACAATTTCACACGAAAAACTTTTCATGAAATTAAAAAACATTGGCATTAATGGAGTAGAATTCGACCTAATTAAAAGTTTCATGTCTGACAGAAAGCAACAAGTTAAAATTGACAACAAGACAAGTGAACCACTATTAATTACGTACGGAGTTCCACAGGGGAGTGTACTTGGCCCTTTATTATTCCTCATCTACATAAACGAACTGTGTGACATTGAAATTGAAGGTAAAATCGTGACATTCGCTGACGATACAGTTATTCTCTGTCAAGCAGCCACATGGAAAGATGTATTTATGATAGCCGAAAAAAGTTTATCACTTGTCAAAAAATGGCTAAACAGTAATACTCTTACCGTTAATACAATCAAAACAAAATACATCACACATAGTATTACACAAAGAGGTCAACCTCCATCAAACTTAGACCTATTTCTGCATGACTGCGAACAAACCTCATCCAATTGTCAATGCGAGAATATAGAAAGGGTAAAACATACAAAATACCTAGGGGTTATTATTGATACACACTTACGATGGACTGACCACATTACATTCATCACTAATAAACTAAAACGAGTCATGTACCTAATGAAGTCCATTAAAAACATTTTCCCACTAAAAATACTCAGATCTATATATTT
This sequence comes from Limnephilus auricula, assembly GCA_951813805.1. Lineage (NCBI taxonomy): Eukaryota > Metazoa > Arthropoda > Insecta > Trichoptera > Limnephilidae > Limnephilus > Limnephilus auricula. Next base: position 1,793,337 of record OX638416.1, read on the forward strand.
TGCACTGTTTCAATCCATTGCCACATATGGAATACTAGCTTGGGGAAGTGCTACAAACATAGCAATTGACCCAATTCAAAAAATTCAAAAAGCAATAATTAAACTAATCCTGAAAGTACCATTCTACACAGATTCAAGCGAAATTTACAAAACATTGGAAGTCATGTCAATAAGACAACTCTATGCCAAATATGCACTTCTACACCTTCTCCAACACAAACTCCATATTCCAATTCAACCAAAAACCTCAATAAAAACCAGGTCCTCAACAAATAAAACACTGAACATACCGATAACGGACAAAGACACAACACATGGACAAAGACACTTTCAATATTACGCAACCAAACTTTTTAATTGTATGCCCATTACTCTGAAGCAACTAATAACTGAAAATACGTCTACAAACATTCACAAAAAACTTATCTCAGCCTGGATCAAAAATCAAGATTTTAACTTCATTCAAAACATAATAACTCCAAACCAAACGTAAACAAACTATAAAAAAATGTAAGATAACTAAACACATTTTTCGAGAATATATCAACTATACATACACTTTAAAAAATATATATATATATTTTTTTTTTTTATAATTTTTTTTATAAATAAACAGTTTAAAATAAGCACTAATTTAAAAAATAAATAAAGAAGAAAATTTTTACTACAACACATAAATACTTGTCACACTTAAACATAGCCACGTAAACACCTCAGCACAGGTTCTCCTAGTGAGGTGTTCACGAAACAAACAACATTACCCAACCACAGTTTCACAGTCACTAACCTACCTTACACACAACACAACAAAAAGTTCATAAATTATGTTATTAGCTATTATGTATAAATATGAATAACTTTATGTGAACGCTGTAATATTATATAGAAATAAAAAAAAATAAATAAAAAAAAAATATATATATATTGAGAGCGATGAGGATGTATGTAGTAGAAACATAACGGGTGGACGTACGTATGCTTTCTGTTAATAATATGTTTCCTGTTAATGTTCCAAATAAAATAAAATTAAAATAAATCAAAAAAAGATAATTTCAATAGAATCTCGTTTTATTTTGGGGGAAGATTTATTATAAAGGAATTTGGGGGGAAATTGCACGTAATTTCTTATTTTTTTACATTAGAATTGGCAACCCATGTCAATCTATTTGACATTTATTTTTTAGGTTATGTTAATATGATTCTCTTCCCAACGGATGTTAAATTCGTAGCATTGCCATGTTTTGTGATAATACCTTTCACTCAACTCATTGGATGCGTGACATGCTCCACCTGTCACACTCCCCACGCCCACATGGCGGCCCAGACGTCGCGATGGGAACGTGGATTTGCGAAGTTCGTACGTCGACATGGTTGCCTGTCATACTTAATTTCTGTAATTATTATGTAAAATGTTCATGTAAAAGCCCATTAGGGCGTAATAATAAATAATAAATAATGAATATTGAATAATAATTATAAATTATAAATGATAAATACTAAATAATAAATACTAAATGATAAATGATAAATAATAACTGATAAATGATAAATAATAAATACTAAATAATAAATAAGAAATACTAAATAACATATAACAAATAACAAGCAATAAGCAACATGCAACAAGTAACAAGTAACAAGTAAAAAATTACAAACAATAAACAGTAAACAGTGAGCAGTAAACAGTAAATAGTAAATATAAAAAGTAAATAGTAAATAATAAGTAATAAATACTAATTAATAAATAAATAATTAATATTAAATAATTAAATAAATTCTAGAACAATTAGTAAAGGGGCGGCATTCCAGAACAGTTTGTAAAGGGAGCGGTATTCCATAATAGTTTGGGAACCTGTGCGCACTAAGATGTTACAAGCAGTTTGTCAGCAGGAGCTAGGTTATACAATATTGCAAAACACATCAACAAACACTAATACGCATAAAATAGATCCAGTGGCCATATTCTTTTATGTGACACTCAGCAAGTCTTTAGAAATCATCGTAATGTTCTTTTGTTATTTCAGATAGCATTGATATGGAAGCTAAGTCAATCCAGGCAGAACATCGAGAAGAATGTGGAGGGAGGATTCCTTATTCGGAAATAGACATAGACCTGCTGGATGTAAAAAAGGATTGCTTAGAACACTCTGTTAGCACCCTCACTGGAAAGAAACTGTTCTTGTGTTCCAACTGTAACTATTCAGCTTCTTTCAAGGAATATTTAAAAGTTCACATGCTGACCCACTTTGGAAAAAAATCTTTTTCTTGTTCCCATTGCAGCTATTCAAGTGCTCATAAGGGAAATTTAAAAGCCCACATTGTTTCCCATACTGGAGAAAAACCTTATTCTTGTTCCGAGTGTAAGTATTCATGTTCTCAAAAAGGAACTTTAAAACTCCACACGCTTACCCATTCTGGACAAAAGCCTTATGCATGTTCCTACTGCAACTTTTCATGTTCTCAAGGGGGAAATTTAAAACGCCACATGCTTAGACACACTAGAGAAGAATCTTATGCATGTACCCACTGCAGCTATTCATGTTCTCATAGTGGATATTTAAAGAATCACATGCTCACCCATACTGAAGAAAAATCTTATTCATGTTCCGACTGCAGCTATTCAAGTTCTCGAAAGGGAAATTTAAAACTTCACATGCTTACCCATACTGGAGAAAAGTCTTACTCGTGTTCCGACTGCAGCTATTCATGTTTTCAAAGGGGAACTTTAAAACTTCACATGCTTACCCATACTGGAGAAAAACCTCATTCATGTTCCTACTGCAGCTATTCATGTTCTCGAAAAGAAACTTTAAAACGCCATGTGCTTACACATACTAGAGAAAAGCCTTTTTCATGTTCGTACTGCAGCTATTCATGTTCTCGAAAAGAAACTTTTAAACTTCACACGCTTACCCATACTGGAGAAAAGCCTTAATCGTGTACCAACTGCAGCTAATCACGTTCTCAAAAGGGAAATTTAAAACTTCACTTTTTACCCATACTGGAGAAAAATCTTATTCGTGTTCTGACTGCAGCTATTTATGTTCTCGAAATGGAAATTTAAAACTTCACACGCTTACCCATACTGGAGAAAAACCTTATTCATGTTCCTTCTCCAGTTATTCAAGGCTTAAAAGGGGAATTTAAAAGAACACATGGTTACCCATATTGGAGAAAAATCTCATTCATGTTCCATGTGTTACTATTCTCGTTTTCGGAAGGCATATTTAAAATATCATAGGCTTACTAGACATTAGCCGATTTATTCACAGTAGTGAATTGATTCAATATGGTTCCCCTATTACTAAGTTTTGTGAATTGATTCGTTTTATTAATTCCTTTATCTTACTAAAAAGGAGATATTTTTGCCTTTTAAAAATGTTAAAACTATTTATTAATTTATTTATTTACGGGTTAAATTTTTCCTACAGGAAAAACTAAACCCTTTCACAAACTTTTCCACAAATGATCATCTAGTAAATCCACGCTATGCAAGTGTATTATATAAGTATAATTAATACAAAACAACACAAGAACAACATACCTACGAGAGTACCAAATGGGAAAATAATTTAGGGTTCGGCTCGGTGGAACTCCTAATTGGACCGATAAATCCTACTGATCCCTCAATATAAATATTAAAAAAGCCTTTCGTAATCCAACATGCATTTTAAGTGATTGATTTTTGCATTTTTATATATAAATTCTTTGACAAATCTAATACGCCTAAATTTTTAATGAGAGAGCTAGGTATAATACCAGTAGAAGAAATAATAATTGGTAATATTTTTATAGACTGAGAACGACAAATTCTTTTAATCTCATTTCCTAAATATGTATATTTTCTTATTTTTTCAAAAACAGATTTTTCAATATTACAGGAATTTGGTATAGCTACATCAATAATATAATTTTTTTTTAAATTTTGACATGTAAAACTATATCGGGTCTATTGTGACTAATTGTTCTGTCTGTTTGTATAGTTTCATCATAACATATTTTATAAAATTCATTTTCTAAAAATGAATTTGGTTCATTTTTATATTATTATTATTTTTACCCTTTTCAAATATCCGGCACATTCTATATTATAAAATAATTTTCACGTGAATCCGGTACATGAATATGTCTCAATTTGAATATAAGGGTATGTTAAATAATATCTCTTACTTTATTTTAGGTTAGGTCATTTAGTGTAAATCGCACCTGAGGTGAACCTTCACAAAGCAGCGCTCTATTAATTGCTTATTACTTATTATTATTTATATTTTGTATTAATGACTCTTTAAGTTGCCCTTAATTTTAATTTTCTTTCTGAAAGATTTTTCTTAACCATGACCTCCGATAGGGGTATGTAATTTAACATTAACAGCGGTGATTCTCGCGTATGTGACGCATGTTTGGGGGCGGCGCCTGGAACGTTTCGGTGAAACTGGATGTTTCCAAGGCTTTTGACCGGGTCTGGAACAAACTGCCTTCTTACGGACTTCCCGCATCCTTGTGTACGTGGATTGCCGACTTTTTGGGGGAGAGGTCGAATCAGATTGCTGATGGCTTCACCTCTTCCTCGCACTCGATAAATGCTGGCGTCCCACAGGGATCGGTTCTGTCTCCGACTTTGTTTTTGTTGCACATCAATGACCTTTTGACATGTGCACCAATTCATTGTTACGCGGATGACAGTACAGTCCATGATAGCTTTTTGTTTGGCAAGCCCCCAAAGGATGCACAAATTCCAACGGGTCGGAGGTCTTTAAAGCAAAGAATGGACGGTTACCTCTTAGGGTATTGGGAGTGTTTTCTCTTTGGGTAAGAATAATCTCGTCGAATTCAATGTTTCAAATATCCAATCATGTCTGATTACGTCTAAAGGGGATCTAAATGACAATCTGGTCACCTTCGACGGTAGCATTCTTGGGAACAGGTCCTCCATTGATATGCTCGGTGTAACTCTAAGTGACCAGCTCAAGTACTCAGGGCTCCATCGAGGCCGGAGTTAAGTTGGCCTCTCAGAAACTGGGCGTAGTGTATAGGGCCCGCAGATACTTTAATAGTGCATAGCTGCTAACCCTGTACAAATCGCAAGTGCGCCCCACGGTTGATTTTGGCAGCCATCTCTGGTCAGGTCAGTTTTTTGGAAATATCTTACTTCCTTTGCCTCGAATCGTATTTGCATTCAATGTAAAAGTTGTGGGGTATAAAATTCTCTACAAATTTTGTCTGTAATTCTTTTATATAAGCTTGACTGCTATTAATATAAAGCGCGAAAGTGTGGAGCGCTCAGATGTACATGTTTAGGATTATTCCTTTCGTTTTTTCCTTCTACCTTCCTAACTGGCCGCTGTTCCTAAATGTGAATGTCACATTAGTGCAATGGCGGTTTTCGTAGAGTTCACATGTGCAAAAACGATCTTCAGTGTACTTAATGTAATGTAATCAATCGATTTTTCATATGTAATTCGTGAGTGTTTTGTACAACAATCAAATACAGCTGGTGATAACAGCGGTCGTTACAGGTGGAAAAAGTTCACTGATAAAGAACAATATCCTGCCTTCCAAAAAAGTGATTTACAGATTCCTTTCCTACTAATTCTAACATAGCCCAGTTGCTTGTACCTGCCGAGCAGGATTGATCGTGAAATATAAAAAGGTGGTTTGCTTGAAATTGATCGCGCAAATGCAATTTTTTACTATACAGAATACCTACATAGATTCCTTCGAAGTGTCAGTACATTTGATTTTAATAAGCATTTGATAATTACAAAGTATAATATTTTTTACAGTGATTAATTCCATAATATATGTATTTGATGTACCTCCACAAATAAGCAGGGTTTGTGTGTATGGGGGGTGTTATTACATTGGTTTTATTTGACATGATTCAGTTAAAGTTTGCAGTAAAATTTTTAAGGGGAGTTTTAAGTTCTTTTATGTTAGTATTAATTTTTACTCCGAGATATTTATGATTTAACTGTCCTATTGTTTTTTAACATTTTGGAGTAGGAAGTATTGAAGTTTGTCTAAGATTTCTGTTATTTTTAAATGGTGCAGCTTTATTTTGAATATTATCTTTATAAATTTGTAATGTTGCACGGTAGAAATATAATGCCTATCCAATGAGACAACTAATCTTGGATTATTTCACTCCTCTGTCAAATAATAATGGTACTCTTTATAATTAAAACACATACAGCGGTGTGAGTGTGCAATGGTGGTAATTTAGGTTCAGTTCGTAAAGGTCGGCCATTTAAAATAATAACAAAGTTGCTACTGCGTCAAAGTTCTTCAAAGCCCCGGCCGTATTTTCTTTATTATTTATTGCGAAAATCACTATCTATAAACATGGAAGGTATAATAAAACTTAAAGAATATTTTTGGAATTCTCTTTATTTATACACAATATTTTTTTTTATACAGAATGGTTTAAATGTTAATAAATATATAGGTACATTCATAATGTCAACAGTTTAAAAATGTTAATCATGTTTTTATTCCAAAAACAATTATAATTATTATGTGATTAGTTTAGTTAGGTTTTGTAATAGAACCTTACAGTTCCATTTGTTCTTTTTCCATTATTTTAAAATGAATAAATTTAAATTGAATGATATTTTTGTTTTATTTTAAGTCGTTCCAGGTTAAAAAAATATAAAGTATTTGTTAT